>OX371260.1:40839208-41177773 GCA_947311025.1 Lypha dubia
TTTTTTTTTGAAAATATTTGTTTGAAGTATTTGCATTTATATGGCTGATTTCTATTGGAAAAACTCTTATTTGCATAATATATTTTCCATTTTCATAGAAAACTTTGGTCTTAAAAGAAATGATGCAGAACAAAACGTGCTCTTTTTCATTTGTTTTAACAAAAGTTTGTTTTTTCCTAACAATTTATTTTTGTTTGTTTCATTATAACTAGAGATAGAAAAATGTCGCTATTAAATAATCTGGTGAAAAAAATTGGCTTTGATCTTGCAACATTTTGAAGTAAACAAAAAGGCACGTTTTGTTCTGCGACTCCTCATATATAACTTCCTAATGAAAATGGAATACGAGAATTACCTCACTACTAAGTCTGTTATTATATCACTTTGAATTCCAGTGAGCCGATTTAACAATGGCATCCAATTCTTTCAACTATTGGAAACCAATATCGCAAATTAATTTATAGATTTTCATATTAATTAATACATTGCACTTTAATTTAAATGTTCGCAGAACATGATTAATCTTGTCTTGTATTTTCCATCAACTGCAAATAAATGAAAAATCTCGAAAGTGTGGTATTATTAAAAAGACATTAAAATAAATTAAAAATTGTAAAAGCTCAGTGTGTGTCTGTAGTCCAAAATAAGCTAAAGTATGCTGTAAAGAGAAAAATAAGCAAAAATATGCACTAAAAAATAGATGCCTAAAATGAATTAAAAATAAATGTATATAAGCTTATATAATCTTAAGTTTCTGGAAGCAGTAACAAAATTACATGCTTTCGGCATACGAAAGGCACTTCCGTGGCTGCACAAAAAGAAGGCAGGGAGATCGCTTAACTTATTTTTAAGAACGTTGAAGTTGGTCGGCTTTTTACATTTAGTTGCACTGAGACAAACATGATTTTAGCGCATTTTATATGATTAGAAAAAAAGCGCTCTTTTATGTCAAAACAAGAGATAAAAAAAAAGTTCTTATTTTTGTAAAATATTACAACATGAAAAAATCCAAAAATTTTAATTATTCAGTCGTAAAGTCGTATGATGTAATTTTAAATTAAAAACTCCCGAAGCTAATAATAATTGAACAGGCAAAGAAAATTTAGACTGTACTGAAGGTTGAAATTCATAACTTATGTGCTGTTTCTACATTACGAAATATTGATTTGTGTGTAAACTTTGTATAGAAATGACTTGAAAAACTTAGTGCTTTTCATACAAATTTTACACTTGAATCATTTGTTCATCATGTAGAAACAGCACCTTAATTTTTAAATTCGTAAAAATTTATTCTGTATCTTACATTTTGCAATATTTGGAAATATATGATGATCATGTGTTGGAAAAAAGTTGTTCTATGTAATTCTGTTGCAGTATTTTTTTTTTTTTGTATTATGACAGAAGGGACACAAATTAACGGTTTCAATATTTAAAAGCAAGTGTAAAGGAACAAGTACATTGTTAAGACAAACAAGAAAAGGTTGTACAGAATGCAACATAAACAAACAATACAGTTGTTACGCACTGTCGCACAAAAACCACCCACCCACCCTCTTCAAAATTTTGCAAAACAAATAAAACCTTTAAAAGTGAAAAATTTAATAGCCGGCCGACGACCTACATCCACTTATTGAAATAAATTCTAATTGCCAACATGTTTCAAGGTCTCGCTAGAGACTATTTAGTGGTTTTGCGCGGGCTGCGTATTTGTGCAGACAAGTAAACTGAAAAAATAAAAAAAAAAATGAAAAAATAAAAAAAAAAAATGAAAAATTATTTCTACCCAAATAAGGGTGTGAGCAAGCGAATCCTTAAGACAACAAAAAAAGTATAAATCATCCACCACTTGAGACCGCCGGGATATTGTAAACCACCACACACACACGCATACACATAAGTTGCACGCCTTAAATGATTAAGGCAAACCAATAACAACACCCAACAACATTTTCTCCGAACACTAATGCAAACGTCCTTGTCAGATTGAATTTTTATGATATAAAAAGATGTTTAATGTGTTCGATTTGATTACTCAATATGTTTGATTTTATGATAATAAATTTATTTTTGCACAACTTGTCTGTCTTGTCTCTTCTGCTGTGTGCAGGCAGATTTAAAGCTGCATGTTAAAGATTTAAGAGAAGATTATCAAACACGATTCTTGCCACAAAGTAGTGAATGCCTACATAAATGCGTACATGTACGAGTATGAAAATTGAAAACTGCGTGTAAGGACTTCTTGTAAAAAAAAAAAAAAAAAACAAAATAATGAAAAATTTCTTTTATACGCACTTGTCCAATTTTACTTCCTACAGCTGAGTTCTTTGGCAAGATGATAATGATGCTGCTGCTGATGATAATGATGCTGATGTTGATTGTAATGTGGTGGTTGTTTTCAGTTAACTACACTTATGTTGCCACTTTAATGCTGTTTGCTTTCTAAATTACATTTAATTTCCTATAATTTAATCTTTTTTATTCTTACTTCTAAATAAATATTAACTCTCATCTAATGTTTGTTTGCCAGCCTGCCAGCCTGCCTGCCTGCTGGTTGGTTATTTGGGTGCCTGCAGACCAGCAACCAAATAATGTTCGATTTGAACAAATCTGGCGTAAATTTTATTGACATAATCACTGCCATCATGTATCAGACGATTAAAAATACTTAAACTTACAATCACATACACGGGAGTGAGTAAGTATTCTTCTCGTTGTTGTTGCTATTAGACGATTAAACTGTTGAGTCATTCTTGCATTCATTCATTCATTCGTTCAATTCTTTCATTGCACTGTTTAGATGCAGAGGATATGTTCAACGTTACAATTTATTGCTTTCTTGTTTTGTTTTTAATGTTTTGTGTAGAGGATTTAAATGAATTTTCTTTTTGTATTTTATTTTATTTTATTTTTTTTTTGTGGAAAGATTGTTTAAGATTTAGTGCTGATAAAACCACAAGATTTGTAGCTACTTTGTAGTTTAATTTTTAAATTGTTGGCCATTAGAAATGCCATTGATTAGAAATAATTTATTTCAATAAAGATTATTGATTTGTGATAAATTTATGTTTCTGCCTTTGGCTGCTGAACTAATATTAAAGATTTCCATTGTAAATGTCTTATTGTTTATGATTGCAGGAGAAATAGTTTAATTAACTTAAGAAACTTGGGCTTAACTACTCGTCTATTTTAAACGCAAAGAACTTGTTTGAGGAAACCATAATCTAACAGCAACATAAATTAAATAGTTGTATGTCGGAAAATAAGACTGTAAAATATTGTTGTGTTAAAAATAATATGATTGAAGCTAATCATAGTATTTTTCTTGATGAAAATATTATGGTTCTATAATGAATTTTAATTTTCCAAAAAAATTTAAAAATAATTTATATATAATTTTCAGTGTTTCTATCTCTTTTCTTTCATATTTTTTACACGAAAGAAACCTCAACATTAAAATTAATTACAAAACTAGAAACAAATAATAAAGGAAAGAGTAAAATTAAAAAAAAAAGCTTTATATTGGCAGATAGACATGTCTTCTTTATAACCATACTTTGATTACAAAGAAATTGCTTTAAAATAGTTTGGTTCTTGTTGTATATATTTAATTGCTTTAGAATCATACTATAGTTACCTTTTTTAAATAAACAACGATTGCAGTCAGATTTACAGCAGTATTACTGTATTAAATGCAACCATTTTACAATAATATTAAACAATAATATGATTAAATATAAACATGAGTAATTTCCGAAAACTTATTAAAGTTCACAATGCTAAACTAACATAGTTCCAATAACCATATACTCTATTGCGAAGCATGACATTGTTGTGGCAACCATGTCACAAACGTATAGTCTGTTTGCGCTGTAAAGTTGTGGTTTTGGGTTTCGAGTTAGTTTTGGCAACATCTTGCAATTATATCTCTACTGTATACTTATAATTATTCACAAGTTAACAGGCATACATACTGTCTGAATTCACAAATCTTGTTGTATCGCTTATTGTTGTATATAAAAAGAAAATCTCAAGAAAATTTCTCAAAACAAAAACAATTTCAAAATAATTTATTTTTGTTGACAAAAATTTTCTTTGAAATCGTCTTTTCAATAACCGATACAACAAAACTTGAGCAACTGCTTTAACATATTTTGGGTCATCTGCAGAAACATGCAGGGTCTTGGCTGAAATCTAAACTTTAACCTCCCGGTTAATAGACTAGAACACTACCTATTACTCTATGGGGTCGGGTGCCCAATTAATTTTATGACTAAAAACTTTTCCATAAAAATTAAATGCAACTTCTGACCTTTTTAATGGGAATTAATAATTATGAAAAATGTAGATTCCCAATAATCTACATGATTAAAAAAATAGTTAAGAAAATCTAAGAATTAACTCGCCGCACTCAAAATAAAGATGGCATTAAAACAAATTTGGCAGATCCAATTTTTGTTGGCATAAAATTGCAAAAAAAACAAAAAAAAAATTCAATATTAACGCAAAATCACCTTGACGCTGTTACGAAGTCTGTCTTGTAAAAATATTGAATGATTTGAAACTTTGACCTTAAGATATTAAAACTTACAAACACTCTCAAATGACGGACTGAACTCAACTGTTCAACTTTGTTTTTCCAAAAAAATTGACTGACAGAAGAATATTTTAAGATTTTAACTAAAAACAACTTTTTTGCTGCTGATGTCTACTTATTAGAAGCCGTAACCATTAAATGTTTTCGATGAATAAAAGCTGAATAAGGAAAAATAAAAAACAAAAGTGGACGTTTATAAGTCTTGCTTTAACTGTTCTGAGGTTAGAGATGAGCAGCGAAAAAAATTAAACTTCTTCTAGGTTCTAGTTTCTTTTCTCAACGGAACTGTGTTAATAAACCTTCGTTAAATAGTTTTTTTCCAAAATTCAATATAAATATAGAAAAGAACACAAACACCAATTTAACTGATGTAAGTGGAAAATTTTATCTTTTTATGATATGAAAACCAACAACAAAAAAAATATAATTTTTTTTTTTTCAATAAAACTTGTGTTGTTTTCAATCTTCAATCTTTTCAATTCGGACATTAAACTATTCGTAGTACTACAGCATAATAATTGTGGAATTTTGTAAAAGATATATTTTAAAGCTTAACCTTGTGCTTAAAGATAAACCCCCTAAAAAGAGGAAGAAAAAATAATTTTTACAACATCCAATCTTAGCAGCCAAATAATAATTTTCCAGAACACTGGTATGATCGGAATTTTGTTTAGACATTTATTGCAGTGTTGTCCTCAGCATATAAAAATATTCTAGCTGTATACGATTTATATCTATGATTCTTGTTCAATCTGTAATTATACCTCCTTCCTCATCCTACATGAAGTGTGTATGTTACTATCTGTACTCGTATAATGTCCTTCTTAATTTTGTTCAAGATTATTTTGGAGCATCTCTAATACTGCATGACTTTTAAGATGTTCTCGATTCTTTCGATGAAGGTAGCGTCCGTAATCATTACGGAAAAATACTTTTTTTTTAAAATATAATTTTTTGATAAAATAATACTTCTCATAAGAAAGTACTTTAAAAATAAAGTAAAATCGTATGTAAAGTACAAAAGTTCTTAAAAACACTTTTTGATAAAAATGTTTTTTAAAAAATTTCCTCACTAGAAAAGAACAATTCTAGAAAGTAATGTTTTACAGAGAAATATCTTTTTATAGAAAAGAAACTTTTTATAGAAAAGTACCTTTTAATAGAAAAGTACCTTTTAATAGAATATTACATATTTATATAAAAGTTCATTTTTATAGATAACTACCGTTTATAGAAAATAACTTTCGTATAGAAACGTACCTTTTCATAGAAAAATAAATTTTTGTAGGAAAGCACCATTTTTTATATTATTATTATTACGAATAAACGTAATTATTATTTGAACTTATATTGATTTACATATGGAAAGTAATTTTGAATTTTCATTAATTCAATAAAACTGAACTTGAGCCTGATAATATTACTTTCCATATGGAAAGCACCATTTTCATAAAAAAACTAATTTTTATAAAAAAAAAGTCACTTGTTTATAACAAGTTACTTTTGCGATAAACAAGCACCTTAAAAAACATGATTTTACAAAACAGTAAATAACATTAAAAGTTACTTTTTATAAAAAATACAATTTTTTTAAGTCGTACCTATTTAAAAAGTACTTTTTTTATAGAAAAGAACTTTCGTACAGAAACGTAGCTTTTCAAAAAGTAAATTTTAATAAAACATTCTCTTTTTATAGGAAAGTACATTTTTGTAGAAAAGTACCAATTTTGTAAAAAAATCATTCTATAAAAAAAGGAGCTTGTTTATAAAAATACCCTTTAAATAATTAGTACCCTTTTATGGAAAAGTAAGCTTTTATAAAATGGTACCTTTTTTCAAATAAAAGTTTTTTCGTTAAGGGAATAGTACCTTTTCATAAACAAGTAACTTGCTATAAAAAATAACACTTCCATACAACGTAAACTTTTTGTAAAAAATTAATATGTATTGACAAAAGCAAATTTTTTTAGAAAAGTACCTATTTGAGAAAAGTACCTTTCTATTAAACAGTATGTACATATTTTCTTATTTAAAAATAAATTTTAAAAGGTACTTTATTAAAAAGAAGTACTTTTTTATACAAAAGAGCTTTTTATAAAAGAGAACCCTTATTTATAAATAGTTTCTTTTAATAAAAAAATTTAATTTTTGTTAAGAAAAGCGTAATTATAGAAAAATTTTCCTTTATTTTATTTTAATAACCTCCTTTTGAAAAAAAGTACTTTGTTGGAAAAGTTAAAAATTGTGTCTAAAAAAATTACATCAAACAAACTACTGTAACAACATAAAATTTCTCAAACATTAAGATAATTATTATTTACATGTTGCTGGTGTTGTTGTACTTATTGGTGTTGTGGTAGCAAATGTTGTTGTTATTGTAAAATGTTCAATGGTTCAATGATTTGCTTCAGTAAAGAATATGTTTGTTAAGATTTTTTTGTACTCACTTTAGGTGCTCGTTGTTCGCTGTTTGTAGTGGTGCTGTAACTTTAGCAGTATTTGTGTACATTTATTCATTGATTTCGTCTTCGTGATGCACTTTAATGAAATGAAATCTGATATCTTCATGTATACTGGATTTTGACTTTAGCTAAAGATTAGTTTTTATTTTTTGTTGTACACAACTGCAAAAAAAAAAATAATATTTCTTCTGATGATCATAATGATCATCATTCTAATCAACAACAACATTCGTATATTCGCATCGTCGGTGTACATTAAGCAGAAGCAGCCTTAAATCTATTAAAAGCGATGAATGTAATTCTGAAATAATTATAGGAAAAATAAATGCTGCCGATGTTAGGTGCTGCTGCAGCAGCTGCTAACACTACTACAAATACTACTACTCGTAGTTTTTTGTGAGGATCTTTTTATACGAAGTTGTACAAGTTTTTGGCTAGCCACTTTTTTTTCGTACATACTACTCGTATAAGGAATTAAGCCAAAGAGTTGTACCACAAACCAAAAAAGTTATCTTGCTTTTTATCCGCGTTGCAAATATTAAATTTCTCATCACGCCCTAACCACAAGGCAGTACTTGCGGTACTTGGTGGCGATCATCGCTTTATAATGGTAGCAGACTGCATCTTAGTTGTGCCACAATTAAAAACGTGAAAACTTTAAGTGTTCTAAGCCGTTTTTAATATTTGGTGTAAGATTTATGATTTTAACCATTTACGACAATTAACTTTATTAACGGCTGCCTGCAACATCGTGGCTAAAATGGTGCTGCTGCGCAACACAGCAACGTTACTTTTCAGACATCTTTAAAAGATTTTTGGCACCTATTTTTTTCATTAGATTGTTCGAAAGCGGAAAATAAATTTCAATTTGTATATAAAAAAAAAAAAAAAATTTATTTGTAAATTGAGTTCTAAACTATTTTCACGTTCATATTTTCTTTGTATTTGTTTACAGTTTTAAAGAAATATCTATAGTCCAAATTTTACAATTACTGAAAAACTATCGGTCTTTTATCTCGGAATGGTATCTAGAACAGTCGGCAAAAATTGTAATCTGTCGTTGCTTTACGAATTTTTAATTTAGTAAATTTTTACTACCTTGTAAAGGATTGTTTGCTTAAACTTTTGCATTAAATATGCAAACAATTGTTAAAATATGCTAAAAGTACTAAAGTTTACTCCTAAAAAAGCATTAAATAAAATATGCACTAGGTTAGGTTAGGAAGGGTAGTGTGAAATACACATCCACTCGGAGACCCAATTGGATCCATTGTGATTCCCTTCATTTATAATTTATTAACAAATTAGTCTCCTTACTGCCCAAGGAGAAACAAAGATCCGTTATCATCCATCATTCAACCATTTAATTCCCATAATAAAGCCCCTGATATCCTCAATATTGCACTTCGCGATATCACTAATGCCCTCATGGAAACGTCTGCTCAGCCATCTTTGCCTATGGCGTTGCAGCCTTGGGCAATGACAGATGATGTGCTCTATAGTTTCGGGCTCTTCTTCATCCCCACACATCCTACAGAAATCCGGAGTGCCACATTCCCATATGCTGGTCCTCGCTCTAACCGAGCAATGGCCAGTCAACGCGCCTGCTAAGACTATCAAAACCTTTCTATTCATACCCAGCAGTAGATCAGATTTACCTGAGTCTAGTTCTGTCCATATGGACCTCGAGACTCTACAATCTTCTCTATTCCTCCAGGAATGGTTAGTTCTGCTAATTACCCAATTACTGAGCTCTCTATAGTAGTTACCGATTGGAGGTTTAACCGTATGGTCACTAACTGCCACATCTAATGCTGACCCTATTCTTGCCAGCTCAAAAATATGCATTATAAAATAGAACCAATAAATTATAAATCTGTAATAAAATCGATGAAAAATTATTAACAGAAAAACATAAATTTTAATTTAAATTTTAAAAAATTACTATATTGGTTAAAAAAAACCCGGTTTTTTTTGTTTTTGTAGAAGTGAATATTAAAATTTAAAAAAAAAAATTGCAAAATATGAAAAAAACAAACAAACAAAAATGTCATAAAAACTAAACAGAATTTATCCTTAATAGTCAGTGCAGTAAGAAATATCAGAATTTTTGCGTTAACAAAATATGCACTAAAGAAATTAATGGTAATATTCTTAAAAACATATGATATATACAAATATTTTATTAGGATCTAGATTTAGGCCACTGGAGAGAATATGCAATTGCATATTTACGGTTTGCCTTATAATCAGCATATATTTTAACTTAATTTTTTCTTTCCCTTAATTTACAAACTCTTGTTATCGATAAATCTCTTTATATAAACACTTAACTAATAACTGAGTAAAAGTTTTTAGTATGGTTGTAACTATTTGTAAACAATTTTAATAACATTTCAGTACTTACAAACAATAACTCTTGTAATGTCAACCTGAACACATTCTCACCCAAGTTCAACAAGAAGTCAAACATAAATCATTCCCGATTTAACTCTCAAAGGAGGAGCAAATATCATTTCACCATTAAGCAAACAAACAAAAAATATATAAAAAGATTTCAATAAAAAATATCCACAATTTTGGTTGCAAAAGAAAAACCAACCAGCAACAATGGTGTTTAACATGAAAACTATAAAAATTGTTGTCAACTTTAAAACAGCGAAAAGAATAAAATATAGAGAAATTTGGCCGTTGAAAACAAACAAACAAATCATGGCCTCTCTGGGAGTAAATCCAACCAACCAACAAACTGCTTCAGCTGGCTTCCTTTGCTTAACTTGCTTAAGTTGCTTATAATGGTTTGTTCATTCGAAAGAATACACAATACTACCAATTATAATGATTACAATTGAAAATAAATCAAAAATATGTGAAAACAACAAACAAATGAAACTGACTTGAAACAACAGTAATAATAACAATCGTACAAGGCGACTGTTTCCGAGATGGAAAAACCTTTTTTTTTACAATTATTAGACAGAGAACGGCAATCTTTAGGGGCAAACATTATTTTCTCAGAGCTAAAACAAACGGTAAGCCTGCAAAAAAATTCCCATCATTATATTGGGTGGGAAGAGAACTCCCAAGCCTCCGTCTTTTACACTATTAATTTATTATAGTCCAGTTTTACCGTTGATTTGGTCACAATTTGCTGTATTACACTTTTTTTTTTTTGGTTTCTATTTCAATTATTACCATTCATTTTATGATCGCACAGTTTGTGTACTTCTGCTTTAAATCAAAACAAAAGACTTAAGCAACATACTTTGCCTAAATTTGGGCAAAAAGAAGTCTCTCAACGCCCCTTTAGAAAAACGTTAGTAGTTGTTTAACATCTTTTCTTTTTTCTATCAAATATTAATTTAAAACCCATTCAATATTTTAGTTTCGTATTTATTTTTTTGCATCAAAACACATAAAAGGAGTGCTTTTTCTGCTTCAAACAGACTATAAGGCGTTGTTATAACTAATATTATGCTGCCGCAATATTACCAACTCTTAACGCAGTTTTTTTAGTACACATTCAAATAAATACAAGAAAAAAAAACCAAATTATTATTGCTAACAATTCATAACTGGTGTAGTCGTTAAGTTATTCGTTTTAACTGTTTAAAAAAAAAGAAGCGACAGTTTCATAAGTTTTCTTCATGACATGTTTGAAGCAGTTTTTCTACAAACATGCATTTGCACTGATGTTTATGCTGTTGATGTTGCTGTTACTATTGTTGCTGCCGGTTGGTGTTGCTGTTTACAACAATGCCATACATGCATCATTTTACTTTAGGAGTATGAGTAGAACATGTGTCTTGTGTACACTGCGGTTTTTATTTTTCGTTTGTTGACTTGTACGACAACCAGATAAAACAAATTGACTTCGTGTGTGCCAAAAATGTCTTGTCGAGAACTTTTTGTAGTTTAAAAATAAACTTTATAGTTTTGTTATCTTCTTCAATATTTGTGTGTGTGTGTTTGTGTATTTTCGAGATTTTTTTTAATAGTAAAATTATTTATATAGAAATTAGGATTTTCTTTGTAATAAGCACTTAAAAATCTGGTGCTTAAAGAATATAATTTTTGAAAATAATTTAATATCAATATTTTTGTAAAGAAAAAAAAAAAACAAAGCAATGCCTTTATTTGGCGCATAATTGATACAGTAGAATTTAGGACCAGCACTTTGGTGATTACCCAAATGATGATGCAATGTTCCCGGAGTGTAGAGAAAGGGATAGAGTAAAGATATTAGTTAGAATGTTTATTTAAGCTATAGGTCTTTTTATTTTAATATATATATTGTTGTTTATTTTCGATATTTCGCTAACAATTTGTTAGCATCTTCAGGAAAATTTTTGTTTTATATATTATAGATATTAGATATTGGAAATGTAGACGGAGGCTTACAACTCTGCTATTGCGCGTTTTCTTATTTTTACTGCAGTATTGTAGCGCATCTGCTTTTAACTAGACGCATTCAATTTCTTAAGCTGTGTGTGCCGTCATTTTATTAATTGTTTTACTTCGCCGACGATAAATATGAAATTTCCTGTGGTTTATAGCAAAATACAAAATCCTTGTGCCGATAAGACGAGAAATTATTTATATTCACAACTAAAGCAGGGAATGATGTGAAATTTGCTGTAACAATAAGATCAAAATCCAAAATCCTGGCGGCAATAGAAGTGTGGAAGGGGATAATTTCCAAACATTATATTTATATTCACATTTCTCTGCAACTAAACTATTTAATGCTTCGAAATTTTCTGTGGATTTCTCTACCCACAAAATACAGGGAAATCTTGAATAAAAAAAAAATATTGATCCTATGATAGCTTCCCCATAATGCTTGTTTTGAAAGGGTTGGTTGGTACCAGTTAGTTACCTTTTTGTATTAAAAGCTTTTTTTTCCTAGATTTATGAATTGTTTACAGAATATTAGAAAGTTTCAGATTAAAAAAAATGAAATTATCTTAAATAATTAAGTATCGAAAGTAAAACGCGTATAAGAATCAATAAATTTTACGTATAAATCCAAGTTTTACTATTCACTCTGCGAAAGCTCAGGTGAAAATATTTAATACGATTTTATATAAAAAAAATACTTCAAAACTTTATTAGTTTATTTTGAGAAAACATCGCCATACCTTATTTGTCAAAAGACTTGCACAACAAAGAGATTAAACTACTAGTTTACTTCTATTTGTATTGGTTATAATTAATATTTATTTTGAACAACAATTCAATATTTTGGCCACTTATTCCAGTTTGCTAAAAAACGTTACTATTTTCTATGCAGTGGATTGTAGGCATTTTGTGCATAATAGTACTAACACACATGCACTGATAGAAACAAAAATCATCATACCATTGATGTAATTTAAAATAAACAGTTGTCTTTGAATTTAAATCATGACCTTTGTCATATTCAAGTTGACAATCTTTACTTTTGTTGCTCATATCATCATCAAGTGGATGGACGACTACTTGTCAGCCATTTACTCAATGATTTTTATACCATCTAATGTTGGAATTGATCTCAGGATCCTTATTTAGTAGTATGTTGACTAACTGTCATCCGTATGATGACTAACTGCCATCCATATGATGACATCCATACGATGACAGAATGAGATCTCATATTCCTGTTCGTTTACGTAATTTTTCTGTGCATGCGCCTTTTCTATATACATTTTTTTTTTTTGATTTGCCTACTTGTTTTTTTATAGTGACGTTGATGAATCGTCATCGATCTTATTTGGAAACGCTTTGATTATTAAATAGAATAAAATTAAATACAAATAGGAAATATCATAACAGTTTTTTTATTTATTTTTTATACAATATTTTGTCTGTTAATAACATACAAGGGTGTCATAACATAGATGACACTTAGGAAAGGAAGATGACACGTAAAATATCAGAACAAATTTGTTATGACGCTTGTCATCAGAACTATGTTAATTTTTCTTTTGTTAATGTCATTTGTCACAACATTTATGACAAGTAATCATCCATCTGAAAATTAATTTTCCTATAAGTGTACCAACACATATAAATTTCACGTAATTTAATAAAGTCAAGTAAAGCACTTTCTTATGCAGTGTGAGCAAATCAATTTCAGGTGTATGTTTAGGCAAGTGTGAGTGTTTGTCGTCGTTTGTTTGTTAAACATGCCCCAGTACTACAGCAACAACAAATATGTGTTAAACTCTTTTGAGTGAAACAAAAAGCGTTGGAGTTGGTTGGTCGGTGTGCTGTTGCCGGTGTTAGTTTTTGTTGTCTGTATTGTCGTTTTTATTGTTGGTGTTGAAAGTTTTTTGTTTCTTTATTCCATCTCGTTTGCACTTTTTATTAAAAAATATTGTTGTATTGTGTTGCTGAAAAAATTTTTTCGCATAGTTTTGTCACTTTTTGGCTTAGGGATACTATGTTGTTGTTGTTGCTGTTATTGTTAGTATGATATTGTTGTTGTTGTCTCGTTAACTTAAAATCGTTTTGTTTAGTGTTGTCATCAATACTTTTTATCCTTTGTTAATTTTTATTTTATTATAAATAACAGCCTCTTATATTTGTATTATTGATACCAGTGATTTAAAAGGGTGCATTCTTTAGTTTATTGTAAAGGTAGGTAGACTTAATGAATAGCATAAAGTATTGGTACAGTTGTTGAAAGACTTGAATGACTCTTTACTAAAATCAAATTTTTTCGAAATTCTTAAAATTTGTTTATAATCTTCACCATTTTTAGAAACTATTGAAGCGAAGATAATATTCCAACAGACAAAAGAAAAATTATGGTTTCTTAATTCCAACCCACGAAGAAGAACATAACAAAGTTTTTTTTTTTGTAGAAGAATTATGCCTTATTCTACGTTTTCAAAAAAAAATTTAGTTTAAAAGTTCCGCAAAAGTTTAAACTGAATCTGCGCCTGATAAGCTTTGAATTGAAATTGAATACGAGAATTATAAAACAAACAGAGTTTTAATGAAAAAACCGGTATTATTATAAAAATACTACTTAAGAAATAACAATTGAAAAGGAAAAATATATTTAACAGTCTGTTAACGATTTGCTACTACGTATTAAAAAGATGTTGTGTTGATTTATCTGACTCTAAGGTGTTTTGTCCGTCTTTCGATTCGTGTGGTAACTAACCTTTTTATTTGTAATATCAGTGCGACTATTTGCTGTTGATTTTTTTTAATCTTTTTTTTTTTAATATTCCGTCGGTGTCGTTTGTTTTGTTCACATTTAACTTTTTTTTTCTCCTTTGAGATGCTGTAGTTTACACTCAATTGGTGTTCGAATTTTTTGTTGGTTTTATTTCTTTCATCTTTTTGTCTTTTTGGTTTTTTTTTCGGTTTAAGGTTTCTTGACATATTTTCATCTCAAAATATAGTTTTATTTTATTTTGTTTATTTGTTCGTTTTTTTTTTTTGCATTTTCGTGTTGACAGTTTTGAGAATTGATTGTAGTTGCTGGTGTTGTTGTTTAAAGATTTGCATAATTATGTTTTAACAAGTTGTCAAATCGTTATAAATTGAGTTTATACTTTTTTGGAATAAATTTTAAAAAATGAAAAGAAAAATAACAAGAAAATAAATCTGTGCAACAAAAGTTTGTAGTTGCTTTTAGTTTAGATTCTGTACGAGTGAGCAGTTTATTGTTAAAAATGTATAGAAAAATTAATTTAAATAAATAATTATTTAGACTTAAAAACAATTTTTCATCTTAGTGTAAATGGGGACAGCTAAAAGAGGTACGTAAATAAATATTTATTTACTGGTGAAATTTTCGTACATGAGGGAATTTTTCTAAAAAATGATTTTCTTTTGCATTTGTTTACAATTTAGCTTTAGTAAAATGCTTAACAATTTTTTCTTATAAAATTAACAACATTTTCATCAACTTACTACATGTTAAATAGAATTGATTGTTTTTTTTTTGTGTTTTTACTTATGTTCCTTCAAACTAAACTATATAAACTATTGACTATGTTTTTATGCTAAGAACAACGTCTTATACTAATACTATTGTCTTGCACTAGAAATAATGGCAGACTATCTTTTCATACTCAGACTACCATCGCAAACAAAGACTATATAAAGTCTTACAATTGTAATATACTGTTATACTAGGACTGCCGTTTTATTGTATGTTCTACCTTATACTTCAGCTTATACTGCCGTCATAAAGGTCCTTAACTATTGTCTTACATTACCGTGTATGTCTTTTACTACCTTCTCGAACAACAAATTGTATACTACCTTCTTGCAATACCGTTTTATACAGTGTTTTATACTACTGTTTTATACCTCCTTCTAATGTTAAAACTACTGTCTAATACTATATTGTGCCCCTTCCTATATTAAATGTTTATACACCCTATTTATTTAACACTCTTATACAATATTCTTATAATACTTCCTACACTACTATCTGATATCACAGTTTTATACTTCCTTTTTTTACGAAATACGTTTTATAAACTGTTAATAATCCAATAATAGAAGTCAGTACAACTTAGTCGCGATCTATCAGGGGTTCTATAATTGAAGTTGATGGGCTAAATGATAGATGATACGAGCTTATACTAATAGTACCGTCTTATACTAGACAATCCTTTTATACTAAGACTACCCTTTTATACTAACCATACTTTCTTATACTCTACCGTCTTATACTAAGCCTACCGTCTTATAATAAGACTACCCTCTTATACTAATCATATCTTCTTATACTATCCATACCTTCTTATACTAAGACTACCTACCGTCTTATACTAAGACTATCCTTTTATACTAAGACTACACTCTTATACTAACCATACTTTCTTATACTAAGACTACCGTCTTATACTAAGACTACCCTTTTATACTAACCATACTTTCTTATACTAAGACTACCGTCTTATACTAAGCCTACCGTCTTATACTAAGCCTACCGTCTTATACTAAGACTACCCTCTTATACTAACCATACTTTCTTATACTAAGACTACCGTCTTATACTAAGCCTACCGTCTTATACTAAGACTACCCTCTTATACTAACCATACTTTCTTATACTAAGACTGCCCTCTAACCATACCGAATTGTACTAAGACTACCGAATTATACTAAGACTATCCTTTAATATTAAGGCTACCATCTTATTTTTTAACAAACACAACCCACAAAGTGATTAGCTTGTCTGCAGAGAACACAGCAAATATCTATATCCGGAATCGAACTACTAAGCTAGCATTGCTACCTATTAGCCATGGCGGCTGATGAGACTAACGTCTAGTCCAAAGGCTACCGGCTTGATTCCGGCAAAAGAAACCACACACGCGGCCTGTGGTGGTTAAAAATATTAAAAGTTAATTGAAAAATGTGTACCACGTTAAAGTAAGAGAGACTTATAATGCAATAACGATCTAATTTTTTTTTTTTACTGATATTTAAGTGTTGATAAAACTTTAAAACTCTAATATTATTGAAAACTTTTCCTTTTGTATTTCGTATTTAATATAAACATAAAATTAAATCTCTTATACCGCTTCTTCAAAAATTTATTTATTGCTTTTTGTATGCAAAAATTTAACAAATAAAATTTCGTTTCATGGTCAAGTTGTTGTGTGAAGATAAAAACGATTTTTATAAATAAGTTGTTAATTAATTTTTGTACCCATACTTTTAATAGTAACTTAAGATTAACTGCTTAAAATTTTCCTTGCTGAATGTTTTATGGTTTACTCTGATGCTGTCTCATCTGCAAGTAAGCAATCACACAATAATATACTTTAATGTTTCTATTTCTTGGAAGTAGTATTAAACTGCTGGCGGTAGTTGTTCCTTTGCTCTTCACAAAGATTATAAAAATTGTTCAAATTTTCCACATATTTTTGTGTCAAATTGATTAAAACTTAACACAGCTTGCAATTACTTATACATATTTATTTCGGAAAAGAGTTTACAACCGATAAAGACATGGCAATTTTATTTAAAAGATGAGAAAAATTAAAATACTTATTCATACTCGTTCATGATAATGCTGAATTGTTGCCTTGCTTGTATGGCAAAGACAAACTATAACAACTCGTTCTTGGGTATGGACTATCAAGGAAGCATCCTTTGTGTGCTTGTATTTCACTTTGTCTGCTACTTTTTCTTAAGAAATTTGCGTTGCACAATTGCAAGAGCAACAGAAAAGATCAAGAATAATTGTATGATGATTTCCAAAGAGAAGTGGGGTGGTGACGGGAATTGTAAAATTTGTTACCATAACCCGACACTAATTTATAGCAATACCAATATTAAGTAATTAAATGTTGTTAAATACTGCCATAAATGTAAAAACTACTACTCTGCAACACACGAGTACAAATGTGAATGCTACGCTTGCACTTAAAGAGTATTAAATTGCAGTCGCAAATTGTAAAAGCGGCTGGAAGCAAAAGAAACTAAACTGAAAAAAAACACATACGAGTACACAAAAACAAAGAATAAATTGTCAGCAGCAGCAGCAGCTTTCTTTTGCACAGTCCCAAGCAACCAAAAGACAACACAGTTAGGACCGGCAACACAACTGTACGCTGGCTGCATGATCATACGAAGACATGAAACAAAAATGGCAAAATCTAATTTAATTATCAAATGCTATTTTACAAGATTCCATTACAAAAATTATTTCACACCTCATCCAACGAACCAACCAACCAGCCAGCGAAACACCGAAGCAGCCAACACTTGAAAGGTGGCTGGCTAGCCAACATAACATTCCAACTTGGCTAATTAACTTGGTAAATGTTGTAGTCATTAATTGAAATCGAACTCGAAATAAATTAAATTAAATTAAACCAAAGTGAGAATTGTGACGTTTTTTGAAAAAAAATTTATTTCGAATGTCAATTCAAATTTGTTGAGAATACAAGATCAGACACACAAATATTGAACAACCAATACATGCATACATGCATACGAGTACATACATATGTACATACATCGTAAATATCAGTAAATGTGTGTATGATGATGATGGTCGCCACATTAATATGATGAATTCCTGTTGTATTTGTGCCAAATGAAGTTAACAAAACAAACAAAAAAAAAACAAAAAAGTAAACTGCAGCAAAATTTTGTTAAACAGATAAAATGGTTTCTAATAAATTGGTTTCTTATGACTGCAGTCTGTTTTATAAACGAGCAGCCAAGTTTCCGAGACAAAGAATTCCCAAGCTAATCGGAAACAGATGTAGAGCACTCACTCACTATCTATGGTTTGATATTTTTTGTTTTGCTCTTCTTTTGTCATCGCTTTGGGTTGGGCAGTGCAGCTCATTTTTTTCTTTTATTATTGTTGTATTTTATTACAGATATGCACTTATTCTACGTGGTACTCGTTTTGACTATTTGATATAAATTGCGAGTATACAATTTTGTCTTATCGAGCGAATAGAGAAATTGTCTCCTTCAAAACTGTTTTTTTTTTTGGCCATATGAACATATTTGGCAACAAATGACAGAGCGAACAAGTGTGTTTTGACGCACATGCATCATCGAGCCATCAGCAGCTCGTTATTACAAAGCCTATGTTTTGTATGGCTGTGTATGTACGTGTGTGAATTAAAGGGAAATGAAAGTATTGCCAGGGTAAGTGTATGGTTTTCATTATTTATAGAAGCAGGCTCAACTGTATGGTCTCCTTCTAAGTTCAAAGCTACAAAAAGAGACTCGTTTTATTAAATATAAATTTATTAGCACGTATACATAAAAACTCCGCAATGAAATGAAAGGAGACGCAAAATTATAATGCAATAAATTTCCATTTTTTATGGACTTTCATGTATGTAAATAAGGTTTCGTTTTCAACAATGAAATTCTTCCAAATATAAAGAAAATTTTGAATTTTCTAAATGTTATGAAAAACAAACCAACGGAACTGGTGGCCTGCGGACGATCCCTTTTGCACCTGTCAATAAAAATTCTAATGCAATTAACACACATCCCTCCTTAGTCTGTCCTTATTTCTAGATATTATTCTAGATTATACTCAAGGTATATTAATTATCAGGTAGTCGCATTAGCTAAAATTGACATCAGCTGATTGATATTTTGTTGTCAAAACTTTATTATGTTTTTATAAAAATATTGTGACATTTTTTTTATTTAATTAAAATTTAAGAAATTGAAAAAAAAAAACGCGTGAAAAATTTTTAAAATTTAATTAAAATTAAAAATATCGATTACAATGCGTGTATGTAGTGTCTGCAAAAAAAAAATTGCAAAGGGGGAAGTAAAGTTGTTCCAAGTACCCAAAGAAAAGCGCCTGAGAAATATATGGAACAAAATTTGTTACAGGAATTTCACACCAACTTCTCTTTTATGTAGCTGTCACTTTTTGCCATCAAGCATTTTACATGCTGGAAAAAAGGTAAAGTCTAATCGTGAATTGTGCATTTGCATCTTTAACGTTTTACGTTGCTCCAAAAACAGCATTTACAATACGTTCAATATTGTGTTGTTGCAAAATATCCTGGAAAGGAGGATACATAGACTTTCTTTAAATTTTACTAGGAATTTTTCGATACATATGTATGTATGTATGTACATATATTTTTGTTTTCTTACCTTTCCTGTAAAAATATCCTGTAATGAAGCAACATTCTTCTTTAATGTCTCTACTATTGGCCATTTTTACGTATGTATATATGGGCAGTATTCTCTTATGATCTAATTCCACTTTTCGATGCAGTTTAATTATCATAACTCCAGCCTTAAACAAATGCATTTGCAAAGGGAGAAAATTGTTTCCTAGTACCCAAATAAAAGACACATCCTTTTAGATTTTACACATACATATGTACATACATCTATCAACACCTTTTTGTTTTCTGTATTGTAAAAAATTTTAACTTATATTTTTATTTTATGCAATTGTTTTTTTAATTTAAATTTTGTTTTCTTTACACATCACATTTTGACAACAGCCAAGTTTTTACACTAACAAAATGCCTGTTGTTTTTTGTGATGTTGTATTTCTTTCAGGGACAAGACTACCTTATTTAATATACCTTGATTATACTCTTAAAAAAAAAGCTTTTAAAAAGAGTTGGTAAATTTAAGGTTAGGAATTAAATTGGCTGTCAAATGATGAAATGTCAACAATTGAGTTGTCATCCTTTATCATTTATTTAGTAAAAAGTTGGGAAATTTTAACTTTAGAACTTGAACAACGAATTTTATTTGTGAAAATTTACTATAATGAGAAATTTTCCGGTCGCGTAAATTTCTCGATTTGGCAATGCCAATTGGCCGCATCGTTCTTGTGATATAAAGCCGCTTTATTATTTTCTATAGAGCCATTTGAAAAAACGGGCATGCGTGACCAAACCACAAACAACTGACATTCTGAAAGATGAATTTCGGCGCTGCATTGACGAGATAAGCGAAGCTTTGTTGCAAAATGTGGTTCAAAATTTTGTGCATAGAGCGGACATCTGCCGAAGTGTTAGATGTAGACATTTGCCCGAAATCATATTCCAGTATTAATTCCCATATTTCTACTTGACATTGTTAACAATAAAACTGAATTTGTCAAAAAAAAAAAAAAAAAAAACACTTCCTAACCTCAAGTTTGCGCCCACCCTTTAAAAGCATACAATATATGTATCGTATACATGAGATTACCTCCCATCTCTGGCATTGTGTCACTTTTAAAATAATCTGTAAATTGATGGTGGCGAACGTGCTTTATAGAAATATTTTTCCAATTTAATTGGTAACAGTTGGTCACATATTTGTTTCGTTGGCTCCTTCTTACAGGCGTATACAAGTTACTTTGTGTGGCGTTATAAAATTTTTTATTATGTTCGTTGCACGAATTTTTTGCAAAATCCAGAATAAAAACATTAGCTGCCAACAGCTAAGAAACGCATTTTTCTGCATGCTCTTATTTAACGTTATCTTTTGCACTCTCAGGGGGCCATCAGACTACAAAGAAAAAAAAAGAAAAAGGAAGATGTGTTTGAATTTAGACAAAAAAAAAAAAAAAAAAAAAAAAAAAAGAAGAGCTTGAAGAGCTGGAGAGGAGTAGGAAAATAATAATTTCAAAATGATCTTTAAAGTCAACGGGAATCGCCATGTAATGTAAGACCGCCGTGTTGTCGCCACGTTCAAGATATTATTCCATATACGCTGTATTATTATGAGACCATGCAACAGCATGCCTGTAAAGGATGTCACTAGTTTTTGCCATAAGCATCAAAAAACAGTTCTCGATTAAAACGACTACTACACCACATCCATTTGTACGTTATTATTTTGCGCAGAACCAACTTATTTGATTGAGTTTAAATGCCAACAAATAAGAACAAATACAGATGAAATACAAATACTCGATCGTACGTACTTAATACTGCTGAAGTATCAGATGAAGTTGACCGAATAAAAAATAAAATCAATCACAGAGCACAGATGTGCGTTGAAAACATGAATGAAATCAAATGATGTCAACCTGCATTTATGATGATCATTTTCTTTCACCATAAGAGCACATGCTGTTGGTGCCGATTCTGACATTTTCATGCAAAGAAAGGATGAAAAGTCATTTATAATTTCGGTTTTTTTTTTATTTTTGTATTAAGAAGTGAAGTTTGCCCAGAGTCCAGTCGATCAACAAAATGTCCTTCGTTTAAAAAAAGGTCAACCCGTCAATAATCGACTACTGGCCAAGTTTTCTAAAATGCTGTGCAAGATCAAGATTCCTCAGATAATGAAACTTTCCCAATAAAGATTTATTACTGATGGTGTGGAAATTTTGTTCTAAACCAATTTGTAAAAAACATGCGGGGGAGGGATATACAATTTACAAAAATAGCGACACGTAAAATGTGAATAGTGTCTGATAGGATATTGTATGTATTTAAAAAATCCCTTTTGAGACGTCTCTCACGTTCTTTATCGGACAAAACATGAACAACCTAAAACATTATAAAACAGCTTTAAACAAACCGGGATATAAATGATCGATCGTTTTTATACAGAACAAAAACCTGGCTTGTGAATTATTTTGTTAATTTTTTTTGCGTTTTATTTATTCAGTGGATCTTCATTTTCATGTACATAAAACTAAATATAAAATTCTTTTGCCTCATAGCAAGGCTATTGAGATTTTAACACCGGTTTTAGACGCACTTTTTTTGTGCACGTTCGCTAGCTGGCATGATCACAAGCCAAAGTGCACCACAACACAAATAAAAGTGGCAAGGAAAGAAATACAAGGGCTTCTGTAGAAGCAGAAATATAACAGAAAATCGCTTAAGGAAAAGTTTTCAACAGAAAAAAAAGTTGTTATAAAAATTATGTTAAAAAGCCATAAAGCGCCAGTTTGAAAAATATGGCAAAACACTTATATTGTACATAAAAACTAAAAAGCCACAGCCAATCCAACATCGCTTGTAAACTCTTAATATTTTGCAACACACATTACAACCAAAAACTCGGAATGAAATAAAAAAGACAAAATAAAACGAAAAAACAAAGTAAAAATCTCAACTCGTGGTACATCAGCAGCACCAGCAGCATGAACATCATCTTCATCATCACCATCATTCGCATTCACACACTCTACACATTTTCGTTTAAATGCACCTGAAGCATTTGCAACAAGTGTTTGGAAACAACAAAACTAAAACATCTGAACAGATGCACGCAACAAATGCGGTTACTGAACTCCTTTAATAAACAACAAGCTACACTACTTATATGCTCTGTTGTGATCGCCTGTGATCGAAGACAAACCGATAACCAACCATTCCAAAAATCTATTTGTACTCTCTCTCTCTCTCTCTCTCTCTCTGTCACTCTCTCGTTTGTTTATTTTAACGACGAAGACGCCATTTAGCCACGGGCAGTAAAAGAAATCGTTAAACGCACTACTTACCAACAAGCATCACATTTATAGGTAGTATGAATAAAAATAACTTGAGCAGCAACAACAGAGAGATCATTTAAGCCACGATCTTGAATATAAACGTTCAATCGTAAAGAATATATGAAAATAAAACGCAAATAAGCTGCAACAACATGCTGGAGATTTTGAATAAAACAACAAAAAACTGGTTTAACAACAAAAATATTATTATTAAATTGGTAGCAACAAAAAAAAAACAAAACAAAACAAAACAAGTAGTTGTATCTTTTCAGTGAAACACCAATCACAGACCAGAAGATTCCCCTTCATTATAATTTTAAAAATTTACATTTAAAACAGAAAACTCTTATTCTCTTTTTTTGCAAAGAGATTTTCAGTATGACGTTTTTGAGTTGATCTCTCTAACTGTGGTACTAAATGGAAAAAGGTACTTTTTCTTATTATCGTAGGCAATTCAATAATTCTATTGGTTGCATGAACCACTCCAATAGATATGTAGATGTTTCAGTAAACTGGATAACGTGGTGACATCGGGGTACTCATGCGTTCTCTTGTGTCCATTATGGTGACTAAGAAATACTTTATTTCCTTTATTCTTCTTAATATTTAGCAGATGAGATCGGCATTTTCTCTGTCATTTTTGAAAAGTTCACACTATTACGTCGACTAACATTTTTCTTTAAGTGATTAGTATAGGAAATTACGGTACTTTAGTACTTTTTTAACTTGTAAATACTTCAGTATTCCCATGTCAGCTTTAGTACTTTTTTTCTTACATTTAACTTATATTATTCTTTGCGTTTTTAAACTTTTATATGTTAGCAACATTGAAAACAGTTTAAATAACTAAAAATTTATGATTTGACCAGTGTAACAAGGTGTGCGGGTTCTCTCCGAATTGGAGATTTTAAGAATATAATAATAGTTTTTGACTTTTCTTGATATAATTGTATTTAATATAAACATATTTTTTCTTGGGAATAAAATTTGGGATTTTTAGTTATTGAATTTTGCTTTTTGAGGACACCACCATTTAAAACTGGAAATATTTATCTAGCTACACTGGATGTGACCACTTCGATAGCAGACATTATCATGCATGTGTTTGTGGTTAAAATTGAGGTTTTTGTTTTAAGGGAAATGTCACTAAATGTTAATAAAAAGTACCATGTTGTTGAAAATATACTTTCTTGGTTGAAATTCAGAATCCATATTAAAACTCCAATTTTACATCACTGTAAGTTATCCTCATCTTTTAAAGTCTTTCGTGTAAGTTATGTCTGCTGCTGTCTTTGATTAATCCAATTCAACTATTATACAGATGATATTTTCAATATATAGAAAGAAAATATTATCCTGCTCTGCCCAAGTGGTCATAAAACAGAAATACTCTTTTGCCTGAAGTTGACGTAGAGACCAACTTTCCCAGTAAATTGTAATAAATATTTTTTGCTTCGGTTCATTCCCACATTTAAACGTGATCCTCATAAACTCGACTTCATATATGCAGTTACTTTCCCGTGAAAAATACCGTACGAAAGAACTCATATTTCGTTTCTATTTCTCTTCGCCCCTTTAGGTCTTCAACCTATTGAACTTATTCAATGTCGATAACTCTTCAAACTGAATTCAACCTCTATTTTTCTTTAATGTTTTACATGTACGAGTGATCTGTATAGACTTATGGGCACAAAAGCACAGAAATAATCGAATGACTTTCATCGCAATACAATTTATCCATAATTTTCTGATCAAATACGATCCACATATAATTTATTTCCCGTCCCTGCAACTCATGTGTTATGAGTGATTTATACCCACGTCGTGCCAACACCGTAAAATTCAACCTCCAAACATAATTTAGTATAAAATTTTATGCCTCGTGCTTTTGCAAGTAGCGTGACAATCGAAATTTTTCAAAAGCGACTAAAAAAAGGAGGAGAAGTTGCTTCACAAAAAAAGTAGCGTTTCATGTTTGTCGAATAACATTAATCAATATATATGACTCTGCTATTCTGATACCGATCTATACAAATAATATATATATTTTTTTTAACAGCACATTTGGGGACAACCCCAATGAACTGCATTGGGCCAGAACTGGCGAAAAAGATATATGGTAGAGAAGATAGATGGCTGCTCCGTCTGTCCGTTAATTTGTTTTTTGTTTTAGTTTACTAGGAAAGTTGCTTGAAAGAAAAGAAATCTTCACGATTCCTCCCAGACCGCTTCAACGCCCAGTGCCCGATGCGATAACCATTTCTTATGTAGCTGGATAAAATGATAATTTTAATATCAAAAAGTACTTTAATAAATAAAATTGACCACTATGTATTTTTATTGCAAACTTTACAAATTTTTCTTTCCTCACTATCTTTGTTTGGATATATAAAGCGAAAACTCTGAATTGATTTGCTACACAACTCTATCGCCTTAAGATATTTCGTAAATATCTGTAATTTTCATAGCATCCCCTTAAAAGTTAAAGGCTTAAACACACACAAGTTTATTACAGTTTTATCTCTTCATATAACCAAAAACGTAAAGAAGTGTTAATATAATCTGGCCTCGGGGGTTGCGCTACTTGTATTATTTTAACTTTACGTTGTAGTGTTTTTCCTCTTGATCAAATTTTGATCTTGTCTTGCGTGTCGAATGATTTTCTTATTGTTTCTATTTCTACTGCTGTTCTTTTTTTGTTGTTATTTATTATATGATAACGCACAGTGGGCTACAATGAAGAAAGAAATCGATCATAAAAGTTGTTGACAATCTGTAACGCTTTAAAGTTGTAGTGTAGTGTGGAATAGCAAATTACTACTGCAATAAGACCGACGTATATGATGTGGGTGGTTGTAGAGCTTGTTGATTAAGTCATGCTGCTTAGGATATATCTACACCAACGTAAGAAAAAGAAAAGTTTTTCTGACTAATACGACAACAGAACATGAGTTCCTTTTAGACAATCCACATCGAACAAAACAAACGTAAAACTGTCTGTTTGACTTACTATGCCATAACAATGGTTGCATAATTTGCATGTGGTTTGACACAACATACCCACAGAGAGAGTAAGACAAAACCTACTGAATCCTCGGCGCACATAATTACGTGTTTTTTTATGATGCAACCCACACCAATTAGGACAGCAAAAAAAAAAAAAAAAAATTTCGTTGCTGTGGGTTCAGCCATAGTCAATGAAAATGATAAATTGATATGGAGGAATTATTAATAATAAATAAAAAAAATAGTGAAAAAATATTGTTAAGACTGAATTTGCCTTGAACTTGGCCTACTGTTCAATTATAACTGTGTTAGTAAACGTTTGTGGCTGTAATGTAAACAGGTATTTAGAGCATGAATGATTAAGTTTTTATGTTTTTTTTTTCCAGTATCTGTGTCTCTCTCGGTGTGTCTGCGTGTGTATACGAGTATGTGCCTTTGAGGCGTGTGGTAGAAAAATTGCTTTTAGGCCTGCAATTAAAATTAATAAGACAGTGGTAGTTGTCTTAATTTTGTGTAAAAAGACTTAATTATATTTATTATTGTTTTATTATACTGTTATAAGTATATTGTTGTTTGCCAGTTAAAATTTTAAAATGCTCTAGAATGTAAAAATAGTGTTGAGTAGCGTACTGTTGGCATTGATCTGCTTTATGGTGGTCTTCGTTCATATGAACTGCTGGGAACTTGTGTAAAAAAAAATATTAATTAAATGATTGTTTTCTTGTTGTTTAAATGGTTGATGGAAACATCATTTAGTAGTTAGTAGGAAACAAAATTAATGAAATTATTATCAGATGATTAATTGTTTGATTTTTTTTATTCGCTTTCATGTACAGAAATTGTTGATAATAAAGCAGTTGGAAGCTGGAAAGAGATTTTAATTTAAATTTTGCATATTCAAGAGAAATAGAAGAAACTAACTTGTGGATTTGTTTTCATATGTAACAAAATATTTGTGATATTCGTGATATCTGTATAGGTCCGAAAAAGGAAGTTAATCCATTCAGAGAAAGGAATGGATGTACTTCGGTACACCACTGGTTTTTTGTAATGAGAAGAAGATTAACGAACTAACCGATAACTAATTTTTATTGAAAACTATTTATTTAAAATTATTATATCAATTATAAATTCATTATAATTCCTTAGGCAACGAGTACTACCTTTCATGTTTTACCTGCATTAGTGTCAAAAATACCATCAAATAAAATGTGCCTGTGTATATTAAGTACCACGCCCACTTAATAAATAAAAAATAGGGAAGTTATTTCTACATTCCTGATTATAGAACATATATACAGAGAAAACGTATGAGTTGTGGCAACCGAAATGTGGCGGTTGCACCAACTACCACAGAATTCGGTTGCTAAAACTACAATTTTCGTGTAGTACCACTGAATTTTCAGTTACGGTCATTAACCTAATAGTTGCGACAACCGATAAAATTGTTTAACACCATGGACTCTTAAATGGAAGCTAATCGGGATTATTTAAGCTCAATTTTTTGCCTGGAAAACAATTGAATTGATATTTTAAATACTTAACTAAATGAAATTGTTTTACTTACACATTTGAATATAAAATTTATTTTTGTCTATAATTGGTTTGAAACAACTCACATCTCTGAAACACATCGCCTTAGACAACTCAGCCACAGCCAGCATTTTTAAATCGACACATATTGAGCAAGAAGTTATTTTACTATAGTTGCTTATGTCAACCGAATAATCAGTTAAGAGTATCAACCAAAACATATTCATTGCCAATTATTCAGTTTTGCTCGCCATTTTAGCATTTAGTAGCTGTAAAAGAATGCATTCGGTTGACCCAACCAATTTAAGACTTGTCACAACCGTATGTTGGTTAAAATTGTGGTATTATGGTTATAATGATGGAATGTTGGTTGGATCCACAGGAAATTGGTAGCGGGAATCGCTATATGGTCTATGCAACTGATATGCTATTGACACAACCGATTTCCAACCAATATTTTTTCTGGGAGTACTACATTGGTTCACATGTCTCGGACACCATAACTTTCAAGGCAAACTTACAAACAAACAACCATTCGGTTTTATATTTAATATATAACGCATATGAACTGAATTATGTACTGGTCGCAAAGTATTGAAGTAACATGTAACGCCAACGTCAGCCCCAAAAAATTATAAGATCCAACTGTTTCTCAACTTAAATGAAAAAACTCTCCTTATTAAATTAGTTGAGAATCCAAAACCAGTCGTAGTTCCAGTTGAGGCGAAATTTGGGGATTTCCCCTCCCAAATCGTAATTATTTTTTTTGCCAATTGTGTCCACAAAAAATCGGTTATCAAGGTTTGGTCACAAAAAATAATGGTAGCACAGAAAATTCTCGGTGACGGCGTTTCCTTGCTCATTTTGGAAATAAATAGGAGCCGATAATGACGCCTGACCACAAACCGTACCATACGGTAAATTTTTTTGATGCAATGTTTTTTCCAGGACTGTTTGTGGATTTTGCTAGCCTCATATGCAACAATTTTATTTGTTTACATAAACGCCAAATTTAAAATGGGTCTCAGAAGGAGCCTGATTACGAGGAAAACCTACGAAGTGGTAAAGTAAAATTTAAAGTAAATTATCACAAATAAAATTATTTGTTCAAGACTGTTGCGTTCTATGGTTAAAATTTTCCAACTTCTTACTAAATAAACGTCAAAGGAGGACAGCTCAATTCTTGACATTTCAGCATATGACAGCCAATTTACTTCCTAACCTCAAATTTGCCCACCCTTTTTTTGTCTCAAGCTTCGAATAACCTCTAAGAGTGACGATGAGTTTTCTTAAGTTCGGACAAAAAAAATAGGTGGGTGTCATATGTGAATCTGTGTCTGTCAGTGGTGTCTAAGAGGTGTTCCTAGCTATTCTTGAATTAACTCAATCCAACCATTAACAGCTCCTTACTAGCTGTACATTTCTTCTTGGATTTAGTATGTTTTTTGTTTTGCTAAAAAGTGACTTAGTGTAACTCATGTTTAAAGCATAAATGTTTAAAATTTTTTTTAATTCAATGATGTTAAATTAGTATTTTTGTTTTTACAAGAATGTGAAGAACAAAATAAATTTTAAGAAAATCGTCAAAATTAGGTTGAAAATATTCGAAACATCAAAATATGATTTCTGATAAGGGGCTGTGCACATATTACTGAACGCTCCAGGTGGTGGGGGGGGGTTAAAGATTTGTTACGGATTGGAAATTTTGCACTGAAAAATTAGTAAAAAACGTTACGAAGGGGGGGTATAAAATCTCTAAAAACAGCATTACGTAATATGTGCACAGCCCCCAAGTCGTCCACTTGAGTAGCCGTGATTGCTAGAACCTGAAATATGAAAAAAAAGAGTTAATTTCTGGAGACTAAAACACAAATTGGAAAATAACGCAGTGGCTGCTTTTAAAAAAAGAACAACAATAATAAAACCCACCCTGTAGCACAAGTGCACATGTTAGGAACAAAATTAACACAACAACTCTGCAAAGATGAAACATAATGATTTTATAGCAACCAACTAATGGATAATTATCACAAAATGTCATGATTTCTCTAATATCAATTTCATCTCTTTATTGCTCTTTTCCCACTTACAATTGCTGGAAGTAATTGCGCTCTTTTGCGTGTAATCGAGTAGCTAGACTATGGTCACCCTAATATCTACACTTACACAAACACACAACAAGAAAAAAAACCACACCAACTAACCAACGAACAAAACGAATCCAATCGGAATAATTTTTTTGTTTAAATTCTTTTTTTTTTTCTTCTCTTATTGCTTCTTGTTGCTGTTGTGTATCTTGTATTTCATAGTTTATATGAAATGTTTTTTTGTGTGTGTTCAGAGTATCTGTGAGATATTGAAATGAGCGCATGCCGCAAGGTTTTGTTAGCCGCAGGACTTGTACAATTTAGTTGAGCGTCATACTTTGAGCTGTAAGCAACAACGGTCGGATACTTGATTGGGTTGTTTAGTAGTGTTGTAAAAGCAATTTATAAGTGCAGCAGCAACATTGCCATTGTACTACAGTTGATTTGTGTGTGAGTGTATGTGTGTGTGGTCATGTGTACATTTGTAACAATCTTTACAATAACATGCTCTGTTAAGATTTTGCTGTTATTAAACGAAATGCAAAGAAAATCTGATGTTTGCTGCGCGTTTATCTTAAAACATGCAACAACTCTCTGTCAAATGATCTTTAATACATACTACGAGTACACAACAATAATTGTAGTTAAATGTGTGTAAAATATTTATAATTGCTTCTGGTGTTTGAGAGTTTCATATTTACAATTATTTCTATTTGTATTTTCATTACAAGTTCGATTATCAAACTTAACGTTGAACGGAGTAAAGAAATCAAGTTTTAATGTATGTATGTGTGCGTGGATAAAAACTGCAATTTTTTTTAGCGAAAAACATACAGACAAGTGCAAGTGAAATATTACAATAACAACTAAATACATATTGTAAATAAAATATGTAATATTGAGATATAAAAACAAATTATGAATATGTATGTATCTTAAGAAACCGATTGCTATCTAATGGATAAGTAAATTTTGATAAAACAAAAAATTTGTGTAAAAATCTTGAGAATTTTTAAAATAAAATACTCGTACAATTCAATATAATGATAACAAAATATATTTGATTAAACCGAAAAGTAAGTTTGAAAAACAGTGATTAAATTATTTAAACAATACATACAAACATACATGTATGATACACCAATAAATGTGTAAATAAAATAATAAAAATAAAAATTGTATAAAGTATCTAAATTAAAATATTGCTTAAAAATATGTAAAATTTTTTATAAAAATTCTTAAAAAATATGAAGTGCAATAAACGAAACGGAATTAAAAGTTTTTGGAATTTTACTTTTTGGAACTGAAGTTAAAAAAAGTTCCCGGATTTATTTTGAAAGTTAAATTCATACTTGAAGTACTTTTTGGATGTTACTAAAAAAAGAATACAAGCTTTGGATAATTACTATTACGTACAAGTGATCGTATATTGAAAGTCAACAGAAATTTTAGAATTCTTCTGTTCTTAAATGCGCATGAGATTCGAATTTATATTTTGAACACCACCAATTATGGTTTGATGTTTGTTTGTTTTGAGTTTTTTGTGTGTTTTTCCAAAAATAAAGATGCAAAAAAAAATTTATAAAAAAGACGATTAGTTTTCCATGAACCATAAAAAGTCCACCAAGTAAAAAATACATACAAATACATACACATGTACCTCTTAAGTTATAGAAATTGGAATTTTAAGAAGAAAAAAAAGTAGAGTAATAAAAATCTCGCACTCATAATTTCGGAGTTACGGACGGATTAACCAACATTTACAGGTCCTTCGGTGTTTTTTTTTTCTTTGTCAATTTTTCATTTAACATAATATTGTCCATGACATATAAAAGGTGATATTTAAAAAAAAAACAAGCTTTAACTTTGCACTATGGCGCGGGTTACTGCTGGCTATCAGCATTATTAACGCGACCAAGAAGTGGGACATGAACGGGAAAAACGGGATTTGAAAAAAAAATATCTTACAGGAAACGGAATGCTCTACTACCGCTTCATTTCAGTGATTATCTGCCATGTCTCTTTCTTTCGGAAACGGAATTCAATTTGTATTTTGGTTCTTCAAAAAGCGAATAACGAAAATAGCTTTCGGAATAAAACCACTTTTAGATAAATAAAATTTTTCTGTTTCGGATTTTTAAAGGATCAAAATACGGATTAAATTCCGTTTCCGAACGGAATAGTTACTATTAACAAAAAAAAAAAAAAAAAACTTGCGATCATTAACAATCTGTATGGAAAAACAAATCAGAGTTTATCTCTTGGATAGCAGCGAACTGATATGCAAAGAATTTTTTTTATGGAAATCATTTACTTAACTGTATGTTTTTCTTAAACATTTTCTACTTATTGATTTTTTCTGCGATCGGCAGAAAATTATTGAAAATAAAATTTTTTTTCTTAACGGATTAATTTAAAATGATAATTTTTTTTTGTCAATGACGATATTATTTTTCTTTAGCAGAAAATACAATTAAAACACAACCATATTTTTAAAAATATTTTTCTTTTTGTAATTTTCCCATAGAAAAACCATTCAGTTGACATCGTTCGGCCACGTATTAAAAAAAACTCATTAATTTTCCCAATCTTAGTGCTCATGTGTAGCTTTTTCCATCACTTTTGTTACAAATTATATTCATACTAACTTTCCTTTCTTCCTAGGACTTCTGTATTTCTAAACATTAATTTACCACCCAGTTTTATATATCTAATTCTAAGGGCTTTTTAATATCAAGACATAATAAATTTCTAAATTCGAGGAAAGAGAAATCGGCTTCTTAAATGTTGCGATTAAGAATTTTGTTTATACTACGGGGCCGCCTACAATTGATTTCCTCGGCCTAAATATTTATTATCAATATTAAAATGGCAAACTTTCAAATTTATTTCTATTACAAGTTCAGAAGCAACTCGAAATATAGGAAGTTCTAAAAATTTTAAAACTGATCGTTGTTCTATTATTTTAAATTTAATTTTCCATCAGTTAGTTTATTTGGGTATTTTTTAGTTTGATACGATATTGATTTCAAATATTTGATAAAAAAAAAATGTTAAATATTTATTGGCACTACAAAAAAGATCTTCGGTCGTTCAATTGTGTTTCTCTCATAAAATGCAACATTACATAAGGATTTCAATTAGTGTGTTTTATAAGTATGTACAAATTGTTTCACTTAACATATAACAAAATTTCAGTCTTCCACACCATATTGAAGGCACCCTTTCGGCAGCCCTGACGGCTGTATCATTCAATAGTGTTATGATGCCGTGATGTTGTTACAACTTCATCTTTGCAATTTCTAGCAAAATTTTAGAAAATTTTGTATGATCTTCTAAGCAAAGCGAACAATTTTGGTGTAATTTTTTTTTAATATATCTTGTGCAAATACATATTTCATTTGGCATCCAAATGAGTTTCGGCTTGCAGCTTCCGTTGTTTTTGCTATATAAGACACAAATATTTTTTTTTTTTTTTGTTAAAGCTTCTCTTTTATTTTTAAAAAATTTATTTAAGCAAAACAACGTGAATTTTGTTGACTTCCTAAAAACTAAATTATTTGGTTTGAATTTTGCATTATCGTACACAAGAGTCGAAGTATATAAATAGATTTACAAACATACATCTGTACATGTTTATCATAGGGAATATGTATGTATGTAGATCTCATTATCGTGGAATTCAATATTTTTTAATGTTGTTATTATTGTTTTATAAATATTTTAAATTTAATTGATAAAAAACAGTACACAATGGCGGTATGCAATATTTGCTGCAAATGGTCTTGAGAAAGTGCAAATGAAAAATATTGTAAAATTTTGATAAAATCCAGCTTTTAGATTTGCCTTTAGATTTAATAAAAAAAAAGCTACGATAATTTGCATTTGCACTTTGGCAAAGACCATTTTCACCATACACTGAATACTGCCAGTCAAAAATAAAACTCATGTGGAAAATGTACTGATGAACGTAGTTTATGTACTCTCTTGCTTTTGTACTAAAGTTGTTGCATGGTGATACAAATTATTTTTATTTAAGTATACACTGGTGTGCACAAGTATGTTTATATGTTTACATCGCATCGTACATTCATTCATTCAACTATTTTTTATTTTTAATTTTTCTTTATTTTTCATAAATATTATTGTTATTATTGTTATTATTATTTAAATGATTATGTATGAATGTTGATTGTCAACTTAACAACAATAACAACAAACTACATAAATCGACAGTTTATGTGTTTTTTTTTTGCATTGTTTGCAAGTCCTCACATTATACGGTATTTCATGTACTTTACTCGTTACTCTATTGATTGCATATGAACGACTACGTTCGTATTTGATCTTGCTATTGCAAACACACAAACACTCTCTCTTAGTTTTTATTATTTTATTTGATTATATTAGTTTATTCCATGATGTGATGATGCCAGTGGAAGAATAAGAAAAAAAAAAACCATACGATTGTGATTATTCTAAGCAATAATTTATCGTTTAATTAAGTTTTTTAAAAAAAATTAACAAATAAAATGTGTAAATGATTCCAAATAATTGCAATATCGAGCAAAGTGGAAAAATTAAAAATAAGCAAATTACAGTGGAATATATTGCGAAATGGTAATTGAAAGTAAATAATAAATTTAAAAAGGTGAATAATCATTTTAAGTACGATCAACCTTTGAAAAGTGTACAGTGACAGATCAGTCGGGTCTGACTTAAAAGATTTTTTAGGCTTTTCATTGTAGTATTTTTATTCTTTATTCAAAAGAAAATTTAATTGTGGACAGACATGAGATGTGTTAAGCTCAAATATTTGCGGAAAAAAGCGTTGTTAGCAGATAAACTTTAATTTTATTTCATTTAAATCTAATATTTGTTTTTAAACATGGGTTTAGATTTACTAAATTATTTTTATTATGTAATAAAAAAAAAACAGCTTAAATGATACTAAACCTAAGCAAAAGTTGTGATTTGCCAAGTGTGAAAGCTTTGGGTCACCGTACTAGAAAACGGCAATATTCTTGCACTTTAACATAATCAATGGTGTGATATTCATCGTGTTTGCACTCTGACGCACTTTATTGGATGCAACGATGCGAATTCGTGTTTATACCCCAGACATATGTACCAGGTATATCTTCGTTATATCGATGACTTGCAACAGTCTTTGCATTTTTTTAATATTTAATAAATTTTAGCGATCGCTTCTATAATTGTGGTAGAAAATTTGATCGCTTTTTTTCCAATGTTTTTACCCATGTTTTTTTTAATTTTCGCCAATTTCCTTTATATTCACAATTGGTTTGAGATTTCACCATTGCTGGCAATCTAGAGATTTGTAATCAAAATTAGGAATTTTGCGAATTTTAAAAGTTTTGTTTTTTTTCCATAATATTTGAATTTTTTATTCTTATATGAAATAAATCCAACATATAAGATTTAGCTAAACATGTTTGCGATGTTAGCAAGTTTTTGCGAATCTTAATATTTTTCACGACTTATTCAAAAACTTTGATGTTCTTTATCTGTTTACGAAATTTTACAAAATTCAACTGACACAGGAACTGAAGTAAACCGACCATAGACAACGACGTGTGTTCGTTAAATAGGCTCTGAAGCACTTAGCAACTGACCGTAATTTTCAGCGAAACATCATCGTCAGACATGAGGATAAATGGGTAAGTCAACAAAAGAAAATTGTAGAATTTGGGACAATATCAATCCACATGAAATCCAAGAGTGTCCAATGAATGCATCCCATAAAAGACACGAGTTTGTTGCTAATTTTGGTCTGGCGGCATCATCGGTACTTATTTCTTAGAGAAAGACTTTGAGAAGTTCGTGCATAACCATATGAGTTTGAAGGCTCCTTAAACATGGTTAAAGATCTACTGATGAGTTGACATTAGAACCCAACGAAATACAGCATATAGATTAGATAAACCAAAAAAAAATAAATAAAATTTTTGATATACAGAAAAAGGTTTTATTCGTAGTAGTGATAATGAGACTTCGATTATATATGTAATTCAATCATAGTATGATTAACTTAACAGTATTAAAATCGATTCAATAAAAATTTTAGCTCAGCGAAAATAAAACGAAATTGTATTTTTTTTTTTATATTATTATTACGAATAAACGTAATTATTATTTGAACTGTTATAATGTATAAAGGAGAAATTATTATTATTAGGCATAACACGTTGGCGGACAAGCCGGCATATGCCTTCGAAAACTTTGCAAATATAAGGACTAGACGGGAAATGCCGTCGTTCATTATTTCAGGTATATAGACAAAACTGCGTATGCCGACGCGAAATGCCTTATAAAGTATTGAAATATAATTTAAACGTCCCTTTAAAAATCATTTTATTTTCACATATGGGCAATTAGTAAGATTTAAATTGAAATACAAACCGTTATCACATATAGTTTCAAAAAACTTTCCTAGAAATGCATGACGGCATATGTAGCAATTGTCCCTTCACTTGCCAACAACTAATTTCTACTGTCCGCCAACGTGTTAAGTTCAGTTTTATTGAATTAATGAAAATTCAAATGACTATGAGTTTTTTTTTTATTTTTGAAAAACCTTAACATGTGCAATCAGATTAGCAGAACGTATCAGTATACCGATTTCAAGGCCGCTACACCTCTCATCAGCGTTTAATTGTCGATCTTTACAATATTCGTAAAGTGGATACTAATAAGGAAGAATATGAAGTAGTTAACCAAGTTTTCAACAGAAATAGAATACGAGAATTAATTTCATTCATTTTTATTCTATTTTTACCTAATGAAACAATTTTGGTTAGTACGAAATTCCCCATGTCTGATTGCTTACTTCTAATATTCAACAAACTCTCATAGTGCGTTTTATTCAAAGTATTTTACTTTCCAATTATAACGTATTGTTATTTTCTCTCAATATTAGGGATATTCACATCACTGTGATGATGATCGTATTATTTGGGAATAGCTCGTGCCCAAGCTAAATTAATATTTTATATTATTATTACGAATAAACGTAATTGTTATATATGTATTAAATTTATGTTCTACACTGTAAGTTATTCAAAAACTTATAACGTTAAGGTGCTGTTTCCACAATACAGACAAATGACTTGTGTAAAATTGTATGGAAATAACTCAAAAACCTGAGTGGTTTTAATACAAATTTTCTATTCAAACCAATTGTTTTTATTATAGAAACCACACATAAGTTAAGTTTTTCCTTTTGCAATAGTTAAGCAATGTTTAAATATTTGCCACAAATTCTTTTTCTCATATAAATATTTCTTGCAACGCCAACATATATTGAGCATAAGTGTTAATATTTTTCTCATATATTTGAATCGTATTTCTTCACGTATTTACTAAAAATAAAATCGGAATATTTTTATTTAACATTTAATACTTTTTTGCCCGAAATTCGTGATAATCGAAGTAAATAATTTTAAAATTTATAGAAACTATAAAAAGAAAAATTAAATGAATTGAAATAAAACGAAATAAATTTATAAAAAAACAAGATGTAATCCTAAAGAAAAAAAAAAACAAAACAAAAATTTTGATTGGTGTACATTAATTTGATAAAAAAAAATTAAAAAGACAAAAAAAAATCACATGAAAAACTTTTTATAACAAAATAATCATGCCACAATGACTACTGACTGCCTCTTAGTCACCTGTAACAAATAAATCTCTTCTTTTACCATACTTCTAACAAAAGAACAACAGCAACAACAACAACACGATCATCAACTATCAAAATTTATTGCCCTGTAAGATTATAAACAAATAAAATAGTTGTATTTATCTTTTGAAATTAAAACAAAAAGTAGCTGCGTTTTATAGTTTTACCAAAAAAAGTTTTACTGGTTTTTTCTTTTGCCTTCTTTGTTTTTTTTTTTTCTTTTTTCATTATTATCGATGAGTCGCCGGTCTGTGAACAATTTTATTTTGTGAGAACATTTATTTAATTTCCTCAACATTTTTATTACTCCGTTTTGTGGGGTATTTCATTCTAATAGTGTCGTAAAAATAGAAAATGTGTATTGACGGGGTCACTAATTAGTTCATGAATGAACTTTTATATTTTAAATACTCGTATGCATTTATGTTTATTATTTATAAAAAATGTTCTGATTGTGTAAACTTTAAGATAATATTCTGGGAATTAGGGATATTTTGTTTTTAAAAAAAAAATTTTTTTATAGCACCGCATATCTCTTAATAACACTTGGTATTTGATTAGACTATAAGAGTATCAATTAAAATTTATTCAATATGGAAATAAAAAGTTAAAACGAAATGCGTTTTGTTGTAAATTCAGCTGCTTTAAAATTTATTTGTAGCCTGCGTTGAAAAATTACCACAAAGAAGTATAAAAAATATCCCAAATTATGTGTCTTTCATTTGAGAACAACACAAAATTATAAGGCAGGGACAAAATTTAAAGCCTGGGTTAATATTCATCAAGGTTTTGCGTACAAACGTATGCAGCCAAGGGAATTAAAGTAAAGTTATCTCACCTCATCGATTTCTAAACGCCAAAAACGACTTTGAGCGGGTTAGAATTGAACGAATGAAAGAACTTCTTCGACATCGGCGAACAGGCAGATAAATTTAATTCATATTAACCAACCCTTAATTTGTATAAAATTTCTTTCTTTCAATAAAAATTTCCCATAGTACTCGTATTTATTTCTCTATTATTTTAATTATATGCTGCATTTCATTTGACTAATGTTCACTTTTAAATACAAAACTATTTAAGACCAAACAAAAGATCAAATATAATTATAAAAAATTTCCTTTGATTTCAATTAAAACTAAAACCTGTTCTTGGCTCTTAATGACCTACAATTAACACTTCCATTTATTATAAACAATTATCACTTGTTGTGTTATTGTTGTCTCTTTTATTTTCATCTTTAAACAGTGTGTATTTTGTGTATTGTAAAAATATTTATAACAAATTACTCACATGCTTATCACTTACAGCATTAAATACTCCAATTACATGTTACTGACATGCAACAAATATTTTAAATGTAACAAGAGTCAAAAGCCGATGTAATGAAAACATTAAGCATTCTCACGCACACTGTCGCTTGCTCGGGCATACAAAAATTTTCACCCACTAAACAAAAACAATCACCAACATACACACATACAGACACATGCACATTCATGCAAGAACAAAAAAAAAAGTAGTAAGATGAGAGATATAAGCAAAAATATGCAACATAACTTCCGGTCAACAACTAAACTTTAGGATACACTACACACCAATAATTATGCGACACATGTTTGTAGAAAAATGGTATCCAAGACTTTGTGTTTGTGTGTGTGCATATTTCATATAAGTTTGTTTTATTTTTCCCTCAACCTCATAATAAGTCAAGTGTAGGTTTTTAAGTATGAATGATGTGTATAATGCTCAGCACATTATGATCGTCGTCGTCGTCGTCGTCATCGTCATAATTTTTATAAATCGTTGCTGTATTGACAGAGTCAACGACTTCCGTTTTATGAGAATTTTTCTTTTTAATATTTATTACTCTCATTTGTTACGAGTATTTATATACTTATGTACATATGTATGTGCAAAGAGGAGGATAGTATAAAAAGTATATTAAAAATCAATTGATGATATTTATTATATATTTTCTCCCTTCATTCAATTTGTGAAATATAATAAAAGATTAGGTAATTTTTAATTATTTATTAATAAAGTCTGTCACGAAGAAGTTTAACCGTAAATCCTCTAACATAAAAGATATTTCAATAATTTCAATACAGCACTTTATATATTTTATAAAATACGCCTCCATTTTAAAGCCGATTTCTCTAAAAAAGTTAATTTTTTAAATGCGTTACTTTTTGTTAAATTAAGCTCTTTTTAAACCTTAAAATGTAAATTTTTATACTAATAAGAAAAATACTTGTTTTTTGAAAAATCAGTTCTTAAGAAGGTACATTTTTTAAAAGTGTGCGTTTAAAAAGAGAGCTTTTAAGAAAAGCTTTTAAAACCTCCAAGGTACGTACTACTACTTCATAAATTAAATCATTTTAAAGAACACTCTTTTAAAGGTAACAAGTAGAGGTACCCTTATTAAAATTTCGTTTAAACAACACACAATCATGCCACCTAACGAGTGCCGATAAACGAAAATATACACGAGAGCGGCGACTATACAAAATAAGATCGTCTAACTGGAAAAAAGCTTCTTTCATGTGTTAAATTTTTCATGATACTTACAAGAAAGCACGTTTAAAAAAGTTCTTGGCACCCCTTTTTTACACGTTTAACAATTTTTAATTTCTTTCGTATTCTTTTAAAGACCATTTGAAATGTTCCTCGTTAATAAATGCAATAAAACTCTTAAATGCGTACATCATTAAATAACATCTCTTGTCTATGTTTTTTGTTGTTGTCGTTTAGTTTTTTTTTTTATTGTAATAAATGCAAATTAATTAATTAATTTATAAAACGAGTAATTAACACCATGTTATAAAGTCAACAAACAAAACGACAGTAAGAAACAAAGAAAATTTGAAAACCAAAGTGTATAATCATGGGAGACAAGTCCATAACAAGACTTAATAAAAAATGTACAAAAGACGAAGAAAAGCAAAGTTCTCAGCAGAACAAATTAAGAAAAAACTTTATATGAACATTAAAGAAAAAAAATGAAAAGAAAACAATCAACTGCAAATAAACACAAAATTAAAAAAAAAAAAAAAAAAAAAACAATTAGCAAACAAATAGTTTATGTGGTTTGGTTTGCTTTACTAAACACAGTATGATCATTAAAGGATGGTTGTGGAGAGGGAGAGTGGGAGGAGAAGAGCAACATACAACAAAGAAAGAACGTTAAGCAGGCAGAATTGACGTAACAAAGAAAAAAAAAGCAAAATTGTATACAAATTTATAATCATGATTATGCTTGCCTGTGTCTGTCTGTATATATGTCCGTCTGTCTATTTGATCACCACCACTCATTTCCCTACATGCATGCGTATGATCAATTGCACATACATCATACGATTAGGTTCCTTCATGCCTCCTCTTACGAACGTGTTTGCTCTGTCTTGTTCATTTTGTTGCTTGTCGATGAATCCAACAACATGTGTCAACATTGCTGCTTCTCATCGATCTTCTTCTTCTTTTTTTTCCTCATTTTCATTGTTGATTGTTTCATGACAATATTATCATACTTTTATTTTTGCTGCATCTGTCGTTCCCCCGAGGGGCATGTTGCTGATGATGGTATATTTTTGCTCTGTTCATGCATGCAGAAGTGCTGGTTAAAGGCAGCTCATTTGTTGTGGTGGTTTTACAACGACAATGACGTCGAAGCTTTTTCTTTGTTGTTGTTTATTTTATCAGAAAAGTGCTGCCGGATAAGATACATATAATTTTTATGTTTGAAGGGATGATGTAAAAATGGATAAATAAGTACTGGTTAGGAGCTTAAAACGATAATAGGTGGCTCTTGTGTTCATTTAGTACTCGTTACTCCTCAATATATTTTATTTAAAAAAATGATTTTAAGTGCTTTCATGCATGAGTAATACGTGCGGAAGTACCAACTTAGAGTCTTTAAACTACTGCGCCCACAATAACCATATTGCGGGTTCACTTCTGTGTGTAAATATTTTTAATGTGATATAATTTTGTTCAAAATCGGTTGAATAATGTCCATCACAAAAAATGGCCTTACCTATTAATTATATAGCAAAGCCTTATTTGTGAATTGTAAAATTAAATTAACAATATTTAGGCAGACTAGAAAGGATGTACAGGGATGAAAAGAAGAGAAAGTAACCGATATCGATTATACTAAATATTGATTAGTATTCAGCAGTTAAAAGTCGAAAGAATTGTCTTTTACTTTAAAGTTTCCAATAATAAGGGCCACTATTGTCAACTGTTAAATCAATCACAGTGTCCATATAACTAAAGGTTGTTACAATGGAATGAAAGCAAATTTAAAAAATTTATAGAATTTTACAAATCTGGCAACGTTTCACAAAACTTAAGCTTTAATTGAAGCAAAAAACAACAAACAACAAGAAAAAAGTTGAATATTGTGAATTTTAAATTAATGTAAATTGAAATGCATTTGCATTAAACATGATGCGTTTTTTTTGCTTGTAGCCGGCTTAGAGAAAAAATGATGAATGAATTTATTTTAAAGAAACATGTGATGATAAAATTGGAAAACTAAAAAAAGAAAAAAATAGAAGAATGATGATACTATTGAGCTTGGTCAGGTTTTTAGCTTTTTGCAATGATTGATTTCTTTTTTGTCTGTTTCGTCATACAGCAAAAAATATATTAATTGATATTAAAAAGTTGAAATAAAATTATTAAAAGAAATTCAATAAATAACTTTGAACATATACATAAATGTAAATGGTTTTCAAAATATAAGTTTTTTGTATTAAAAATGGCGCAGTAGCTTCGTTAATTATTTTCGATGTTAATTTTATATGTTTTGTTTAAAACAACAGACTCAAGTTGTTTTTGGTGATTAAAATTTTTTAATAATTGTTTTTCTTTCCTTTGCAGCTAAATTAAAATAAAACTAACAACTGTTACAAATAATTATAAGATAATAAAAAAAAATAATTGTATAACAAATACGAAGCAATAAAATCCAAACTTACCGAATTAATTTACTGCAACAAAACAGTGCAACAATCTTAAAATTAAAAGTGATTTAATTTGTTAAACAAAATGTTTAGTTAAAGTAAATAATTAAGAAAAAGTATTCAACCATTTTTTCTAATAAAAATTGCAATTTGCTTTAGTTTCTTAATACGAAAAAAAAAAAATGTTTTAACAAAAAAAAAACTGGTAAAATTTTACAATTCAAATAATTGAAAAGAAAACCAACCAACCAACCCCAACTCCAACCCATCAACCCAACCAATAACAAAACAAATCAACAACACATGAATTTATCATCTGTATCATCATCGTCATCACCTGCTGCAAACAAAATGTTTACCAAACATTTTCGCAGAAAATCTTCTACAGCCGCCACAACAGAATCATACCAACAATTTTGTGGGAAAAAATCCAGAATAAATTTTTATAACCGGTCCAGTTGTTGTAGAAGAAAATTAAACAGCATCACAATGACTTGTTGTTTAATATTTATAATATTAAGTTTATTAGTAAATAAGGTAAGTGGATAAGAATATATTAATAAAATTTATTACATTTAGTATTGTTGCAACAAACATATGCTCGAGAGTTTATTTTCAAAAAAAAAGTAACTACGAATATTTGTTTTTGTTTGCAAAATTTTCCATGCATTATTTTCTGTGCTGCAAATTATTGCATATTTGTCTCGTGTCCAAAATTTACAAGTTATTTTGAAATATTGCCAACATATTTCATTAATTTTTAGCTCATTCAAAAACGTTTTAAAGCAGAAGCCATACTGGCACTTTAAGATCATAAAGTTTATTTAAAATTTAATTTATGATCTTCTCTCGGTTTACACCCTTAAAATGTTGTTGAAAAATTTTTGATTCAGGCTCAAAGAATTCAGAGACATTGGCTTTCTTCCAGCAGAATTAAAAGTTGTTGATCAATAATAGTTAAAGAGTGTACAGCGGGCAGCATTTGCCTACAATGTTGTAGGACTATTTGCAGTTCTATTTTTTAACACAATTGTACTTACAATTTGTTTTTTTTAATACATTTCGCAATTGTCGATTTTGAGTTCCCCATTTAATTAATTTTTTTCTAATTGTCTTAAACATCGTTTTATAAAAAAAAATTTATTTATTTCAAAATATGCCACAACATTTTATTAATCTAGGCTGAACCAACACCAACGTAAGACAAAACGTTTTTGTTCTTTAAGTCAAATACACTTGATGGATTCTAACCCACAGCAAAAAAGAAAAAACAATAAAAAGTCTTATCAGACATCAATTGTTTGTCTTATTAGATAACCGGCAGTGAGACAGGAATGCGAAAATGTCTTTTGTGTATTTTTGTTTTTTCTTTTTTGACTTGTCTTAATTGATATGGATTACATCATAAGAAAGAAAGTTTATCTCTGTTTTGTCTACCTCTGTGTAGGTATCAGTGATCTGCAACAAGTATGACCGATCCTACTTATTCCTGTACGTTGGATTTTAAGAACAACACAAACAAGTATTGTTCAATTTTATACTCGTTCGCTTTTTATGCACAAGCAGAAAATTCATTAACAAGTCTAAATCATTTCGATCATTTGATGCCAAACGATACAGTCAGAACAATCATGTTAGCATAAAACAACAAGTGAATAAAACTGAATATTTGAACCGAACGATTGCGTAAACAAGTGTTTTTGCTTTTGAACAAAAACGATTAGATTATAAAAATCAATGTGCATAATTAAGTATACCCGAAAATTAAACACTTGCTGCAGCTCACTGTTAGGCTCTACTAAAAAGCCAAAATCTAGCGTCTTTGGCTCATCTTTAATTTCATATTTTAGGAAGGTTTTGTGAATTTTCCTTGTGGACTTTTCATCTGCTTCTAAAATATTTGTGGTTTTTATTTTGGCGAATTTTTTGAACAATTCAAATGATACATACAAACTTACAACCAGCAGTGCAATAAATTCAAACCAGTAAACTGTTTAAAGGGGGATTTAATAAGCGGTACACTGTACAAAAAAAGAGAGTATAAATTGGACAATGGTCTTGCTGAAAGAACTTTCAAAACTGGTATAATTAATTGGCGACATGGTTTTTTGTTGCCCTTTTTAAGGTCAGCATATTCAGCCGATTTGGTCAAAGAAAAAAAGGCATTTGGTATTTTTTTTGCAGATGAGCACAATAGATATCTGTACAATTTTTAGTTTACTTTCAAAAGATTTAATACCACGGTACCAATAAACTACAAAATGTATCAGAAAAAAATTGGTAATTGTACCTTGACATACTTATCTGACAATTCACGCCAATATTTATTTTAACAGTACACTTTCGTGACTCGTAGTAGAAATGCATTCCTATCCCCGAGTAGTGGCGCTCATTTTTCGTTTTTTTTTTTTATTTTTAAAAAGTAATTTTTCCAATACTGAAACATAACTTAACTGAAATATTTGTTTCAGGTAAAGAGCATTAACAAAAGATTCTTAATTCCTGTTCTAACTCCAGCTCAGGCGACTGGTGCTGCTGCCGCCGGATTTCATACTCTTTTCAATTTAACTAAATCACTTTTATAGTTTATAAATCTTTTAAGATTATATTTCTTATTTCGAATTATTAATCATACAAAATTAAACATTGTTGTTGTGGTGTGTTTTTTTTCCATTTAAAATTTATAAAAGAAGATGATGGTGTTACTCACCAATCTTTTAAGCAATTAGTTGTTTACAGAGAGAAGAAGAAAAAGAGGTCGACTATACACGTTTAACTACTTACAATTAATTAAATCAAATATAATTTCTTATTATTTTGTTTAATGAAACCTGGAACTACATTTTGTATAAATTCCCAAATAATCCATTTATGTTGTGTCCATATACATAATTTTCCTTTTTAGTTGTATTGGGCTCAAAAGACGAAAAAAGGTATTTAATTGGTTCTATACACTGTTGTAGGTCATTAACAAGTGTCTAAGTGTCTGGAAAGAAATCCATTAAATCAAAATTATAAATGTTTTGTTTTTAAAATTTCAACAAGACATGCGGTTATAATAAAAAAGCATTGTAAATAAATGTTTAAATTTAAATAAAATAGACGCCACGTCGCCTGGATTTTACTAAGAAAGAAAAAATAATTTACATTTAACACTTTTTTTAAACGCAATCACGCACGCACTAACACACTAGGAGATGATAAATGTATTTTGTAGATCGAATTGATTGATTTTTAAATTAAATTCTCCAAGAACTTTTTGTAATTTACTTTGCAAAACTAACAGTTTCAAGATATTTTATCTAAAAGATTTTTCAATTAGGAACTCTCTCCGCCTACCCTCCGTTTCGTCTACTGCCATTTGCTTCAGTTGAGAGAAACAGCTCATTACTCAGCGGTCACGGCAAAGCCAGCGGCTGATTGATTGCCTGCACTTTAGCCACCAAATATTGGCGAACCGAAATAAATTTCAATAATATTTTTAAAAAATTAGACAAAACATGTACATATAAAATATCAGTTCATTTTGATATTTAGTTTTCGTAATTCGTTTTATTTCGGTTTGCTCAAAAAAAAAAAAAAAAATAAAAGGTTCACATTTATGATCTCACAACGAACTGACTGACTTCCTTATTCAACTTTTTGTTAAACTTCTTATAATGTTGCATCTTTTTCGCTTAATTTCTTTTCACATTTTTTTTTTCTTGTGATCTTTTTGCATACTTAATTGCTTAAGAACTGTTTTAAAGTTAAATACTTGTGTGATCATTTGTTTGTGATTACCATGAAGATCTGTTTCGTTTTGGTCATAATGTTTGTAAGATCACATATGCACATGCATACATACTTATATACATACATATATATGAGAACTGACTGTCTTAACATTTCATTTCTGACTTTTGTTCACAGTCCATAATCCAGTCATTCAGCATTTTCGATTATTTACATGAAAAGATCGTAAGCATCAATTAAGAATAATTTACATGCACTTAAACAAAATACTACAATACCATACAAAAATTTCGTTATATTGTTTTCAGATTCCTTTTTATTTTTTGCAGAATTTAAAGAAAAAGATATTAAAGGTAAATTTCTGGTTTCATTTTGGTTGGGCGAAATGAGAACCCAAAAAAAAGATAAAGAAAAAAAAAAGGAATCGTAAAAATCAACCATCATAATTAAGTTGATGATAGTGATGATGCCTGCAGGCCGATTACATCTTTTTTTTATTGATTTTGTATGAAAACTAAAGTTGAAAACTGATATTTGTTTTAATTGGCATGCAGCGTCGAAAGGGTAGCGAACTTTGCTTTGAAAGTGTACTGTTAAGATCTAACTTATTGCATTATCCGAATTAATAACAGAACTATTTTGAGTTGGACGATCATGTTTGTTTGGGTGAAGACAGAGAGAGATTTATTCAGAGCACCAATAAAATTTTTTCCAATTTTTTTTAGATTAAAACAATGCAATTTTTATCATATTTACATTATGCAACTTTGCTAGTTCGTGATAGTGTTGAATTAGAATCGTATACATATTGTATTTCTTCTCTGTGTTTCTCAGCGAAAAAAAGAGAAGTTACATGCAACAAAGTTGGGTAGTGTAAATAATGTACATAATTGTTATACAGTGTAATTTTTACAAATTATCAAAACTTATCAATTTCCCAATTAATTAATGTTGAAAAAGACAATTAATATTTCAAAACACTTAGAAAAATTGAACTTTGTATATTAATGACAGCCGGTCATCAAAATAGTGACAACCATGTTATGACAAACGTTATGAATAAATGAATAAAGGGAAAATTAACATGAACATGATGACAAACTGTACTTCAGTGAACGTTTCGGCTGCACAAAAATTACTGCGTTTTTCTTCTTACGGACTTTAAATAATAATTAAAGAATTTTTGTCATCTTTGTACTCATAATATGTGACATTTAATAGCCAATTTTTTATTTCGGCTTGTAAGTAGAGAGGTTTACAAGGACAACCAATAAAAAAATGTTGAACATATCAGCTTCTCAATTCGTTTGTATTTTGATCCCATCGTTTTTTTTTTTTTTGCGAAAATGGATCGGGGACAAAGTTGGCTCTGGAGATTTATTTTTGTAGGACCAGCACTCAGGGGATAAGCCATACTTATGCGATGCATTATGCCATAACTTAGGTAATTGCATTAACTTTTAAAAATCTTGATGATCAGTGTTTTCTTCTTAATTGTTTTACTTCGCCGACGGTTCTGCTAATCAATTGTTATCAAATTAAATTCCTTATTAATGTTTCGCAAAACTTTAGTAACCGCTATTTCATTGCTCCTAGGAGTCAAGCACTTCCTTTTCTCATGTTGCTTAGTCATCTCTTGTTATTGTTGTTTCTTTTGTGTATTTTGCTAATTAAGTAACAGAAGTGAAATAAAATTTTTTTATGCAAAATTTCAAAATATTATCGAAAAATTTTACCATACAAACCAAAAGAGGGCAAACTAATATGCTTAAAAAATTGCTTTCGAATATTTTTATCGAAATTGCGCAGAAAAGAACATTAAACTGTCAAAAAGACAACATTTTAATGTCCAATAAATACAAAACAAACAAAAAATAAATAAAAAAAACAACTTAAAAAATCATATTCAATCTGTCGAAATGTCTGCAAGACCAATGTTCCAATTAATGAAACCCTCAAAACAATTTCAAGCAGAAAAAAACCAAAAAAAGAAACAAAAAAAAAAATGATATTCAAGATAGCAAAAACTTCAAAATAACAATAACAATAATACGAAAATAAATGAGAAACCTTAAAATACAAATAAAAAATTCGTACAAACATTTCAAAATTTTTGATTTTTCACACAGTTAAAAATTATATATTTTTTTCGTAGCAGTTTATATTGCTTTGTTTCATAAAAAATTTTTAACTATTGAATGAACATTAAATGAATAGATAAAAGCCAATGAAGAATTATTAATAACCCTTTATTTTTCTTATTAATGAAAAGAAGAAACTTTAAAATTTTATTTGAGATGAAGGTAAAAATACAGATTTAAACTAATGAAGATAATTTATTACAAGATGCCGTTTAATTAAACGCAGATAGGATTGGATAGACAGACAAACAGACAGGCAGATAGCCAGGCAGCAGCAGCAGCAGCAAAATTAACAATAACAAATAATTTCAAGTCCCAAGAACAAGACAAAAATCATTCTTAAAAATGGACAATACCAACAACAACACCAACAACTTAAAATAAAGACTCCCTGGAAACGAATTAAAAACAAAACCCAGAAGAAGAAAATATTCCAACTTCTTAAATGATGTTTAACTTTTTTGTGTTCAATACTAAACGGCTGTTGGCTACCTTAAAGTATCGTATCTGTGTGAACAGCAGTTGAATATCCTTTAGCTTCATCAAATCCATCTATGTATACATGTACGTGTGTTAGTTTGTTTGTTTGTTTGTTGGTTTAAATTAGGTTTTTTATGAGAGTTTTATTTAAACTGAATTTGGTTTTTGTGTTTGTGGATTTGTCAGACAATTTGTGAACCGCGATGCAACCATCCATCCATCGCTGGTTTTGTTTTTGCCTGTTTCAGAGGCTCTTGATCAGTTGGTCGATCGTTCGGTATTTTTTTTATGTTAATTTCCCAGCATCAAAAAAAAAATTTTTTTTTTCAAGAAAAACGAACTCATAAGATTAAGCGTTGAGATCATCATCAAGATTTGATCTGCATTTTTTTTTTTTTTTGCTTAAATTTATTTATATGAATTTTTGTTGTTTTGAGTAACCAGGGAGGCACAAGAAAAAAAAACACACAACAAATTCTCCAATTATTGACTTTTTTCTAATAATCATGCAAAATATTTTATGCAACACTACACCCCAGAATTTTAAAAGTCAATTTGCTGTCTGTTGCTTAAAATTTTTATTTATTGAAATTTAAATTCTGTATATTCTCATACATATTTTTGATAATTGCATTTTTTGTTCAACAAAATAAATGTTTATGATTCTCGTATAAGATGTTAAAGGAATTCACTTCTCCGCCAAAGTTAATTTGTTATTGTTGGGTGTTTGTCTGATTTCTAAAGGATTTTGTTTTGTTTTTGTTCTTTATAGTCTGCATTATAAGGAAATATTTCAAAAATCTTTTTTATTTTAGATACTTCAGAGATAAAACTTCTACAGCTGAAACTAAAATTAATCCATACTTGAAAAAACTGTTATAAGCTACAGCTATTTTTTTTAATTTAAAATTTATTTAATTAAATTTTTGACTAGAAAAGCTATTTTTTCAAAATATGAAAATTTTCGAGGAATAAATGGAAACTACTTATATAATTTAAGAAGTCTTTCAACTTCTTTCTTCCATTTGCGGTTATTACTTGTATTAATCAGATTTTCATTAACATTCAAACTTCATCTTACACGATGACTTTTTTGAGCCTAAACAATTTATTTTAATACTTTTTTAATGCAATTGCTGATGCCATTTATTGGCAATTTTATAATTTTGAAGGTGATTTCACTTTGACGGTTTTTAAATTTTGCCGATTATTTATGGCTTTTCAATACTTTTGCGTTACCGAATTATTTTCAAGTTTAGCATTTTTTGTCGTTTGGTTGATTGTATTGATTTGAACATTTTTTTTATTTCCGAAGAGTTTTGTTGTTTTGGCGTTTTTTTTCGTTCTGACAACATTTTTGAACATCGTTTCGTGTTGGCGATTTTTTTTAATTATATGAAAGATAATTTTATTGTAGTTCAGGTGATTTTTTTTTTGCTTGGTTTTTTGTGTTAGTAACTATATTCTTTTAGATTCTTCTTCTTTTGACGGTTTATCTATCTAATTTTAGCATTTTTTATCGTTTTGTTGAGGTTTTTAGTGCGTTGTTTTTTTTTTTTAGATCTGAAGAGTAGTTTTAATTCTTTTATTTTTTTGACTTCTTTCGCTTTGACTATTTTTGCCAATCTTAGCGATCTTACGTTTCAAATTTTATTTATTTGTTGCGGGTTAGCAATATCTAGATATATATTTCGTTGGTAGCTATAGCAATTCATCAGTAGATGTTTTACCCATTATGTTTAAAAAATTCCAAAGCTCATCTATTTATACAAAAACTCACAAATATATTTTTGTGAATTACAAAGCATAAAAATAGCCTTAAAAAAATTTTTTCAAACACACACAACAATAATTTTCCATTATGAATGTGTTTACTTTTCTACACCTATACAATTAGACAACCGCTGGTTGCCATTAAAAGTATTTTATAAGGCAAAAATGAAAAGCAAATCTCCCCGTTACAAAATTTTACCTTTATTTGAGCATGTACTCAAGTATTTATGTTTAAAATTTTATTTATTTGTTGCGGGTTAGCAATATCTAGATATATATGTTTGTGAGTTTTTGTATAAATAGATGCGCTTTGGAATTTTTTAAACATAAAGGGTAAAACATCTACTGATGAATTGGTATAGCTACCAACGAAATATATATCTAAATATTGCTAACCCGCAACAAATAAATAAAATTTTAAACATAAATACTTGAGTACATGCTCAAATAAATGTAAAATTTTGATCTTACGTTTCATTAATCCTGCGTTTTTTTATTATTGATACTATTTTGTTTACAGCTGGTGAGTTTTTTCAGTTTGAGGGTTTTTTTTTGCATATTTTTCCTTTAGCAATTTTCTTTTAACTTGTATGTTGCTGCTTGAAGATATGCTTTTTAATTATTGGTTTTTGATACTAATTGCTTATTTAAAATGGTTTAACAGTTACAGACTAGTTTTTAATTTATATTAAAACAAGTGTTCTTTAATAATTACAGTGAAACTTCGATATAACGAATTCCAAAGAGATCCGAAAATACTTCGTTATAGCTATTGCTTCGCTATAAATATAACCAGCAATTCCTTGATATAACGAAATTTAAAGAAATACGAAAAAAATTCGTTATAACTATAGTTTTCTTTATTCAAATCTATATAATAAAGATATTGATTTACGCTTTACTTTACTCATTTTGACAAGAATCAAGTCAATACTGATTGCATACGTTTCTAATGCATTACATTTGTACACACATTTGGAATTCGTTCTTTTGATAACGACACTTTACCATTTTGCTTTAAATTTTAATTTTACTTCGTTGTATAGAGGCTTTTGTACGAGAACTTCGTTGTATGGAGGCCTTACAAATGCGCTTATAAATACATTTAGACTTCGCTGTTTTTATAACGGGACTTTACCATTTAGGATTTATTCTCATTTCGTTATATTGAGGTATTTGAATAATATTTCGCTATATAGAGGCTTTTTTGCTCAGAATTTATTCGTTATAGCTATAGTGCAATTGTGTATTAAAAACTTTGTAATAAAGAGGTTTTCTCAAGGGACTCAATAAAACTTACGTTGTATTGAGTTTTTCGTTATATCGAAGTTTCACTGTATATTGTTTTTGTTTTGCAATATTCGTTACTGTTATCTTAAAAATGCTGCAGTAGCTTCGGAAATATATCATCAAAATTACAATAACTGATAGAATACCCTTTAATGTTTGATATCGTTTTAATTTTACTGTTTCTTTTTAAAGTGTTTATTTAAAAATAATATATGTGAAAACGTTATGTCTATTATGGTTTACTATATAAACATGTTACATTGCATGTTTTAGTACACCCTTTAATTTTTAAATTTCATAAAATATTTGTATTTTCTTTTTGTAATTGCCACACACATATTTCATAAAAATTTTAAAATTTAGCAGAATAAGTAGAATAAATATTTACTTTTAATGGGTATGGCAGTGCCCCCTTTTCTAAACATAATATTGTATAGTAAAAGCAAGAGAATCAGCTAGAGAAAATGGTCGCCTGAACCAACGACGAGATATGTAATAAACATGAACCGTAATTATGTTCTGGTGCATGTGATGTGGAATTAGCTAAACATAATTTTTCCCTGTTATATTTTAAAATAATTATAAATTTGGCTATCCGATAATAACTACAATTTCTTTTCAAATAATAAATTTGGACTAATCTCATTTAATTTAATTTATGACAAGATATATAAAATTTCTGTTCTCGCCAGTAAGAGAAACCAAATAAAAGCGATCACTAATTTAATTTCCTTATATCATTTAATGTTATAAAATCTAAAATATGTTCGTACTACTATCGCCATTTAATTTATTTGTTTTTTTTTAAATCACTGGACTCGCAGATTCATACTCATATCATACCATAAAATAATCTGTAGTGTAGTGTGTCTGTCATAAAAATGTTAATTTTATAATGAACATAAAATCATCTAAAATAACATTTTCTACCGTTATAGTCAGCACTTTTTTCCTTTATATGTATGTGTTTACGTATGTATGTATTTGAAGCAAAAGTTTAATTTATAATTTCTAATTAAATTGGAACAGATTTATAGAAGAACATTAACAATACATTATGTCAATAATAATAATAATAATAATCCCAGATACGGAAAATGAATGAATGAATGAGTCAACTATTTTCTACGAACATTATTACCAAAAGAAAGATAAAGCAACACAAAGTACATATTTATTTAAGCATAAAAATTTTGCCAGGTTATAATTTAATACAAATAAACACACAAACATGCAAAAAATCATACACACAACCAGTGGCAGCGATAGGAAAACTTGTTAGAATTAACCTAAAAGCAAGTATACGAGTAGTATAGTACAGAGACAGGCGGCTGGAAAAAGAGCGGTTAAAAACACTTTGGTCATTTTAAATATCTAAATAATTAACTGACACATTTTGCCACTTTACGCGCGTATAAAATTAACAACATTAATATGATTGTCCTCAACACATGAATGGTTGGATGGATGGATAAATTTATACACTAACTCGTACTCTCGTATTCGAAGCCACAACTATTTTTGCTACTAATTTCGTTTGTACGAGTATTACAAGCATTTCTTTGGTATTTGTTTTTTTTTTGGTTTTTGGTTTTTGGTTTTTTGCTTTTTCTATTCTGTGTAATTTTTTAACTTTATCGTTTGCTATGTTTTGTGCAAGAGTAGAAGAAATTTTAATCCCACGATTTAAAATTAACTGAATTATGGACATTTAGTGGACAATTTTTTTTCACCTCAGGCGCATGTGTATGTTCGTTTTAATTTTCTGTGTGTTAATATTAGGGGTATTCGCTAAGAGGGGTTTGAAAATTTTTGGGAAAAAGAATTAAAGTATGTTGTCAAGAAAATGGTCAAAGTTTGAAAACAAACTGTGGCAACAGCTGTTAGATTTGTATGATCTATTGTGAATAATCTAAATTCACAATAACTATAATAATTTAATCGAATGAGTGCCATAATACCAAGCAAAAATTCGATTGATCAGTTAATTTGACCTCAACCGAAAATAGAAAGTTGCTCATACTAGGCAACATAATCAATCAATAATAACTGATATTTCGAACTTAATACCTTACAGTGCTGTCCATTCATTCATTGGCTTAAAGCAATTATAGCGATTTTAGCACTAACTTTTCCAACTTAACTCTAGAATGCCAAATAATAACATCCAAGTTTGACAGTAAACAAAACAAACAAAAAATTAGTAAACCAATAAAGTTACATCATAAAAGGTGAGACAATTTTGGATTAAGAAGTATATTGGCTTAAAATCATTTTTTTTTTTTTTGACAAATTCAGTTTTATTGATACCAATGGCACGTAGAAATATATAAATTAAAAATGGAATATGATCTCGTGAAAATCTCCATCTCTAGCACTTCGACAGACGTCCGATCCTTTCACAAAATTTAGAACCACATCTAGTAGTTGTTGGTGGCTTGTTCGCATAAGCCCGGTGTTTCAAATGGCTCCATAGAAAATAATCCAGCGGTACTAAATCACAAGAACGAGACGGCCAATTGACATCGCCAAATCGAGAAATTACGCGACCGAGAAATTTCTCATTATAGTAAATTTTTACAATTAAACTTCTTTGTTCAAGATTGTAGCATTCCATGGTTAAAATTTCACAACATTTTACTAAATAAATGTCAAAGGATGACACCTCAATTCTTTGACAGCCTATTTACTTCCTAACCTCAAATTTCACTCTTTATATTCTTTATATTCTTCTCTTTCTTACGCTTTCTTATGTCACTCTTTCAATCTCTGATAATGAGAATGAGGGGAAAATCTGATTTTGTAAGTGCTTTAAGAAGGCATGACAAACAAATCATCTTTTTGTTTTTAAAGTTAAAATTCCCAACACTTTTAATTCTCCTCGAACATCCCTAACAATTTAAGAGTGTCATTACAAGCATATCACTGAAATAACTTATTTTAATGGTTGGGAAAAAAAAGAAAATTATTAAAGTTTATTTGTCATTAGTTAGAAACAGTATTAAAGTAAGTATATACTTACATGGCTATTAGACGGTAGTCTGGCTGTTTGCAGTTAAGCTATCTTTTTTAGCTTTCAGAGGAACAACCAACTAAACGACAGAACGAAAAAGTATTCAGTTAAGAAAATTAATGTTAAACATAAATAGTTTTTTAATGCATGCACAAATCCTGGCGACATCATCACGCACAGTGGCACCGCACCTTTCAGTAAGTGAAGGTAGCAAAAAAAAAAAAAATTTTTATTTGATATATTCTCCGGAATAGATAGCTAAAAAATTAAAAAAAAATTAATGGGTTAAGCCAATCTAAAATAAATATATTCATATGTTTAAAAACTGCTTTTCTGTTGCTAAGTATAATTTTTTAAAATATCTTGTGTTTGACGAGTTGTAATTCTCATTTCTTTTGTAGGAGTTTCGCTATAATCAAATAAGTGTGAAAACTTTTCGATCATGAAAGTGAAAGTTCAAATGATACGTTTTTATTAACACGAGATGTTAATACTCATTTGCTTGGATACCTTTTGTGAAATTGAAACAATTAATAAAATGACTGCTCATACTCATAATTTTAATATTAAAAAGCGAACAATAGCAGAGTTCTGACACAATAATTGGCAGTAGTAGGAGTTATCCCCTTCGTGTTGGTACCTTTTTATCTCTTTTGCAATTTTGTTCTGTAAAAATAATTTTTCTGAATACGGGCTTATTTGGAACTGTAATTTTTGGAAAAATGCTAAATAAAAATACACCTTTTAAATCATTTTGGAAAATGTAGTCTCACGCTTTCACAAATTTTACTCGTTGAAAATAATACTAACTTTTTTGGAAATTACTTCTTACAAATAATGCTTTTTCAACTAGCAATAACTAGCGGTCTTTACAGATGGATCGAAAATGGAAATAGGCACGGGTGCCTAGGTCTTTTAGGCTACCGAACGAATGTAGTGTATTTCAGGCTGAGATTCTAGCGATCCTCATAGCCACGGAACTAGTGACAGAACTTGTAACTGAAGGCACGGAGGTAACATTCTACGTTGACAGTCAGGCGGCGCTGAAAGCTTTGAAGGGGTATAGTGTCAAATCGAAGCTGGTCAGCAAGTGTAGGCTATCTCTCAACTTGCTTATGGACAAATTAAGCGTTAGGTTATGTTGGGTACCAGGACATTGCAATATTAAGGGAAACGAAATCGCTGATGAGCTGGCAAGAATAGGGTCAGCATTAGATGTGGGAGTTAGTGACAGGTCCGTTAAACCTCCAATCGGTTACTACTATAGGGAACTCAGTAATTGGACAATTAACAGAACTAACCATTCCTGGAGAAATAGAGTCTCGAGGTCCATATGGACAGAACTAGACTCAGGTAAATCTGATCTACTGCTGGGTATGAATAGAAAGGTTTTGATAGTCTTAGTAGGCGCCTTGACTTACCATTGCTCGCTTAGAGCAAGGACCAGCATATGGGAAAATGGCACTTCGGATTTCTGTAGGATGTGTGAGGATGAAGAGGATCCAGAAACTATAGAGCATATCATTTGTCATTGCCTAAGGCTGCAACGCCATAGGCAAAGATGGCTGAGCAGACGTTTCCATGAGGGCATTAGTGATATCGCGAAGCGCAAACTTGAAGATATCAGGGGCTTTATTATGGGAACTAAATGGCTGAATGATGGATGATAACGGCTCTTTGTTTCTCCTTGGACAGTAAGGATACTAATTTGTCAATAAATAATAAATGAATGTAATCACAATGGATCCAATTGGGTCTCCGAGTAGATGTGTATTTCACACTACCCTTCCTAACCTAATAATGCGATTTAGTAAAATACTTTTTTAAAAAAGTACTTTTTTGAAAATAATACTTATTTGGTTAATTGCTTTTGGAAAATAGTACTTTTTAGAAAAAGTACTTTTTAGAAATATTATATATTAAAAATGGAACTTTAGGGGAAAAATTTAAGTTTCAAAACCGTAATTTATTCGGAAAATAATTTTTGGTAAAAGTACTATTTTTGTGGGCCAATTTTGTTATTGATCCTTTTTGGAAAAAGTTGTGTTTCAAAAACTGGTTTTAAGTAGGTGAAAGTACTCGTATATGAGAAAGGTTGTCTAATAAAGAAACGAACACGAAATAAAGTGCGTGAGTGGTTTCGAAACAAAAGCGATGCTTAAAATTTTTTGCTCTTAAAAGGTATTGATTAAGTCCGTCTTTTTGGAACACTTGTTCTAGAAAGATATGTTTTTTTTAATCAGTATATTTTAGGAAGACGGCAAAGATTTTCGAATGTCATCAAAATTATTTATATTTATTGACGTGATGTGTTATTCAATGGAATCAAACAGCATACAAATGGAAAGGAGCTGCACCTATTTTTAAAAGAAGAGAAAAAGAAATAATTATTTCTATCAAATAATTAGAATTAATTTTTCTAGAATTAAATAAATGTAAAATTACTGCAAAATTCAGACAATGTGTAAAATTTAATCATAAATGGTTTTTGTCACTGGTAAGAGAAGCAAGACCGACCGTTTGTTGTCGAGTGAGAAAAGTGCGAGATCTAAAGAGAGAGGGCTTGTAATGTGTTTCCTTCTTTGTTGAGAGGAATTTGTGGGATTTAATTTAATTATTATAGAAAGTTAATGCTTCGGTTGAAGTTCTATTCGAGGGATTTTTTTGCAGAGCCGTTGTCTATTAAAAACTAAAATGCTTTTCAATATGATTACAAACATCTGCTTAAGTCTCCTCCTATATTTCTTATTTGGTGGCATACTCTAAGATCTTGACGGTCCGCAATTCAATACTAGTCACACTATTTGTCGTTTGTAGTCTGTCAGTTGGCGTCCACACTTCAAGCATTTGATGAGTTGTACTTGTGATCATTTGCTTTTATTTTTGTTGTTATTGTTATTTTTATTATTATAATTTATTGTTATATATATATTTTTTTTTGTTTTGCTTAAGACAATATTATGCTTAATCATGTTGTTAGTTGGCTATTTCCAATAATAACGAGACTGGTTTATGAAAGGCTGCCAACACCTTTTAACTGATTTTACGCCGCATTTCGTATTTCAACATTAACTCAAGACGCTCAAGTACTTTTAATAAGTTTTTTTCCTTTTCTTTTCTTTTCTTTTCTTTTTAATTTACACAACAAGTTCAATTTATTTTTAATGTTTTATACACAATAAGTGTTGTTTTTTTTTTTTTTTTTTAATTTGGTTTATTGTTCAGTAGTTTTTTCACTAGTTTTTATTAGAAAACTGTTGGAGATCTCATTTTATTAAATGGTATAAAATTTGAAAGCATTTAGCGGAGAAAAAGTATGCTTTTGATTTTTTTTTTGTGTTAAGAAGAAAACCGACAACAACTCCGCAATCAAAATTTAAATCGACTATTATGAAGTGAGTAGTCTTTGTCATAAATCATGATTCGTTTGAATGTGTAAAATATTTTTTTCGTTAATTTTGCACAATATTTTCTGCTTTTGCATGCGCCAGACTATAACGATTAAGAAAAACTGTTTGATAACTTTATTGAATCATTTATTATTTCCTTTTTTTTAAATTAAACTTTATGGAGTTTCTAATTAAAACACTGCAGGCTCCTGTTCAGTTCAGTTTTATTATTTCTTTTAATACTGGAAAAAAAAATTTTAAGGCTACAAAATTTTCAATTTGTTTGGCCATTAGATTTTATGTGTTTATAGATAAGTTTGAAATGAAAGTATATCTTTACAATCAAGATACCAAGAATGATAAAAAAAAACATGTATAAAATTTTAATTTTGGAGGGAATATTATTTAAAATATTTTCAACACAGTTTTTTACAGCTTAATAATAGACAATTTTTTTTTTCTGCCATAAATTTGTGCCTTTGATTAATGAGTAACCATTTTTATGCTAAATTTTGGCAATTAATTTTTTTAATATTTTCGAATAAAATGCAAAAGTGTTTGCTTTTGATTTTAGTGAATATTAAAATTTAACCTAAAGTCGTGATATAATTCGGACTCTGAATTGATCAAGTAATTTTTTTAAAATGCTTAAATTTTTACATTTTCCATCCGTTAGAAATATCTTCAATTTTATAAATAAAACAATTTTCTCGCTAGTGACATTTTGCTCCATTATCTTTATTAAAGTCCTCATTATATCGTTAAAGGAAAATATTTAAAAATCCATTTCTTTTCGAAATAACCATTAAAGTTATTTCCTTTCATTTCGCATACTTTTTCATAAAATCTCACCACTGAGTGTCTTAAAAATGCCAGATAATTCGTTTGAATGGATTTAAACGCATTTAGCATTTGTGTTTTTTTTTCTCATTTAATTTAAACATTTGATTACAAAAACAAAACAAAAAAGAAAATCAAATAATGGAAAGAAATTTATAAATAATGATATCATGAGCTTTTACCTTTTGCAACACTTAACATATCAAATTAAACAACTTGAGACAATCCTACTTCCAATTGTGGACTAGGAAGGAGGCAAAGCGCAAAAAAGAAGGAAACTAAATCCTGGTCATGACAGTTTTTTTTTGCTGGTTCATCACCTGGTTTTCGAACACACTTAAACAGAGACACATGCACACACACTTTGATTTAGATACTTTATACACCTTCTGCTTGGAACAGTGAGCCAGTGCATTGTGTTGAGTGCTGATACGAGTACCGTGGTAAAAAGTTAAGAGAAAAATAAAATAAATAAAAACGAGGATGACAACTCATTAATGAGGCCGATGTCATGCAAATTCCAATGGTTTCAGTCAAGCGACATATTTTTTGTTGCTTCTTAGCAAATACCAACCAGCCAATTCTTTATTTCATCTCGGCGCAACTGCTCAAACAGACACAACAAACATCTGCAACAAGAAACACCATCATTCTCATTCTCATCATCTGCCTCATTCTCATATGCCCATGTTGCCTTTATGTTGTTTTTTGTTTGTTTTTCTTTGTTGTTCCTGTTTGTTTCTCCCCAATGTTGCTTGCTGCTGCTGTCTTCTTTGTAGTCGTCATCATTATCATTGTTGTATTGCTGTTGCAGTTGCAATCACATGGTCATCATTATACAACATATATTCCGATTTAAAAAGTTGAGGAAAAAAAACAAACATTTTAACAATCTACAAAGACAAAAAAAATAAAATAAAGGAACACATTCTTATAGACGACACAGTTAATTTGATAAAACTAAATAAATAAACAAAAAGAACAAAACAACAACAGCAACAAAGTATTCGTATGGAAAAACTGCTCCCGCATAAGAGAGATCGATCCTGAGTGGTAGTGGAAGTAGTGTGCCATCAAAGAAATGAAATAACATTTAAAATTGAAATTTAATACATGATATTCCCGCAATTTTTCTTTACAATTTATTTCTTGCAGCATGTTGGAGTTAAAGTTTTTCTAAAATTTTTGACAAGTTTGAAAATAATTGGAATTTTTGTGTGTAAAATACAAATATACAAAAGACCGGGCAATTATTTTCATAGAATTTCGTTAAGAATTAAGTTTTGTTTAGCCCTCTTTTCTTGGACGGGTATTATTTACGGCCTTAATAAAGTTTTTGTTTAAAATTAACATCTGTACTATTTCACATTTGTACTCTGTACATTCATACTTACTTTGTTTGCTGTTTTATTAAAGATCTAGCTTTTTTTTTGTTTTGTCAGACAATCTTAAAGATGTTTCTTTTTCATTACCAAACAACATCAGTGTTGGTGCCGTTCTTTAGTAGTTACCACCAGATTTTTAGTGTTTGACAAACAAGAACCCATGAATTCAAAATCCATGCAAGAAATATAAAATCATAGTCATTGGCCGATTGTCGTCATCATTATCATTATCAAGCACACATCAATGTCACAGAACTCGTACACCGACTTAAATGACAATCAGCGCCTGAATACATTTTAAATGTTTCGCGTTGATGTTTTCTCTTCTGTTTGTTTTGCTTGTTCGTTTTAATATCCGTTTAAGCTTGAGGTGTGTATGTGTGTGTGTGCGGCTGTGTGTGTGTGTGTGTGTTAGTATTAAGTACGGAAATCCACGTTATCTTTGTTTTTTTGTTTTGCAAAATAATTCTACAGATTAGTTTTCTTTTATAGTTTAAACTACACGGTGAGAAATGTTAGGACGGGCTGATTTTCAGTTACACGAAGAAATCGCCGTTGTCACTTGCTTTAGATTAAAACAACTTTGTTCTACTTTCAACAAAATTTCTCATTCACTTTGTCTTTCCATGTCGAATGATCTACCAGATGATCTTAAAATTAATTTTATTTTCTTCCGGTGTAGGAAATTCTGTAAGCCGATACACTCATAAAAAACAAAGTATAATAAAAAAACCAAAATCAAAACAAATAAAAAGCAAATTAAAGCAGACTGAGGTTTTTGTAATTTCTGTAAAAGGATTGTTGGTGTTCGCTTAATGGTATGTAACATTGACAATTGTTGTCCATCTGTTTGGCTGGCTCAAATGACTGCGACTCTAAATGAAAGCACACAACCGCATAACACATTTTCTTGCTGTATTTTTTATTCATTTCATTTTATTTCATTTCATTTCATCATCAGTCCATCCATGTCTTTGGCCATGCTAAAAATCTTCAACATCATCATCAGCAGTTTGATACGATTTTATGCAACAGAAGAAAAAACAACAACATCAAAATCTTACATGCCTGCATCATGATGCATTCAATATAAAATCGTCTTCATTTGTGGGGATTGATCAATGTCTGTTTAATATTGTCTTGTACGCCAAGCATTTGTAGTTGCTGTTGTTGTTGTTGATTCCACCTCTTTTTGTGTACTGGTGATTTTTGTTTTCATTTATTTCATTTGTTGTTGTTGTATAAATCTTTAGTTTTGATTTTATATGTGCTTTTGTAGCGGTCTTTAGTATTTTGTATACAAAAAAAAAACTCAACATTTATATTCCCAGATTCCCACCTGTGATGTGCTGAGCATCAAATCGTACTTAAGGATCACATAACATACATACATGTACGCGCGTGTGTGTGTGTTCGAATTCTTTTTCATGTTCAGAAATAATTAGTAATACTCCAACAAATGTAAAGTGAAATGTTTGAAATTTTGTGATTTTATCATTTAATAAAATTTAATTTAATTTAAACAGACTTCGATGAACATTCGCCTCAAAATGAGTTCGTTGTAGAAACTGAAGGTCTTTGAATTATTCTTCTAGTACAAGATCACCAAATAAGTCAACGGAAGTTTAAAGAGTTTTCTTTAATAACAATTTCATAATATTTACAATGAATTCTAACCAACCCTCGTATTTTGATTTTGCCTAATCCTCTAGGTATTAGTACGAAGACTAAAGAAATAATCTCTTTAAACCGGTTGTTGCATATTTTATCATATTTTTTTATATTGTTTTGATTTCCTTTTCGTTCGTTTTCTAATTAAGATTTTTCTCTTCACTTGATGATGGATTTTCTCGTATCCCTCTTTCACTCAATTTTTTTTTTCAACTAAACAAATTTAGAATTTCTTGCGTTATTTCTTTATCCTTTAACTTAAGCGCTTTGCGGCCATTGGCCATATTATTTGTAACAAGAAATTAAAAGTCAGACTAAGTTGAAGTTATTGTTTTGTTTTTTTTGCCTTTAATTCCACTTGTTGCAAGAATTATATACTTAGCTTTTTTGTTGTTGTTGTTGTTGTTGTTGTTGTTGTAAGAATGAATGTGTCATGTAACTAGTCACAAATAATAAACAAACATAAAACTATGAATTATTATTACTAAAACAAGTAAACTTATTTTGACTTGGCAAATAACCCAGCAAACATTTTTACTTTAAAATTTTAGTGTTATCCTTTAAAAAAAGAAAAGATTTTAAAAAAAAGTTTTTTTTTTAATTCAATTTCATAAGAACAAATAATTGTTATATATGTAAAATCCAATTGCCATCTTTTGCAGCTCCGTAGTATTTTTTTCGTCACGCTGCAAAGAAACATACATTCGAATATTAAGTTTACTCCACATATTAGTATGTATATGTACCTTAATCCGCTGATGTTGAAGATTTCAGGTACACTTTTATTTTGTTGTAAAATTAAATAAGTTTCATCATATAATTATAATTTTAACATCAATTTTTTCACTTCACATCTCCTCGTCTTATGAAATTCTCTTAACGACTGAAGTTATATACGATTGACAGCTATTTTGTTTCTTTTCAGAACACAAACAATGTATGGTCACAATAAACTTTAATTTTAAATAAACTTTTATTATTCTCATTTGCAAAAGATACTCTTGTAGCAGCGAAAATACTTTTTTTTATACATCCATTTTTTATGGGACGAAACCCACAATGATTATTTTATTGTCGCATCAAATATTTTAATAATTGAAGAATGTTTAATGCAACCACATTTGCTTCAATGAATAATTATTTGGTTGTGGCAGATATACTTAGTTGAGATGAACATTTTGCAATCATATATTTTTCTCTGCGTGCTTACGCCAAAAAAATGGAATAGAAAAAATTACAAAAAAATTAGTTTTTATATACATATATTCAATTAAACTACTTGATTTTTTCCTGCTGCTCGCTTCTGAAAGCTAATAAAAATGTAAATTTTTATTATAAAAATGTAAATTTTTATTAGCTTTCATGAACGTTGTAAAATTTAACGAACTTTTATTGGAAATGAAAAATCTTGCAAAGGATATCCAATTGTTGGCAGAAATTGCTTTTTCTGCGGCATACGTGTGCAAACTATACTTTATCGAGTAGCTTGGTTGTGAAGATGCTAATTTTGTGATTCTTTGATAATTTAAACTAAAATTATATGACCTTTAAAGTAGTGATATGGAGGAGCAAACGGAATGCTGAATATCTTAGAAAACAGAAAAATTTTGGAAAACAACTTTCCAATTCAGAAAAAAGATTTTGAAAACATATTTCCTTATCACATTTTCTTTGTAAATGATTCATGTGTTAAATCAATGACCAACATATGCAATATGTAGCGACGCTACTTCCAATACGAGTAGCTGACCTGTTTTCTAACAAGCAAAGATAGTTTTGAATATTCGTAATAAATAAATAGAGATCGAGAGCTTCGTGATAACCAAATTTAATTTAAAAGTGATTATACTTCTCATATTCAATTTCCTTTAAAAAATTCTTTAAATATTTGATATTCCACATTCAAAAATTAAGAAGGAACACTGTTGTGCGAATCTAAATAGACTGTCAAATATTATTCTTTAATAAATAACAATTTTAATTTGCAACAATTTTAATGAAATTAAAAATCAACGAAGGCAGAGGAACCTTAATATTCGATTAGAAGTCAAACTCTGTTCAATCAAACTGATAGCAGTGTAACACATAACTTAAAAGACATACAGTACGGCCGTAATATGCTTAATTCGCCGCAATCGCTTCTGCGTACTTCGAATTGCAAATAAAAACAAAAAGATTAAATTTGCAATAATTTAATGAACTTTTATTTAGAATTTAATCCATTCACTGGGTAAAGCAACGCAACCTCTACGAATTTAACAGGAATGTCATTGTCAGTTGAAAATACTACGATATACGGCCTGGCCTGTATATCGTCTGTATAGTTGTAATCGTACATAAAAAAAGTTTCTTTTACGCTTTGAAATCTTCACAAAGTCTTTAGAACATCATACATCATGCATTACACAGAAAAAAAAACATACACACACATACAAAACTCAAACGTCACTGTATAAAATCGTGTGGCGTCATTTCAAAACCCAGTACAAATTGTATTCCCCCCTTTTGACTGGGCTTAAATCAAATCAAAATTGATGTAAGCAAGCAACAAAAAAGAAGCATTTCTAGTTTTTAATATTTTTTTTTTAATTTATTTAAGCGCCTTTATTCCTTTTAAAAAATACTCATACAAGAAAACAAGTTATCTTTTGCGTAATGCTGATTTTTGTTGTTGTTTTGTTTTGTGCGCAAATAAATGTGTTGTGACTTTTAATTTAGATTGCCAACAATGCAATACTTAGAAAGCAATTAAACATAGAGAACTAAGGATACTAAATACTAAATACTCATACTCATACCCCTGCATTGCAAGATACGCTCACACACACACACAGATTTATACGCATAACAAGTTAAATTTTACAGCTGTCAATTACCTGACATTGGCTAGAAAAAAAAAACTCAGAAAGAGTTTTAGAGATAAACACTTGAATGAAAACTGAAGTTAAGCGTATTTAAATTGCTTTGATTTAAATGAATACTCCTCGTATGTCGGTCGTAGAAAACAAACAAAAAAATCCTTGAGCAATTTTTGTGATTAATCTGCTTTCAATTTGTATTTATTTAGTTTAAAACATTTTAATGCCATTCTATTCAGGAAGGAAGTATTTGTATTATAAAAAAAAATATATAAAAAAATGTTTCCAATTTTATTTACTAAATATTTTGTGTTCGTTTTTCTCTTTCAGATATCTGCCATTGGTAATTTTGAATTAGAAATATTAGAAATTTCAAATACAAATAGTCACTTATTAAGTGGTTACTGCTGTGGTGTTCCTTTAGAAATAAGAAGTACAAAAACGACGGGTAAGTACCAAAATTATCTGTTTAGAAATTGCTACAACTGTTTATGTAGAGTTCACTTTAAGTAGCAGTCGACACAATCGATCGTATTCTAGATGTAAATAAGAACTTAGCATAGAAAAATCTTTCCAAGACGCAGTCATACAACACCCCCAACTAAAATAACAGAACAGAGTTAAGGCCTCTTTACATGGTAATACATGTATATCGGTATGTCAAAAATTAAAAAAATATCTTATCATGTAAACGCAAATTGTTATGAGTATGAGAGAATACGGATAAAAAATCTCTCAAGCGTTCGGTAAATGTTTATTTTCTAAACGATTTTAGAAACTTGCGTATACTCATTTTATCAGAGGTGTCTTTTTAAGTAAACATTGGCAGCTTTAAGAGTATATATTGAAGGTGGCATCATTTCTATACAATAATTACAAAAACAACTAAAACAAGTTCATGTTGTTTTTGTAAATATTGTAGAACTGTAACCAACCACCAGCTATTTCGTTGCGCAGACTTTTGATTTCATTAATATTATCCGTGTAAACATAAAAAATACCTGCAACCGACTTTTGTTCTCTCTTCTTATACAAAAAGAGAATTTCATACTATTTTGATTCTACAAAGTGTTATTACTTTGTGTTACCATGTAAACTCACCTTTATAAGAAAAAACGCAAAACTTTTCATTGAGCTAAACTCAATTTATTAATCTCTCTTCCCCTTTGTTCCATTAACATTCAAATAATTCTCACTCATCAACATGGTACAATTACAAGGTCTCTGCACTAGTAAAACAATAAAATTCAACATGCGTTTTCTTTGTGTAAAAACATGCTAGTGATGTCAAAAACAGCTGACTATAACACAAAGAAAAATGTATTTTGTATGTTTTTAGTGGTTATGCTGAAATAATAAGAAGACAAGTTCAAAAATAAAAATCATAAAAACGTAAACAAAAATATTAATGAAGGCGGCCAAAAATGTAGAGAACTTTTGACATGTTCAGCAAATTGCTGACGATTTTCAACGTTCTGGTGATTTGCACATGCTTGTACATGTCGAAAAATATTATAACGTGCGTTGCGACATGTGTTGGCCGGTAAATGACGATTTCTTAGATCATGTTGCCAGAACTTTTATAGGCAGAATCAGAAAAATTTAAGAATTTTTTTAATAAAAACATTTTTAAAATCTGACCTACGTTTTAAAAGAATCTTCAAAAAACCTTTTTAATTTTTTAAATCGATTTAACTTAAATTGTAAATATGTTCACTAATAATAATAAGTAATATGTAAACTGTTCACTTCTGTGATTAAGTATTTTTAATTCGCTATAAGTTTTATCAAAATCGGTTGAATAATGTTCCCATTATGTCCATCACAAGAATTTGTATTGCCCAGTAATTATATCGATTTCTAAATACCCGGTCAAATAAGAAAGCACCGTATTAACTATTGAGTGCAAAATGCGGCGTCGGGCCAGGAAATAACGGAAAAAATTTAAGTTACCACAATGTAATGAATTGGAACGTTATTTTATAAGTTTTTTGTTGTTTTCTTCGGGGATTATTTCATATGACTCAATATGAAATCAATTCCCAAATTGCTCCGATAAAAAAACAAATAAAATTAATGGGGCCAAACTGCAAGAAAATTTGTTGTGAGGAGTTATTTTAAAATCAATAATTTAAGGGAAAAAATCCTCCCCGGATTTCACCAAATTGCATGCAAACCAGATTAAGCAATATTTTGAAATACAATATTTTGTGATAAACAATATTTTGAAATATCAGATGAAGAATATTTGAAAGATCTTGGGAAGATTTTTAAAATAAAATTTAATGGGACCAAACTGCAAATAAAGAATTTGCAAATCATTTCATAAATAGAACAGTTATTCAATACTCAATATTTTAGGGGATCAGCTTGCCCCCGAATTTCTAAAACTCACCCAACTGCAAGAGATCCTTTTCAAACCAAATAAGAATTTTGTAAACTGTGCCTCGTTTCTGTAACTTTTTAAAAGTTCTCACATCGAAAAAAAATTTGAGAATATAATTCTTACCCAATCTTTTGTAGGATGACTCATATAATACTCGTATTAGTAGGATTTTTATATGAGCCACCCTGCAAACCTAATAAAAAAATATGAAAATTTTCATTTATTTTTTCACCCATCCAATTTTTCACAGAATGATAATAAACTTTTCGATGCGAGAATCTCTCACAGTCGTTACAGAAACGAGGCACTGGTTCTGAATTGGAGGGTTCGAACATTAAAAAAATACAAGTGAATTAATAAACTGCTTCTTCTTTTCGGTTTAAAAATTCATTATATTTTTCTTAGACAGCTTGAATTTAGATCTTTTGCACATGCAGCTGTGACTCAATTGTTTTCCTGCGTAGATAATGAATTTGATTCCGGTTGTAGTTTTTTTTTTTAATGTTTATTAGAATTACACAAAAATTATTTTATCAGTTAAACATAAAACTGTATACATATAATATTTTGCATTAATTTTTTCTCTCTCTCTCTCTCTCTCTCTCTCCACTTATTTTGTAGGATGTCCGCCTTGTTCTACAGCATTTCGTTTGTGCCTTAAAGAATATTCAGCCGCTGAACAGGGTATACCCAGTTTATCTACCGGCTGTTCGTTTGGCAACACAACCACTACAATTTTAGGTGGTTCTAGTTTTGTTTTAAGTGATCCCGGAAGAGGAGCCATGGTACTGCCATTTACGTTTCGTTGGACGGTGAGTGCTTCAATTTGAAAATAAAAATTTTTTATTGGTTTTTTTTTTTTGCTTAACTCTAACAAACAAATTATTTCTTATCACAAATTAAATAAATGAAAGGAATTTTTTTTTCATGTTTTATATATATTTTATTTCTGCTAAGGCTTGTGCCATAATTTATTTAATATTCTTTTTTGTTTTATCAAAATCAAAAGAGGAAAAAAAAATAACAACATAAAATTATGAACTTTGTGTAGCACATGCCAAAACCGCAAAATACTGATAAGCATTTGAGAAGAATGAAAAAAAACTATAACATAAATAATTTGCTAAATATTGCGTCTTTATCGAAACGAAACAAACAAAAAAAAAATTATTTGTTAAATTTTTTTTAAGACAGTCGCAAATTCTAAAAATTTTGTGTGCAAAATTTATGGTCTTTTTTTTTTGTACTGACCCAGATTTTGAAAATACTTGCAAGTTTTTAAAAAGAGCATTTCATTTCCTTTAAGGAACAACATTTTTTCTACATAAAAAATAAAAAAAATTTAATTTGAGTAACTAAAAATAACTGGCGCTGTTTTGTTACAACGATGATCGACACTGCAAGGTCAACAATTTCTTGTTAACAAATAAATGTTGATTGCTTTTTATGTGAATACGAAAAATCTACAAAATTAAAATTTTGTTAGTTTTGTAAAGTATTGTTTTGACCAGCAGTATCTTGTCAAACTTTAAACCTTCAAAGTTACAAATATATTTCTATCTAATACATATTTAAAAAAATAATTGTACAAATTGTTGTTTAGACTTTGAAATATTAAAAAAATTATTTTATTCAAGGAGTACGCATTATTACGGTCGTGTATACAACTGTTTAACGGCCGTTTAGTCAATTAAGGCCGCATTCAAGCAGATTATCTGTATTACCACAGGCTACTCTTTGGGTCTAACCATACCTTTAGCAGTGTGATCAGTGCGATCAAAGCTAAAGATGAACAAGTGAAACTGTTTGTTCAATCTTAGCTGACATTAATTAAAAACAACTGGAATGCTGATAATCTGTATATTTCCTTTAAATAAAATACGTTTATGCCATTATTCTCTAAGAAATGTGTTTTGTCCAGTCAGACTATTCCAATATAGTTTAACATGCATTTTTGTGTATTGTTATAAAAGCCGGATTAATAAATTTGACGTCATTTATAAATGGCTAAATTAATTAAAAATTCTGTTCTCTTTTGATTATTTGTTTGTAATCGAACATGATGGAGTTAGAAACAAACTTGATGGTTTGTTAACAAAATAAAAACAGCGTGTTATTTAGTGCAAATGGAAAAAGAAAAAAAGATTAGAGATTTTTTTTTTCATGCACTGAACTTTAAATTTTTTTTTTCATTAAAAATGTAACAAAACAAGTTTTTGAATTGTAATGATCTACAGCAGCGTTTAAAAAAGAAAAATTGGGAAAAAATATATAAAACTTCTAGAGAACTTGATAATTATTTTAGCTGTTTGACGGTGTTAATACGTTACATTTTTACTCTCATGAAGGAAATTTATTATCCAGGTTCTTAGGTTGCATATAATGCTGGGAACACAATTGGAACGAACGACGAATTTCGTCTAGCACGACGAATTCGTTGGTAAAAGTTGGTTGCGTAAATTCGTCGTGAGGCGCACAATTGGGACGAATTGACAAACTGCTGTCATAATAATGAAAAAAATTGTGTGTATTTTTTTATTACAAATTTGTTTTTATATACACTGGAGCACCGATTTGCGTCGATCATTTTTACGTCGTTTCGATTTGCATCGCATTTTAAAATTTGGTTGAAACCGCTTTGCGTCGTTTTATTTCCGACTTGCGTCGCTACATACCTACTTATAATTGAACTTTTAACTGAATTCATAATTACAAGTGAAGAATTTATCAATTTGCATGTAGAAATGGGAGTTCCCGTTTATTCTCTATGTACATTTTTATACCATATCACTTTTTTGTATCAAAAATATAATTTTTGCACTTAGAAAAAAGTAATCCAATTTGAGTCGTTTTGTTTTGTGTCGCATATCTCCGGTAATTATTAACGACGGAAATCGGGGCTCTAGTGTACAAACATAACAACGATAGATAGTGTTACCGCATAAAGAAAATAATTTCTTTATAAAATTAAACATTAAAAAAAGCTATTAAAAACAAATTTTATCATTAATTATCATTATGTTTATTTAACTAAAAAGCTCTATATCATAAAAATAAGCACTTATTAAAGTAAAAATTAACATTATTTACTAATATATTTAAAAACTAAAAAAAACAAGGTAACTCTGTACTGATTTGTTCGTCGTTCCTCGGCGTATGAAATAGAAATAAATCTATCATAAAATTCGTCACGCACGACGAATTTCGTCGACGGCGGTGTTGTATTCACTTTCATATGCATACATGTGTTCTATTTTTGACGACGAATATTCGCAACGAAAAATTCGTCGTTCGTCCTAATTATGTTCCTAGCATAAATCACAGTGTGGTCGTTGCTTTTAATCGCATATAAATCGTTTTATTGGTGAGAAAAATTAAAATAGAATATTTTTTGTAGTTATTGAGTTTTTATGCAATTTTGAATAAATAAAATTAAACCATTTTTAGATTTATAAATTTATTCCGAAAAACCTCTTCATTGTTTAATGAACCAAAATACGGACATGGCTGATTGTATACCAATGAATAGGAAATCTTTAGAAATATTTAGAAGATTTTAAGAGTTATTGAAGTTTTGTGAAATTTTAATTGAAAAGTTTTATAAGAAACCTAATATATTTCGGTAAAAATTTTACTCTTAAAACATTAGATTTTTTTTTTTGTGAGGTTTAGCACTCAGTGATTCCTGCTTATGCAACGCATTGTGGCAGATCTTAGAGAAAGGGATAAAGTATAAAAGATAGATGTGGGAAATGTAAAAGGCTTAATTCTTTTACATCTGTGTTATTGTGCCTTTTTTAAGATCAGTTTTGCAGCGCCTCTGGTGTGTAGTAGACGCATTAACTTTCTTAAGCCGTTGTTTCTACGCAACTATTGCACAATGGCTTTAAAATGGCTATTTTTATTGTGGAACGAACTTAAGCCGTTTTTCGTTTTCATTTAGATTGAAAACCATACGTTTCGACTGAAAATTCTTAATAATTTGTAAATTTTTTTCAAAAATTTCAATAATGTTGCAAAGTGTAACCCTTCGTATAAGTCTTTTTGGGGCTGCAGCAAAAATTCAAAAATAATTTTGAGGAAGAATAATTTTCTGTACTTTAAAAATACTTCATTCTAAACAGCGAAACTTAATCGATGTGGTTAGTTTAAAACAATGGAAAAAAATCAGAGCATCTTTTAATCAGTAAACATTAAAAATATTTTTTTAAACTCCTAAAATTAGGCATTTAAACTATCATACCATATTATTTGTATCAATTTCTCACAGTTATTGTAGTGCTGCTGTCGAGTTTGAAGTAACTTTAAATTTAATTTTAGTTTAACTAAACCAGCATTTAAACGTACACTGATTTACTAGCCATGAGTAATTACCATTAAATTTTGTATCTTGATACTTTGGTTGTTTGTATGTAATAGTGATGTTACGAATACTCGTATTCGTATTCGATTATTCGACTATTCGCCTATTTTAAGATATTCGTATTCGTATTCGTAATCGCCAAATTCAAGCGTATATTTCTCGAATAATCTGCACATACATTTTCCGAAAAAAAAAAATCCTACAAAAATTTTAAAAAAGTACATCACATATAAAAAATATATTAATTTATAATAATTTTTATTTAAAGAAAAAAAGTCCTTTTATATTTGACGCAAGATAATCATCTTAAAAAACAAACGAAAGTAATATTTCGTGACTATCATTTAAAAGTTAAAATCTTATATGTAAATTCATATCATGTTAAGTTAGTAATCAATTCTCAGTAGAGGAATCTTGGACAAAAATGGAGGAACTAAAATTTAATATATAAAAGTCCTCCAAGACATTTGGCTAAGCAATCTGCGAAAATATGTTCTCCCAAACAAAACTGAATTAGTAATTAAAACCGCAAACAGAGTAAGAAAAACGAAATCTCAATGTATGTACGTAGGTAAAGTAATTTAAAACTGTTTAGTAGTTGTCTTCAAATTCGGCATCTCAATGTCCATAATAATGTTAAATACCTAAAGTAGTGTGACGGTTTTTTTCAATGTATTGTTACTGACGCAAAGAGAGGGATTTTTTCAAATTAAATTTGAAATATTATATTCCTCTAAGACTTTTAAATAATATTCGTATTCGGCGAATATTGTTTCAAATATTTGTATTCGTATTCGTATTCGCAAATACTAAAAATTGATATTCGTAACATCACTAGTATGTATGCCCTTGAAAATTAGTTATGTTCGGCAATGAATTGCCCTAATGTCCGTATATAATTTATTAAGTTTTGAGTATAATTAAGACCCTACATCCTAAAGGACAGACATTTTAACCTCGTCTTAATTTCAATAAATTTTTTGTTTTATAAATATTCTTTCACATTTTTTTATAGTTCTCTTAAAACTTTTGACATTGCAAACATTTAAAAAAAGCAACAAAAAAGCAATTAAAATTTTGTTTTTATTAATTTTTTTGAAATATAACCTTGTTTCGGTTATAAATCTACAAAAGTTCTTAGGTTAATGCTTTCGGAATTATTTTGTAAAGCAAAAGTCTGTCCAACTGGGTGTCTTCTATGTGTCTACAAACAAAAGCAATGATTTTTAGGCATCTTTTCTGTTTATAAGCCGCCTCTATATAAATTTTTTTATTTTACTACTTACTATGACTACCGCCAACAACACTGCCGCCAACAACAACACCACCATCATCATCATCATCATCATCATACAATCACTACTTGCCACACTTGGTTGCTCTTTGTTCAAATGTACAGCCAAGCGATCTTTTAACAACGTTTAAAAAAAATTAAAGAAAAAAAATATATATTCGTATTATGATTAAAAGTTATTTGTGTATTTAATTTTTAAAATTAATGATTTTAAGCTACGGGTAGTAAACCAGATGATTCTGAATGTTGTTGTTGCTTTATTTTTGTAAAACAAAAAAATCATAATAAATTTATGTTTGATGTATTATTTTGCTGTTGCTGTTGTTGTAGTTGTTGTTTCCTTTTTTTTTAGTCGTGAAAAGGCTTAAACATTTTTCCATTTAATAAGAAAACATTTCTTAAGACTTTTTATGAAAAAAAAAACCAAAACAAAATAAAAAAAAAAAAAAAATAAATTGATAGTAAAATAAAATGCACAGTGGGCGGTAAAATGGAAAAAAAATATGAAAAATTAATAAGAAAATCTAAAATGTTTAGCTAATTAGGTTTTGCCTAAAGAAACGGAAAATATGGAAATATCAATTATTACTTGTGATTGTTGCTAACTACGAGGAACTAACCGTTATTTGAGAACATTTTTTTGGAGTATGAAAACAAACCGTAGTTTGGTATAAAGAAATAATATCACACAATTAATTCATTAGTTTTATTAAAACGAAGAACTTCAGCGTATTTTTTTTTAATGAATTGTCTTACAGTGAATTCCAAAAATGTTTTCGTATCAAGTGGTTTTTTGCGAAAAATTGAAATTATGCCAATGAAAGCCATTTACTAACACTATTTAAAAAATGTAATATGAGGAGAATAGGGTTCTTTTTTCATTCATATAATTTGTGGTTTGGTTAATCATGATATCTCGGATGATCAAATGATTGGTCTACTGCATCGTAGTCTGATGATGGCTTTGTCATCTTATCCATCAGGCTGGCTGTATACGAGTATATATTTCACGTTTGTATAGCGAACCGCTTAATAATAAGTAGAGACGTCCGCTTGCAGCCGCACCAGTTAGGTGAAAAGACACTGCAGTGTTTGAGGCATTTCCGGATCGGGGAGTACTAATTTAAAGGTGGTTCCCACCAGTGATGTTATACACTTTTTTGAGAAGTCTTTACGCAGCACTTAAAAAATCCCTATTTTTCCCTACGCGCTCAAAAAATTGTCTTTACAAAAATCCCTACAATTTTTAAATTATAATATATCAAACAATGCAAATAAAATATTTGTGTTTAATATATAAATGTTTTATTTAAACTTGTTATACATTATGAATTATTAACGGCCTATTTCACAATGTCGAAAGAATTTTTCCATATGTTTTCATTCGTATAATTACATTTGAAGCAAAAACAAATTCTAAAATTTTATTTTTGTATCAAATGTATTTGTACGAAAGAAAAAAAAATTTAAAATTCTTTCGATATCGTGAAATAGGCTGTAAATCAGTCTTTTTTTATAAATTAAAAACTAAATAAACAAAAATTGAAAAACATAAAAACAAGTGATTGATGATAAATTCATTTAAAATCACAATTAGTTCATTCGTAAAAGAAGCGAAATATAAAAAATATGTATTTTGCACTTTTGAAATTCGCTAAGATACTAAAAAAATTGTTTGCCCGTGTTAGTTTTGACTGGTGATTTCCTGACATGTCGTAAGGATACCATTTTTTTTAAATGAGTTTCGGTACATTGGAAGGTATAACAATTTTTACACTCGTTTTGTTAAAATGAGCGGACAATGCAAATTGAAGTTAAACTTTTATGACTTAGCTTATTTCTTTTCTTAGTGCGAACATCAGTGATGATGGAAAAAATTCTTTCCCTGTCAGTATTGGCATGTGGCAGTGATAAAGTAAAGGTAGCTAATTTCGACAAAAGGGGGTAAATGAAATTCTCATTAAAATTTTTCATTTTTCATATTTAACAAATCACCTATTTCTTGCTCTGAAAAATAAATTCAAAGGATCTCCACTCTTGTAGAAGAGAATTAGCGTCCACTTTTATATTTTTCGAAATATTTTTAAATGAAAATTCATTTTTATTTCCTTTTTTCCAATATAACTTCAGGGTTTAAGAACCCCATTTCTCTAAATATTTCTCTGTATTTTTTCCAAGGCCAAATTGAAGAAGGTTGCCAAATTAATATATTTTTGCCATATTATTGAAAAGTCCCTACATTTTAATGATTTCAAGAAATCTGTCATTTTTTCCCTACGGTCATTTTTTTGGAAGAAAATCCCTACTAGTAGGGATTTTTCCCTACGTATAACATCACTGCTTCCCACTCACCTTATCGACGTTGCCAACAAGGCAAACATCCGCTGATTGTCCGGAACAGCTTATTTGTGAAAAAGCTAACCTTATACATAAAGGCCGTTCACTATCCGCAACCAGTGCCCGGTCCGGTTGCCTTCAGCTCGGTGCCCTTATAAACTAAATTGGTGCGGTAGTTGCGCAGGCTGTTGAAACATTTCCGGCTTGTGGAAAGTTGATGTAGCGATCTGCTACTACAGAGTAGATATTCGAATATTCCTCTCTTAACAATGTTTAGATTTTATCTCAAATCAATTATGAATTAAAACCGATATAGTAATTTTTAATTTTACTCGGCGTTTTTTTTTTTCAATTAAAATTATTATTGCTTCCGCTCCCCACTGTGATTGTGGTTTTGGCTGTTTTTTTTTTTTTTTAACTTTCATGTACATAAAATTTTCTTTAGGTCTGCGGCTTAAGTCTTTTGTTTTGTCTGCTTATATTTTTCTTTTTGCTCATTTTCTTAAATTGCACTTGTTTTGCTATTGTTGTTGTTTTTGGCATCGTTGGCGTAGTTGTGTTGGAAATTGCACTTGTTGCTTTTATACTTGAAAAAAAAAATGCTATGAATCTTTTTTCTTTAGTTTTTCGTTTCAAAGGTTTTTTTTATTATCATTTTTATTATTATGAAAAGTTAAACACAATCGTGCTTAAAACACGTTCTAAAATTAAACACTAATTAAACGAAAGGCTGCCTGCCAAAAAAACTTAAAAATACCGAAAGATGAAAGTCTTTAAATAAGAGATAAAATCATTCCATTTATTTTTTGTTGCATTTCCTTTACAATTTGATACATAATATTTCAAGTGCTTTTATGGCTGCAGAAATAAAAAAGAAAAGATTAGGAAGAAGGAAAAAGTCAAAGAATTGACACAAGTTAAGACTTTTAATACCAAATTGATTATTTTTTTTGCTAAGGAAATTTTAAATTGTTGGTTTTTAAATGGAAAAACTAATTTCTTCAATGTTGATACTCATATTTAAAAGAAAAAATTAAAAATTAACACAGAACAATAGACAAGCAAAAATCCACTTCATATGAGTTAATTGCTTAACTTTCGTATAACATTGAGGTTGTTTTTGAAAGATTTGCTTACAACCTTGTTAAATGTTTAAGATCAGTTTTTTCTTAAACCAAACAAAGTCATGAGAACATATTTATGAAAAAAAAAACTAAAATATTTCTTGAAAATTCTTTTGTTTTAAGCATATTTTTACATTTATGATGAAAAAAACTCCATATATCACATCTGTTCAAAACCATTGACATCCCATATTGCCTTTAAAAGTGGCATTTAACCAAAAATAGTTGTGAATTACTATTCTGTGTAGTGTTTGGTTAAATCATAAAAAACGAAACTATTGTTTGTAGTCAATATGTGGTAGCAGCTAATTTTTTTCTGTTTCCTTCCAAATAACTTAAGGCCAAAATCTTTCAACATGACACACCAACGAGTAAAGTAGCCAAGCAACAACAGGCAGCCCCAAACTGAATGATTTCTAATAAATCGTGGCAAAAAGTGTTAAATTTTTAACACCATCTATTCTTCAAATAGTAAATAAAATAAAGTCTTAAACTTCCCTCCCTGGTTGTGTGTTTTTTTTTTATTACTTTTGTTTTTTTTTTTCTTTTTTTTTGTTTTTTTTAGCTGTCCATATACGGTGTAATATGAGGAAAAAAAACAAAACCACAGTAAAAATCATGTGTTTTTAAGTTGTTGAAAAATAAACAGAAATAAATGCAATATTAGCCGATAGTTTAGAGCTATTAAAACTTAAGGTACGTACGAGTACTCGCTTTTATTCACACATGTATTGATGGGCCCATTTTTTTTTTGTAAGTTCCATTTGAATTTTAAATCGTTTGGGCACGAAGAACAGTGGTTTAAGAGACTTGAAAATATTTCAATTTCTTTTCAATTATTCTATGTAAAGAATTGTTTTAAAATTATTCTGGAAAAGTATTGATTACTCCTCAAAGTAATCTTTTACAACTTATTATAAAAGAATTTTCGCTAAAATCAAACTCAATAGTAAGAGATGTACGTACAGTAGGGTAATGAATTGTGGCATTCGCGAGAAAATTCATATCACAGTTCTGAGTTTTTTTTCCATGCCCTACACGATTTATGAACTGTTGGTTGTATCCCTAAAAGTCTACACACTAATGTATACCTAGTTCCATAAAGATATGAAAACTAAATAAAAAAATTCGTTAAAAGATGAGCTAAGGACAGTTTTTTCACTTTTAGACAATTTTTAAAATTTATTTTTAGTTATTTGGTTCATTTTGATGATTTTTCTGGTTTAGTGATTTTTTAGTTGTAGCACGATTTTTCCAATTAGTAAATTCTTTTTTCTAATTAAACCATTTTTTAATTTCAAACTCTTTATTCTGAGCTATTTTTTATGTTTTTGCCGATCTTTTTTTTGTTATGGCGTTTATGCAAATTTTTTTCCGCTTTTGCATTGGTTTTTAGTTTTGGGTGATTTTTGACCTAAACCTTTTATGTTGAATTTTTTTCTAGCTTATGGTGCTTTCTTTTCTACAAAAAAAATGGTACATCTCCATGCAGAAAATGTTCTTTGGTGTTCGTTTATTAAAATTTTTTCTCTCTAAAAGGGTAGTGTGTTTGATTCTGAAAGTATCGCCCTTAATAATGGTGGAAGGCATTGCGCTTTATGCCTCGTAAAAATCGACAGTGCCCTGATAGTGTCCTGTAAAACTTAGCAGTCAGCTGTTAAAAACAGGGCGTTCCACTTTCTCATAAGTTGTGTTTTGTTCTAGTGAAATAACAAGCTTTATTATTACAGGGTTGGAAAGACATTTTATAAATGTACCTTTCAACAAGGTGCCATTTTGTGTGTAGAAAAGAAAACACCATTAGTGATCTATTTTTAATTTTTTTTTTGTTGTTCCAATTGGTTAATTAATTTTTGCTGGTAATACTCTTCATATTGGCGTTTGATTTCCGTTTTAGTCGTTTTTCTTTTTTTTAACGATTTTTCTAACCTATCGAATTTTTAGGTCTATTTCACAGTTAGTAACTTTGATTTTTTAACATATTTTTTCGCAATTGGCGCTTTTTTTCATTATAGCGTTTTTTTAATTTTCCTTGGCGTTTTTATGTGTTTCTTGGATTGTTATTACTGTTATTTTTTGTTATTTCCCTTTTATTATAAATGTTTTTACTCCTTGACGTTTTTTTCTTGGTTTCGAGATTTTCGAGTTTTTACTACTTATTTTTTCTAGTTTTGCCATTTTTAGTTTTTAAATTTTTTATCGCTTTTGGCAATTTTTTTTCTTTCGTTTTGCGTTTTATTTTCATATGTTCGTTTTATCTTGTTCTTACTTAGGTTTTTTTTAATTTTTTTCGGTATTATTTTTCGTTTTTGCGTTATTTTTCATTTAAGCGTTCATATATTTCTTTCAGGCAATTTTCTTTTTTTTTAAAGCGTTGCATCACTGGTTGGGCTACACTTTGATTATTAATTGCTTTCATGTTGTATATGATATACGAGTAATTATGTATTTATTATAAGTTCTAGCGCACATTTCATTGAATTTCTAAAATGTTGCACATCACATGTCGAATACACATTATGTAACACCCTTTAATTTTTATTTTGGTTTAATATTTTTATATCAATAACATATTATTAAGTATAAATTACGATTCACGTTATATTAACGTTATAATTGGATTATGCGACGTTGCTCGCTTTACAAGACCCTTTACTTTTTATGTTGCTCATATCATAGAAGCAATAGTGCACTATTTACACATCGTGTTCGCACTCCTATCAATTAATTTATAGGCTTCCTTCCCAGTAAAAAATAAAGCTTAAAATTTAACAGATTAATAAAGAAGGGAATCAGGTTTTTCACACAAACCTGTTTAAAAAAAACATCGTTTCTATATTGCAAATTTCCATCTGCAAGCAGCATAACATAAAAAACTAGCTCTTCTGCTAACATGTTGAAAGTCTTTGCAATACAACGTGGTGTCCTGGAAGTGAAAGCTTTAAGCACCAAAATAGTGTAAGGACTGACATAAAGACTTCCTTCCATTCCTTACTCGGCTCGAAAAGCATTTAAAAACTTTTATAGGGTTTTAATCAATTTTATCAATATAATAATTGTGTTGTCTTAATATCAATTTTTTAATAAAATAATAATAAATTGTTTATAAAACTTTATTTCCGCAATATTTTATTCCACCCTTAACACTGTACAATTGGTTACCTTCCTTGTTTTATATTTTTTTTTGTGTGTTCCATTGAATTTATTCATCTACTGTAATTCTAACTATTTATTCTTAAGAATTCCACAAACAAAATAAAATTAAATGCAATTTTTATACTCGGCCAAGGAATTACGTACCACTAGACTACAGCGGCTGCTAAAGCACAATATTTGTGATTGTTTGTGTGTTTGTGCGTGTGAGTTTGTGTTACCTGGGCAACTTGACTTGGCTACATTTCATAGAAACGTTTAACAAACCATTGCAAAATGAAATGTTTTTCTTTATATCCATTTAATTTTGCACTAATGCAGCTTGAGGTGCTGTGTGGCAAGCAACAGTAGAAAATGAAGAAGTAGAAGAAAAAAAAACGAAGTATATTAAAACAATATTAGCCAAGAGAATATACTTCTTACCAACGAGACAATCAACAACTAACAACCAACCAACATACAGTATCGATAAAGTACTCATACAATTTACCAAGAGCGCGCACATACGACTTTACAACTAGAGTAGAGAATTTTAATGCAGTCTTATAACTTATACTTCGACTTGTACACTGACGGTTAGTTGAGTTTTTTTAACGGATGACCAACCAACCAACCAGCCGATAGACAGACAGATAACCAAACGGTCATTCATTCGGTTAGTCAGCACAGCCAGGCACATTTCTTTAGACGAAGTAACAAAGAAGAAAAAAACAAATGTACTGAACAAAAAAAAAAACAACCTGTTTCGTGGGAACATTGCCTTGCTTGGAGTTCGAAAATCAACAGCAATATACAACAACAAAACATCCACAACATTACAAACAAACAGAAAAGTTTGTTGTTTTTTTTTTTCTCAAAACTTCATGAGCTCATAACGTACCACAACAAGAACAACTAAGCAGAAATAAAGACAGTTAAACCAACACAAAAACCGTCAATATTAAAACGTTAAAACATTAGGCCGGTCGGTGTTGCTGCTTTTTGTTTTAATTTTCTACTTCTCTTCATCATCGTAATAAAAACTGACCAAATTGTCTAACACACACACTTGCACACTTACATACACATACTGCTGGGGTTAAAGCAGCAGCAGCTTGAAAGTATGCAATATTTATGCAAGTAAACATGTTTTTAGCAAACTTTTCGTTTGTTACAGTTGTAATTCTAATTATTGTAAATATAATTTATCTGGTAGATACCATTCATGCCTCATAATAGTTTCAAAATGTGGGTCATACTCGAAATTTAAAATGTTTTACACGTTTTTGGATATTTTTGTTTTTATATTTTTGATACTTTTGTATGAAACAATTTTGATTTCAAGTTGTAAAAATATAAAAACTTTAACTTTTTAATTTTAGTAAAGTGTATTAATGCTTTTAATTGTATTTAAATTTAGAAACAGACAGAAGATAACCTAAAGGGCTGATAAATTACATTTAAAAATTTTCACTTATACCAAAATTTAATAAAAAAATAGCTCAATTCACAAGCCTAGTTGTATCGATATCATTATCGTATTTGAAAAGACAAACTCAAACAAAATTTCCCAAATCAAAAATAATTTCAAAATAATTTAGTCATGTTGAGAGAAATTTTATTTGAAATTGTCTTTTTAAATACAACAATATGCGATGCAACAAGGCATGTGAATTGAGCAATTGTTTCTTATTAGGAAAAATATAAAAACTTTATAAATTCGGCCCTGCAATGTATGAAAAAGCAAAAACAATTTTTAATTAATAATTAAGCTGTACTTATTGAACTACTACAGTTCTTTTTCAAGTAAGTAAATTTTTTCTCGAAAAAATTCTTTGAATCAATTTCATTTGAATAATTTTTATAAAATTAAATTCATTGGAATTTATAGATAGAGGAAGTATTCAAATAGTTTTTATTCATTTAACATTTTTACGAGTGTTTTATTCAAATAAGCTTTAGGCTGAACTCACACCGACATAAGACAAAAGAGTTTTTCTGACTAATACGACAACAGAAAATTAGTTCTTATGAGACAAACCAATTCGAACAAAGCAATTGCAAAACTGTCTGTTTGACTTACGGGACACTAAATTTGATTGCAGAAAACACATGTGAAAATGCGAACCTCGTTTCACATAATAATTACCTGCTTTTTTATGATGTAACCCACACCAATTAAAAGATGTAAAAAAAAAAAATAAAAAATACGAAAAAACATTGTCGCATTGCTGTCTGATTACCGTCTATATTTGAAGACAAAAACTTGATGTTAATTGAATTCAAATACAAAAACGTTTTGTCTTTCGTTGATGTGGTTGCCTTACTTTTAGTCAAGTTTATTTTATCTTTTATTTAATTCGAAATATTTTCTTTAAAAAAATCTTTCTTTCAATATGTTATAAGTCTGTGCTCTTCTATCCATATTCACTATAGAACAAAGTTAAATTTAACTTACCATGATGTCGAAATTTAAAATTGCATATATTTTCGTCAATTCGTTCTGAAAAACATGGAACATGTTGATATAAAATACAAAATTATGAAAATTATGTGAAAAATTTAGTTGTCAGTGCTGCATAGTCTTATAATCTATCTGATACTAAAGGGTCCGTCCTGCAGTAATTCCATCCCGTATATAAATTTAAATTAAACAAAGCGTAACCCTCAGGTGGAACAAAGTGTGTGTGAGATATCATTGAAATTTTTTATTCGTTTGCAAGTCCAATAGATGTCATTATGTGTGGAATATAGCATCGTTCAACTGTCCGCTACGACTTCTCTGGGTGGAACGCATGCAAAATGTCCAATTTCCCTTGACTTTGGCGTATAAATTAGACTGAAATTTGGATTATGTTGGCTTTGATCACTGCTGTGGTTTATAGCTTATTCGCATAACTTCTGCGACTTAAGAAAACTCCACAGGAAAAAGTCTAACAAAATACTTTCCAATGAGCTAAATCTATTTGATGAACTCTCTTTTATTTTGTTCCTTCAACATACTCCCATACAATTCTCCCATATCTTTGCAAAACCAGTTGATTAAAAACAATCGCATGTGTAGTTTGTATTTTCTCTCTATGCACCATAGTCGTAGTGAAAGGATATGTCACTCGTCTACTACATGTAACAACTACTACCCAGTACAAGCAGAAGACCTGCTCTTTAGGACTGGTGCTTTATACAGATACTTGTAGGTAATCCTTTGGGTGGCTGAAGGTTAGGCAGAGACGAGTCAAACGCCAGCTGCAGTGACAAGCCCTTGTTACATTCGCTACTCAAATGCATGTAATGTAGATTGTAGCGGGGCTAGAGGTGGTACCAAAGTAGCTAGAGAATCTAGACGTACGGAAACTTTAAACACTTATAACTCCACAAATACTTAACCGATTTCAACTAACAGTCTGGCATTCACTTGTGTGAACAAATATTTTTAGTTTACTGTAAATTTTATCAAAATCGATTAAAAAATGTGGCCATAAACACTATAACAAAAAACGGTCTTGCCTTTTAAATTTATACAGAAAATACCTGATAGATATGATTTAAAGGCAAAATGTTCTTGGCATGTTTTTAAACATAATCCAGAATTAAAAAATGGATACGATCTGCTTAATTTAGAATAGTCCTGGATTTCTATAGGACTGCCAAATTTCCTTGTTATATCATAGGTGGTAATTTCTGGTAAAAAAAGTCTCCCTCTTTCTTCGATTCTGACGAAATATCTACATCGGATTAGTCTCTCACAACTGCTATTTTTGGGGAAGTGGACTTAACCGAAAACTTTCCGCATATTTTCTGTTCTAAGAATTGTCTATAAAATAAGATACCAGATATTTGAATGTGTCATTTCTTTATATGCGTACAGCTAATGGAATTAAATAGATACCATGACCGATACTTTACCTCTGTTAAAAAGTTAATGATATGAATGAAAATGTTTTTCTTAGTAAAAGATTGTAAACTACTAAAATCGTATATGAATCTAATACATACAAATGATATTTAATATATTCTCCTCATATTCGATACGAAATCATTTGAAAATCATTTAGAATCGCGAAACGATTTTCGGAATTCTTTATATTATTTTTCCCATCTCTGGGAACTTTCGCCGTTGATGCTATTTGCGCTGATTTGGGACTTCTTCCCCTTTTTAGTACGGCTATGTATCTGTCCATACCTGTTTGAATTTTATTATTATCACTAATTGTACTCACCGCATTTACAATTTTGTTCACGTTGGTCACCTTGTTACTAATTGTTTGTTTGTTTGTTTGTTTGTACAGCTAAGCTGACAAGTTTGCTAAAAGGTGCAATTGTTGTTGCTTCTCGATCAATATTTAAGTTTGGAGAGTAAGATCGCACACGAGTAGTTGTGTGTTGTGAAGGATTCAGGTTTTTGCTTAAATCATTTTTTTTATTCTCGTCGTCATGAACCAAAGTTAAATAAACATTCTTACTGCTTGTAGGTTTATTATTGTTGTTGTTGGTAGAAGATGAACTCATTTAGAGTTCTCTTTTTTTGTGTTCACTATATGAGTTTGTATTTGCAAATATATATGTATATTACACACAAGCAAAAAGTTAATTAAAAACCAGTATAATAACTGTTTAATCAATGTTGTGTTATTGTTTTTTTTTTCTTTTTTTTTTTGTGATTTTAACTTTCAATAATTTTTAATATTCAGTTGCGACGATTATAAAAACGCGTCTGTACACTGCGAGAGTTAAAACTGAAAAAAATGAAAAACAAAAATAAATATTGAAAAATTATAATGGTTTGAATACTTTGGAAATAAATTAAACATCGACTAAATGAACGTGCTCAAATAAATTAATAATTAATTACATGTTCAATTATTCCTATGTTGCAAATCATTAATGACACAATAAAAATGTTTATTTCAAATATTTATTCAATTAACTAAAAAAATAACTAACAATAAAAATTTACAACGAATTCATACATTTAATGATTAAATCAAACAAAAGGCTTTCGTTTGCAGCAATGTGTGTGTGTGAGTTGTGCTTGCTTATGCGTGTTTATAGTTGTTAGTGTGCGTGGCTTTTATAAAGAACTCCTAAATGAAACCTGTTAAATGAATGAAATGAAATGTTTTGTTTTATTTATATGTTTTTTTTTTGCTCAGATTTTAACTCGTTTATCCCAAGAATTAATTTTGGTTCATACAAACAACTTTTTTTTTGTGATACTGTTTTATATTCTTTTACATTTCATTTGTACTTTGCTGCTTTTCACAATGTTATTGTAGTTCTTCTTCATTTGTTCAAGGTGTTTTAGGCCATTCTTCTTCTTCTTCTTCTTCTTGTTTTTCTGTTTAATTTCATTTGATGAAATACTTCAAAATGTTTGACTACACGTTCATGTTCTACATTTTTACTTTACAGTCGAATGGAATGGACATTTACAACAGTGTCCAAACAAAAGAAGAAAAAAAACATCACAAAATGTTAATCGTGTATGTTATTGTTATTGTTGCTGTTATTGTTATATATATTTTTTTTTTGCCGTGGTCATACAAAGCTCATGTTGTTGGTGACTTGTTGTTTACATGATATTGTGGTTGTTCACGTTGTTATTATTTTTGTTGTTTCTGCTATTCTTTGTATTTTTTTTTTTTGTCATAAACTCTTAACGTGCGTTTTTTTTTTTGTTGCTGTTGTTACTTTAAATTTGATCATAAAGTGAATTTATAAAGATAGAACTTCCACAGTTTTACACCAATTTTATCCACCACTTGAATGACTGAAGCATATGGCATGTTGAATGAGTCGTAACGTTTGTGACATTTCAAATTTTTGTTGAAAGATTTTCCAAAACGTTTACTGTGACGGTCGCATGTCTTGGATTGTGTGAATAGTTTGAATCACTCGTGTTTGTAATATTTCACATTAACCTCGTGATGATATTTTCCATTTTCAAAAATATTATTTTTATATTTTCTTCGATTTTCAAAAAGCTGATTTAATTATTTTATCATAACTTTTCAAAAAATAGAAAAAAGGTCGTACTTCAGATTTTTTATAGTTTTAGGATTACACTCGTACATATTTTCAAAAGAAAGATACTGTGGAAAGAAAGCATTGTTAGCAGTACATCAGTCTGTCAGTTTAGCTGTTTTTGCATATAGAAATTTGAACTCGGTGTAGTGTGCTTTAATATTCGTCTTTTATTAACGAAATTTGCTCTCCCTTTAAAATGACTTTGTAATTTAAGTATTTTCTTTTCCCTCTCTACACATTTGTTTTACTTAAAAATGTTTAAATTGTTGCTGTGTGTATGTGTGTGTGCTGTTTTTTTTTAATGCTCCCAGTTATTGTGAAGAAACATTCTTGTTGTTGCATTCTGCGTTTTAAGGTGGCATGGTGGCATTTTAATCAAGATCAAAATTTAAGATTAAACTTGGCTTAAATGCAATCATGCTTATGTCTTTTCATTTCGTAAGCAAGCAAATACATAGATACACAACACACACACACACTCAGAATCACAAACTCTACTACCAAAATTGAAATGATTTTCTGCTTAAAATGAAGATAACAAGAGAAAATTGGTTTCACAGGATTATGAGTATAATTTAAAAGTCTTTTTTTTTTAGCTTTCTTCATACGTCCCATTTAAGTTTTAACAAAAAACAAACAAACAAAAAAAACAAGAGAGAAAAAAATCAACCAAAAGTGTTATCAATGATTGTTAAGCTGTTAAATTTCCTTTTTTTTTTTTTGGTGGTTTGAAATTAATTTTTTCTTAATTCCGCGAAATATGATTACAATTTTTTTTTGCTGTTTCTTGTGTTAAATCATGTAATTTGTTGTTAAACCCTGTAATTTAGTTATATATTTATTTATTTTTTTCTTTTTAGTTTATTTATTTCAAGTTGTTGTGAAAACAAAACTCCCAAATTTTTATTTTTCTTTCATTTAGCACAATTTTTCGTTACATTAAAAATTATTATTTCTCTTGTGTTTGGTTGTTTTATATAGAGTTCATTATCTTTTTCTTTCAATTAAATTTATATTTTATTTTTTATTATTCCTTAATTGGGGGTTATGTCAGTTTAAAGTTGAGTTAATGAGTAGGTTGTACTTTTTATATTCTTTTTGTTCATAAATAAATATAAATTTTTATGCAAATTTTTTATTGTTGTAAGCTTGAAGAGCTCAATTTTAGCATACAATTTTTTTGGGGCTTTTTATGCCTTCATTTAATTTTAATTTTAATTGCCGAAAATATATTTTTTTTTTTTGGTTTTTGTTATCTTCCTGCAGCTTAGCTACTGTTGTAATTGTAATTTTGAATAAAAGTTTTAAAATCTCTTTCAAGTAGAAAAATTAAAAACTACTAATGCACACACACACACATATTTGTTTACTCGTGAAGCTTAAAACTTCCCACATTCGTGAACTATTGTTTAACATTTTTATACGTGGAAGCTTGCCGATTTTATTAAACATTCATCAATCAATATAAGAATTTTTTGTTTTATTTAAAAATCGCTGGACTTACTTATATTAGGTATCAATTATATTTATAAAATCAATTCCTGGAATGTTAAAAAATGTATTTTCATAACTAAGGGAGATCAAGAATAGAACTGTACAGGCATCTGACATGAATTTGTCTGGCTCTTTGAGTAGTATTTTTACATAATTTTAATGAATTATATTTTCTGACATTGATGCGTCAATTTTTGTAACTTTTATCACAAATACATAGATTCAATGAAAATTTTCATTGATTTAATGAAAAAGTTCATTGGTTATGCCTATAAAATGGTTCATTGATTGCACTCTTTACAGTTTATCTTTAACAGTATTAATAAACGACTTCATTGATATAACGTTCAAGCACATTAGGTAAAAATTCATTAAAATAATGAACTTTATTCTTGAATTTTTTAGTTTGTGTATAAATCACTTTACCAAATTATTGTCTTCGTTTTTCTTATTTAAAAAAAATTATTTATTAAATTGTTCATCAGCGGTATGCTAGCGGTGTTTGCAAAATTAAAGCGATTGCTATTTATAATATGGGCTGACTTCCAAAACGTTCGTATACAAAGTTCGTATACAGTATTGCTACTGTATTTAAATCACATACATATGCATAGTTCCGAAACAATGCAACAACTATAAAACCGATGACTTGTTTGCTTTCTTACTGCGTTAAAAATACTTGGCGGCGCTGTTTTGAAATGTGATACTTTGTTCAAACATAAAGCAATGGACGTTTTGGAAGTCAGCCATGATGTATGTATGTGTGACTCACACATTCGTAACCTCTTTATTATACAAAACACATAAGAAAAATAGCTAATGACCCCTTAAGGAGTTATTAAAATTTTACATATTTCAATTAAATCGATTTTAAGCAACCTCCTGAAGTAATAACTAGTCATTGTAGTTAGTTAAAAATATATGTCAATATAAGTTGAAAAGAGATGAGATCATTAAATTTCCTGAACATAAATTTAGTTTTTAAATTTATAGAAACTTTTCCTACTAAAACCAATAGTTTTTTTCTTGAACGTTTTATCGTTTATTTTGCTTGCACTGCTATTTCATGTAAAAATCTTACCAACAACAAAAAAAAAATGAAAGAAAAGTAAAACAAGTCATGTTAAAGTCTGATTAAAATTGATTTAATTACAATTGAAACACACACACACAGAGACAAACACATGCACATTTATTTTTAATTTAACATGATGTATTTAACATTAAAATGTAAGAAATGTGTGTTTTGTATAATTAAGTTAAACAGCAAACTACATACTGTAAAAAAAATAACAACAACTATACAAAAAAGAGAAAGAATAAAAGTTAAAGACCAAAAAAATTAAAAAAAAACAACCATTGCAATTTAGCACAAAATTAAAATGAAGACTTCATTAAAAAAAATCAAGTATTGCTTAAAACAATACAGCACAGCAACTAATTATACGCCTTATAAACGTTTTAAGCTTAAAACAAAAGACTTAAGAAACAAACCTCAACATTAAAAATTACTACAACGCGAAAGCACTCTCAGCAACAACACATGATGAAGCAGGGTAGCAGCAAAACAGAACATGATTTTTGCATTCTTACAATTGAAACAAAAAAAAAACAATTCAACAAATAACATTGAGTAAACAACAACAACAAAAACAAATAAAATAAATTAAAAAGTTTTGTTTTTTTTTGTGTTGTTAAGCCGTGAAATGTTTAAAATTTGTTAATTGGAACAAAACGTGCAAATAATTTTAAATTCAATTAAAAGAAATTTTATGTTTAGTTTTTTTCTTTTAAGGATTTTATTTTATAAGTTTTTTTTTATTTGTTTGCTATTTATCGCTCCAAATCATAAATAAAATAATCATAAGTGGTTGTTCTGTTGTACGAGTATGTATGTGTTTTTTTATTTTTTTTTAACTTTAGCATTGTTTGTTTACGGAATGTTATGAATGGCTGTGTATTTTATGTAAATTTATTAACTCAATTATTTAGTAATAAATTATGTAAACACTATTTAACTATTTTTCTATGTCCGTCTGTCTGTTTGTCTGTGTGTCTGTGTGTCTGTGTGTCTGGCATTCATAATGTTTATGAGTTTCTTAACACACACCTTGTGTTACAATTTTTACAATTCTATAATTGCAAGTTTTTTTTGTTCCTTTTTGTTGTTGTTGTTGTTGTTCATACCTTGTAACATGCCTAAAAATGCTAATGAGATTTAACAACGTTTACTATAAATCGCTGTATACGTGGTGAGTTTGCAAAGTTGTTCAGGCGTTTGTATGACAAACAACCCAGTTTTTTTTTCAAACGTATTTCTACAGATAATTTTTCAAACTTCGATTTTTTGATGGTTTCAAAATTTTATAACACTTAAATGAATTAAACTTTTAGCTTTTACAATATTTTCCAATATTTAAGTTTCGGTTTGCCTGCATTTCAATGCTGCTTTTATCATCAGTCGACTACTAGTTGTTCATGGTAACATGCTTTAAATTTAATAGTCTGCAAAACACTTTTAATTCTTCATATTAAGCACTTCCATTAAAAGAGAATTCACTGAATTTACAAGTAATTTTAACAAAGAAATTAAAGTTTTGTTATAAATTCCAATTTACACAAAAAAATCCTTAACTACACTCAGTTTACAAAACATTATTATCCAGCCATTCTATCCACTGTTAAATAAATTAAATAATTAATTGTTTTTTCTTCGGTTTTATAAATAAATTTCCATCGTTTATGAAAATTTTGTTTTTACTAAACTGAAGCGTTTTTTTTTTATTAGTAAAAAATAAAGAAGCAATCACATGTCCGCATAGTCTAGCAAAGTACTCGTAAGTAAGTTTAAAAAAAAACCAACAATAAATGTAAAGAAAAAATTTATTATTTCACATGAATTTTGTAGATTTACAAATAATTTAATACCTGTCCCAACAATCTACTTGAATAGATCGTCGTCGTATCCATCAATAAATGGTCTTTCATCACCACCTTGAGTCATGCATACAATAAAAAATGAATGAATAAATTTCAAAGGATTTTTGGTTTTTATTTTCTTTTTACTTTTGTTTTTAATTTTTTTTTTTTTTTTTGGTTTTTAGAAAAGAGCTTCTTACTTTTGCAACGATGTGTTGCATGTGGTAAAATATTGTTGGAGTAGAGTAGAGTAGAAAAATGAAAACCTCCCTCTTTAGCTTCTTAGGAGCGAGCGATCATCAGGCGAAACCATGCATGCCCTCGCCCTCAGTCACTCACTCCACCCAGATTGTAAATTTTTAAATAAAATGCAGACGATATTTTGGCTTAAATTTGTTTATTTCTAGATACCGAGTATTGTGTACGTATGTAACTGCCACTCTAAAAGTATTGATAATGTCTGTCTCTCCGTCAGTCCGTCTGTCTGTTTGTCTGTCTGTCTGTATTTTTGCCATGCACACCATGTTTGGTCTGTCCATTTGTATTTATATGAGTATAAAATATTTTGTATGCTGTTTCATGATGTAAGTCACGATTATTTGCTGTTGAAGAATTATAGATTAGTCGTCCACTAACCAATATTTTTTTCATATATTTTTCTGTTTGTTGCATTTATACATATTAAGTTTTTTTTTTTTTTTTATAAATTTTTCAACTTTATTTTATATCTTTTTTTTTCAATGAAGCATTAAAAAATATCTTTGGCAATAAATAATAATGCTTTCATTTTGAGCACTTAAGATGTTTTTTTTTCTCTAATACAAAGAAATAAAATTTATAAAAGAAAACTTTAAACTAAAAGTTTGTTGCTGTGCCGTTTTTTCCTTAACGAACAGAATAACCTGTAGCTTTGTAAATTTGTATCCTCGAGGATAAAGTTCAAGAAGTTGTTCAAGTTGTAGTTTGTTTTTACCAAATGGTTTTCCAAAAAAGGAAATAAAAAGAATCTATGCAAATGGGGGCAATATGACAATTGACTAATATGTTCATAAATTGAACTTAATCAATATTAGTCGCCATTAAAAATTTTATTTTAATAAAATAGAAAGTATGAGCAAATAAAAATTTTCTTTTCAAACTTCTAAATATCCCAGCAAAAAATCAAAAAAAATTGTATTCTTCCCAGATGAGCAGTTGTGGAAGGCTTCCAAGGATTCAGAAAAGGAAGGTAGAAATATTTCTACACTAATTTGAAGCACGTTAAAGTTGATCGGCTAATTACATTTAATTAATTCACTTTAGTCGAATTCACTTTGCAGGTGGTGTTAATTCTGCAACACACAACATTACAACATTACAACATTTGTCATATCCGCCCCCAAAGCATGCAAGTAAAAATTTTGACATTTCGTCCTCCATTATGGAAGAAAAGCTGTTTTAATAAAAGCACCTGTCTTGAATAAATATCAACTTTAAAATAAACAAAGAATACAAGAACAAGTTTTACTCAGAAGGTCTCACTCTTTCCCATTTCTTTTGATTTGTTATTTTCCTACAAATTAATTATGTTGATGACCCAGTAAAACGATGGCAGAAAAGAAAAGAAAAGCGTCGAAAAATACGATTCGAGTGCACTTTCGATTCTTCGTAAAAAGCTGTAAATATATTCGCAAATAAAAGCTTTAAAATAAGGCATTACGATCAAAAAGGATTCATGTTAGAAGCGCTTTTCGAATCCTTTGGGGTTTTCTTTCGAGGCTCCACCAGCAACCTAAACTGGTGCCAGCAAGCTCTCAAAGGAGATTGTCTATCGCGGGGTAGCTAGTGGACATTGCTCACACAAGTTGCGGTGTGGGGTTTGCGAGATTCGTATCCGTTCTCTTGAGGATGGATGGGCTTCGGCATCCATTCTCCTTGAGATTGACTCGGGGGTGTTTGTGAACACTAGTATTCTTGGCCGTCATGGCATGTACCCACCTAAATCTGTAACACATCTGTTGTAAATCTGATATAAATCTGTTAATTAGATTGAGCGATTATCTTTATAGAATATTTTGGAATAATTTTTAAATATACTGCTAAAAAATTTAAAAGACGCACAAGATCTTTAAACTCAATATTAGTCTGAAAGTAACAGGAGAGGATCGAAAAATTTGACTTTCTCTCGCCCTAGCTCCCTCTTCATAATAATATTACTCCCAAAAAGTATAAACTTAAAGCATTGGTCACCAGAGCTAATGCCCCTATTATGATTCACAACTAACTTTGAATATATGTACATACATATGCGTGTATGTACCTAATAGTTGCTTAAAGTTGTCATATTAAGGTTGACAACACCTAACGAAGACAACGAAAATTAGTTGTAAATCATAATGCAATGAAATAGTTGAGTTGAGTTGTAACATTGACAACTCAACTTAGTTGAGTTGTGAATCATAATAGGGGCATAAATTTTGGGGTTTTATTTATTTTTATTAGTATTAGGAAAATCACCGAGCTACCCAACAAACATAAAGTCAAGCGTTTCCTTAGGAAATACATATTTTACAAATATATTACATAAATTCATTGTTTATAGAAAAAAGTAAACACAAGATTCAATTAAAAAAAAATAAAATATTTTTCGCACATCATGATCAATTTTAAATAATACACGTTTGATCCCTGGGTAATTATTGCTGAAAGTAAAAAAATTCAAAAAAATATATAAGCCACCGCCGTATGTGGCTACGGTGCTGTCTCATCGACGACTAAATAAGAGTGTAAGAATACGTCTGAATTTCTATCTGCACAATTGTGCTATGAAATGGTTACCACCTATTTAAATCTCGAAATTTTAAGCTAATAAAAAAAATCATACAAACTTCAAAGCTGCAAATAATAACAAATGCAATTTTTCACTACAAAATCATTCCATTCATTCATGTTTTATCGTCAAAATTTCATTACGATCGTCATGATTTAACACTCACAAAAAACTTTTCAAAGAACATACAAAAATTAATATTCTATACAAATGCATAACAGTTGTAAAACATCATTTAAAGCCAAAATAAAGAAGAACATACAACAACGAAAATCAATAATGTTAACAAAATGCAACAAACAAAACAAAAGTTAATAAAATATGCGTTTAAGCAAAATGCCGCCTTTAAGCTCTTTAACTTCTTGAATGTTTAAAATCTTTTTTTAACAAAAGTTTTTTTAAATTTTTTTTTTCTTTAGCAATCAATATCTTGATCAGTAGTTTTTTTGCTGTGTATGCGAGTGTGTCTCTTTCTGTTTAAATAAAAAAGAAAGAAAAACACAAAGAAGTTTACTGCTGCACATGGTTTGTGTGGCATGTGTAGAATAAATAGTACGACGATGTTGCGAGTAGTGATGATCGGTATGGTAGATATTGTTGTTGATAATTTTATTGTTGTTATTTTGTATTGTTGTTGCTGTTTTGTGTTTTATTCTGTTCAATTCTGTTTAAAGAATATCTTGCAAACACGATCGAGACAAAGTCGCTCGCTTACTTTCGCTTGGTCATGAATATTAATATTTTTAAATATGCCTGCTGCATTTATGGGAGTACATATTTTGTAGTTTTATTTTTTTCTTTCTGTTTAATTCAATTCTTCTACCAACATGCTGCTGCTTATTGGCAACAATATTTTTTTCTTCTTCTTCATTCTACATTTAATACAAAATTACAGGATATAAATTGTTGAAAACATATATTTAGGAAGTTGGACAGCGTACATAGATGCAACGAAACTTTATATCTTCAGAGTTGTTTTTTTTTTTTCATTTAAAAGTTCACTATTGTTTGTGCCAAATTTTGTCAGTAAGAATTTCGAGGAGGCAACACAGAAACGTGTCTTCAAATCTTGTGTACTTTCAAAACGTGATCATATGAATTTTTATTTCTATATTTATTTTATTGTTTTAAGCATTTAAATAAAATATTTAATATAGAAAATGTGAAAATAAATTTAAAATGGACAAAATAAATATTTTCATCATGTTCAGACAGCAGTCGCTTTAATAAAATAAAAAGTTCCAATGTCTACTTGAACATTTTCAAGTGTCATCACTTGTAGGTGCTCTCATTAAAGTTGTTTTTTTTTGTGTGTAAATCATAAAAAATTAACATAACTTAGCTTCTGTCCGACTTGAATCACACTGACTTTATTTTGTGGAATTAAAAAAAAAGTGGAACAAAAATTGGATAAAAGATCACTCATTCATTTACTTTTAATTGTATTTTTTTTTATAAATTTTGCATTTCATCAACCTGATGATGTTGGCAAAATCAACAGAATTAATATTTTTTTGCTAATATTTTCTTTTGTTGTTCAAGTGGCAAATACGTTTTGAGGCCTTGTGACTTTGGTCAAATAATTATTTTTAATGATACATTTTATACAAAAAAGTACTTGTTATTGTCGTTTACAAGAAGTTTATCAAATTTTTTTTAGCGCTTAAAGGCAAACAATTAAATTAACTTGTCAGATTTAGGTTTCCCAAAAGTTTTGAATATCGGTAATGGTACAGAGATCCCCAGCGATTACAATAACAAGTCGTTGCTTTATACCTACTTCACATATTTGAGACGTAAATGGAGGGTGGTGTTGAGTGAAGTGGTTAGCGCGTTGATTACTAAGCAAACTATGACTTAGGACCTGTTTTCAATCCCTGGACAAGGCAAGTCATCAACATCATGAATTTCTGGAATGTACATTAGTGTCCCCCGACAGGTATGTTTTGTGATCTTAGTGATGTCCACACCTTGGTGCTGTGCCTTCTAGGCAAAATGGGTAATTATCACCACATTTGCACACATGGTGCTCTTACACTGTGGGCTTAAGCGGCAAAGTAGAATCCCACATTAATCAGTATTACATTTGAACATTAGTGTGCCATTGTATTAATTATTGTTGGACTTTTTAAGTGATGAAGGCATATCACTGGACACTAGAATTTCTTCCGACAGCGATTGATACTGCTCCATGCTAATGTACAACACAGCGCCCTGCTTCGTCGCGTAGCATAATCGTCGGCAAATTAAAAAAATTAATAAAATGACTGCTCGCACAGTTTAAGATATTTAATGCGTCTACTTAAAACCAGAGGCGCTGAAACACTGCTCTAAAAATTTAATAAAACGCGCAATAGCAGATTTGTAAAAGAAAAGTCTTCTGCATTTTCAACATCAATCTTCTCTACTTTATCCCTTTCCCTAAGTTTTGGCACAATTCACTGCATAAGTGGGGATCATCTCCTGAATGCTGGTCCTACAAAAAACCCCGATAATGTGATTAGAGCAAATAAAACCTCGAACAAATGCTTAGGACACTTAACATCTCAAAAACTAATACTAAGAAAATAAAGTTCCAAAGAAATCCTTTTTTTAATTATTCAGACTTAAGATCGTATAAATTAATATTTTAATTCAATTTTTTTTTATTAAAAATAAAACTTCAGAAGCTTGTAATAATCAAACAGGCAAAGAAAGGAAAGTTGAACTGTTATCATGACGTTTCGAGATCAAACACGGTCTCATCATGAAAAGTTGATTACCGCTTGACCATCACGACAGGTACAATCAATTAATTCCGCTGAGTCACATGAAAGATTTTTTCATGTCAATTGTTTGGAAATTCACTATTTTCATGTGTTATTATTCAGCAATTGCATTAAAAAAATATGGTTAAGACAATCATAATGTGAAATTAAAATACTATTGCCCAATTCGCCAGCCTAGTTGTGTCGCTTGTTGTTGTATATGAAAAAATAATTTCAAATAAAAGTTCTGTTAACAAAATTAAATTGTTCTAAAAATTTTGTTTGAAATTGCGTTTTCATATACAACAATAAGGCCCATATTTACAATCTTTAGTTAACTACTGATGATATTTTAGTTAACTCATGATATTTATATAAAAAATCTTTGGTTAAACCATTGTTATTAGTTAACTAAAGACTAGAGATGTGCGCGTGAGTAAAATTACGCTCACGATCACGAAACATAAATATTTTTCACGCACGCTCACGCACGCTCACGAACGCAATATGTTTAATCACGTACTTTCACGCACGACGGGAATAATTTTGCATGCACACTCACGTTGAAATACAAATTTTGCAATAAAAGATTTAGCATATGCTAAAAATTTTATTTTGTAATTAATTTCTTTATTTACTTCAAGATCATCAATTAAAAAAAAAATTGAGGAAAAGGTCGAAAAATTACAATACAAAGGATAAACATGATATAAAAAATCAAGCACGATCACGCACGGTATTATATTTTTTAATCACGATCACGCACGCACGCATGATTTTTTCAATTTTTAATTACGAATCACGTGATTCACGCGTGAGTAACGCGTGACACGAAAATTTCACGTCATTTGCACATCTCTACTAAAGACTGTAAATTTGAGCCCAAGCTATACAACTATGCTGCTGAATTATATATTTGAATTACTCGAACATTGTTAAAGTCAAATAACACTACTACGAAAATAATTCTATACATTAAAAATTTTATATATTTATTGTTGTGTATCTAATCTTAATGCTGTATTTTGTTGGATACTAATGTCAACTCATCAGCAGATATTGAAACATGTTTGAAAAGTTTATGAACACTTTTGCTTATAGAGAAAGTCTCAAGCAAGAACTGAGTTTTAACTACAATTATGTTTGCGTGTTTGTAATTCTCATTTGTTGTTTGAGAGTTTGCCTTTGAACATCTGCTGGTGTTAGCTGATGCTGCAACTTTTGCTGTACAAATCAATAAAATTTGACCGATGTCGCTTCAACAAGATGGCCGTTATCAATTGTCAAATTTCGGCAGTACCGGTTGGAAGACCCTTTATTAAAATAAGAAAGCTTGTATGTTTGTTCTACTGTAATGGGAGAGCGCATGACCCATATTACAACACAATGTAGTTTTTAAAAGTTTAAAACGGATAAAGTTGATACGTGTTCATACATTAACATACAGTGTAGTTTCTGAGAGGGGGATAACATGAAAAACACTGGTACTTTTTTTTCGCTTCTTTTTTTCTATTGGTACCTTTTTTCTCTTTGGTACTTTTTTTCGAAAAATTTAATCAAGTGTATTGTCTTAATTAACATGTAGTAGGGATGAAGTCACAGGCAAAACAAATATAAAAACAACTAAATCTCTAACTTTAGTAAGGAAGTCTATAAAAAATTTTGATTTGTAAAATAAAATAACCCAATTATTTAAATATAATGCTCGTAGTTATCTAAGGCCGGCTTTTTAATTAAATTAAATTCTATTTTATACTCAATAACATAAAAATTTTGTTATAATGCAGGCTAATATAACTGTTTATATAATTTAAAAAAAAAACCATTTACAACTCATGTAAAACATGTGTTTTATCAGGTCAGTTTAGGTTTTCTTCAAACAAATTTATTAATTAATTAAAAAAAAAAAACAAAAAAAATACTGTTCACAGAAACAAAAAATGTATTGAAATGTCTGCACATCTTCTCATACTCGAATGCCCCGATAACTTTTAAATAATTAAAATAACATTTTATAGAAACATGTACTACCTGTCAACGCATTCAAACAAAAACCATAATTTTCTTAAAATCGCTTTAATTTCCTATAAAACACTCAAATCTAACAAATCTAATTTTGTTCGAATTTAAATAAATGTTGTGACATAATCAAAAAAAAAAAAAAAATACCAAAGTTAGATGTTTTATGCAAATGAATGGCGATAAATCTAAACAAATTATGAAAAAAAATAACTAAAAACTTAATAAAAAAACCATTTATAATTTTAACTTCAAAATCCGAAAAAGAGAGAATAGAAAATTTTAAAAAATAAATTAATTAACATAAAACATGATCTACAAGAAACTAAAAAAAAAATAACTTTTTTGCATTTAAGAAACTTTATTCTGTTTTTCGTTTTATTGTTAAAATCGAATTTAAAAAATTCATGCGACAGTTTTAAAGCGAAATTGTTTGGAAGCCACAAGAAATTCATTTAAGCTTTTTATTACTTTATATTTGAAGTTAACCAGCCAGCAATACAATTCGATGAATCAATGAATTAATTATGTTAATAAATTTAGCAAATTAAGTGTGATTTTAGTCAGCTTCTTTTTAGATTCTAATTTTATGGTCTGTCTCTTTTTCACAACAGGGGGGAGAAATCTAAACTTTAAAATCTTTTTGTTTTGCCGTTTTTTTTCTCGGTTTATTTTATTGGCATCGATAAACAAAACTAATGATGTCTGCTTAATGTCAACATTTAAAAAGACACAATTATTTGATTTTATTTAATTTGGTTTATAAATAATTCACACCTTAGCAGTAAATGTGCTGTTGTGCCACCAGTAACCAGCAGAATTACAGTTTTCAAATCCAAGACTCTCAGGTGTCTAAAGAAACAAAAGAAGAAAATTAAAAGCAAAAAGAAAATCAGTGTCTTGACATATTTATTCGTTATATTCGTTTGATCATACTCATGCACACATTTGTACGCTTAATATTTTATGCATGAAATCAAGTTTAACATTCAGAACTAAAAAGTAACGCTTAGTTAACAAAACGATCAAATATCAGTATTATCGCGATCGCACCATCGTTATTATGATAATCATTTTTTGTCTTTCGTTATTGTCACCATCATCATTATAATTGTGATCATTATCATTATCGAGATATCTGCTGCTTTTATTTTGTCTTGATACACGAAAAAGAAACGATAAAAAGTTTCTTCATTTTAACAATTCTTTAATTTCAAATACAAATAAAATTTGCCGCAAAAGTTTTGCTACACACACATACACATATACACACTTTTTCTTGGTTATAATAAATTTTGTACTGTTTTTTTTTTTTGCCATGGGAATTTATTTAATTTGGTTACGGTATTTCAGCTAGAGCAGAGGTTGCTTTGCCCCTCACCCGATCAACATCATTTGGGGAAGAAATTTATAACCAAAAAAAAAAAATATCAATAAACAACTTTAAATCAATTAATAAAAGTAGACCAAAAGTGTAGGTAGTAAATGAAAAATATTTATGTTTGTCATTTGTAGCATTCTAGTGAATATATCAGCCTTTCTTTTTTTTATGAATTTGTGAAAGAAATTAATTTAAAAAAGTTCTTTGTGAATAATTTTTCCTCATCTTTACAGTTAAATATTGAAGTTTTTGGCAGCAAAATGTAAAATTGTAGGTCATGGCTTTGAAATAGATAATAATAAGAAAAGTGAAAAATCATGAAAATTATCACAAGTCAGGAGGGTACATATTAGTCTCATCCAATTTGTAAAAATGTAAAAAGTTACACGGATTGACTCAGATTTCTAATTAAATAAAATTAAATATCTTACGATATTGTGAAATCACTATATTTTACCGATCTTCAGTAACTGCGAAAAATACTGTCCACAAATATTGAAATTTTTAAATTGTGCGCTATTCAAAGTCGACTTATTTTCAATTGACAAAAAAGATTTTACTTTAAAAATAGAAATACATTTGTCAATGTAGAGAGATGGCTATTCTTCAAAGAATTTTAGATTTTTATTTGTGGAGGAATTTGATAAAAAAAAAAAAAAAAAACAAAATCTGATCATCGACCACTAATGTGTTACGGTTGGTACAGTTTTTTCTGTTTGGACTTTTTTCAATGATATCAAAGAGAATTTCATAAAAATTAAAAAAATAATTAATGAAAATTTCATACATTTCTTGAACCATTCTAGCATAGCTCCGACTCAAATCGGATACCTTTAAGAATATCGCTTGTGGTTTTCATTCTAAATTTGATTAAAGTAAAAATAATTTATCTTGAAATTATACATTTCAATCCCGCAGAGGAAACATATGGTTGTGGCATGGTTGCGTCTCAACAATATCATGTTTGTGATTGTGGTGAAAAATAATATGATTATTTTAAAACATATTGTACCTTTAATTGGCTTACAATGAATAAACTAATATAAATTTGTGTTTGATCGAGTTATTTATCGTTATAAAAATTGCAACATTTGTACATAAAACGATACAAAATTCTTATTAAATAAACATAGTTTATTAACAGATTTAACTCTAGCCTAATTTATAAATATTTAAACCTATAAATATTTAAAACTACTGTGTTATGAACAAAACATGGAAGTGAAGCACTTAGATCGGTTAGTTCGGTCCCTTTGCATTATCCTATAGCAGACAAGGTACAATCAGGTGCCCTTCCGCCGAGTCAAAGCATCCCGATTGTGTTAGGAATTAGTTGATTAGCCCCACATTTTCGAGACTGTCTAGGCCTGGCAGAGTGCTGCCTGACCACACGGCAGGTACCTTCTTGTTCCCACCTCTGTTAAGCAAACTTGAATGATTCCTACTGGATCAGTCGCTTGCAGTTAGATAGATGATCGTCTGTTAGGTGACATTTCATCGAGTGTCTCAATGATAGCAAATCCGTCCGAAATATCTTTGGCAGGGCACTCGTGAGTGCCACTGTACCCAAACTAAAGTTTTTAAGTATTTCCATATCAATTTAAATTAATTAATTATAAAAAAATCTTTCATAACAATATTATTTTTCTAATTTGCAACAGTTTAAAAAAAAAACTGTACAGTTTTAATATCTACCATTTAAAAAAAATTAAGTTTTTATTAGAGAACTTATTGTCTTCAGTCGCATTATCAGTTGCTAAGTTATACCACCACTGAAGCTGACTGAGTTAATTCTTTTACTTTTTGTGAAATGCGAATATTAACAAATGACGTTACAAAATTAACTCTATCCGTTTATTCGTTTGTGTTTCTTGAGTTTATCAGAATTGGCTTATTTGTCTCTTGAAATTTAAAGGTACATAATGTTTCGTTATGCTTTCTCTTTATATGATTGCTTGAGGCATGTTGAAACTGTTTAATTTTAATCAAAAAAATAGCAGAAATAATGTCACTATGCCATCGGTTATCTCGCTCTCTGTCCGATTTAATTATTCGTAGCCTAAGCGGCAAACTAGCCATCCATCCATCAGACGATCATTTAGCCATCCAATTTAGCCATTGATAATTGCAAAAAAAAAGTAATCAAAATACGGAACACATAATTTTTTAGCTTTTTTCTTGTTTGTGCAATTTTTACTTAAACGAACATAAAACGACTAATTAGTGTGAACGAATCTAAGTAACAGAATATTTATTATTTTACAGTAATTTTGGCAAAAAGTAAAAAAAATAAAATATAAAAACCAGCACTAAAGTGACCCCAACCCACCAGAGAAGTAACAAAAACAAAAAAAAAAAACACTATAAAGGAAAAATAGAAAAAAAAATAGAAAAAAGCTGTGTTAGTTATGAAATGTATCTTTAAAAGTTTCATATTTTTTTTTCTATAGAGAGACACATGAATAGTCAGACAACTCAAGTCAAGTCAGTTGAGACAGATGTAAAGACGGACAGTTTGGACAAGTGCTTGATTTATTACGCTTTCAAATATGAAATATTTTTACTTATACTTTATTCTCTACTTATCTTTACCTTGGGTCCTGCATGTGCCCAAATCAGCTAGAATTTCCATTGTGCTTTATTTCCATCTTTCGTTTTTAACGTTTTAAAAAAGCACAAGCGAAAATGTACTACGAAGAAAAAAATTAAGTTTGACATGACATACTTGTAATCGTAACTAATTTAATTGCTTCTTTAGTCAGTCTTTATGTTGAATATAAACAAATTTTTTGTCGTTTTTGTCAATTTAGAGATTTTAGTAATTGACCCCCATTTTTTACTCTTGTCTAAATTTGGCTGGGAAGTTTTTGAAGTAAAACGTTTAGTTTAATTAGTAAAACAAAACAAAAGTAGTGCACTACAGTGGAATGAAAATATGATGATTAAAGTTAGGTTAGAAAGAATAGTCTTAAGCACACATTCGCACGGAGAACCAATTGGTTGTGTTGTAATTTTCTTCTTTTAATAAAATATAAATAGCACCCAGAAAGTCTTTTGAAAATAAACTCTTCTTTAATGCAAGAATGGTAATGCAAAAATATTTTAATGACAAAAAAGTTACATAAAACTAAGTCATATGACAAGTTGATGACAATTTTGATACAGTGTAATTGCTAAAGAACTGTAAGTCGGCAGGATTTCTTTGTAAATGTAAGAAATGAAATAACACACATAAAAACTACATTATTGGAACATGGTTACAAAAAAAAAATATTATGGTTGCTAGAAACAATATATGGTTGTTGCAAACAATATATGGTTGCAGTAAACAAACTATTTTGTGCTTGGTATTTCATATGACTATAAAGTTATAGCTTCCAAAATAGCAATTGCGACATGGTTCTAGCCTATCAAAGTTTTTATTACAAAGCCTATTTGTTCTTTTAAAAATTTACCCAGTGAGAGATTTGTGTGAATTGGTATTTTCGTAGTCATCTCTGGAATGTAGCAGTTATATTGTAATGTGACTTCTTTTTTTTTTTAAATAATATCAAAGTGCTTTTGAAAAATATTATTTTCAACTATTACCATGTCAAATGTCATATGAATTAACAATAATGGGCAAAAAATGAGTTTTGGAGAAAAACGATTTTGAAGTTAACAAGTTAATTTTGAAACACCTGAACGCTTTTATAGCTTAAAACCCGTTATAAGGGGGTTTTGGGGGTCGCTGATTACGAATCTGGTATTGGATTTTGAAAATTCAAAATGGTGGATCCAATATGGCGGAATATTTTTTTTGTAATATTATTGAATTTGTTTGAAACTTGTCACTCAAACCTGCAAGTAATGTTCTTAAAACAAATCTGATCAATTGAAAAAACCCTATCCACCATTTAGGATTTTTAAAATTCAATACCAGATTTGTAATAGTCGGTCCCGAAAACCCCCGACAGGCGAGTTTCAAGTAAATTAGATCAATATATATATATAAAACACAAAAAATCTACCTATGTACGTTATAGACTTCGAAACCAATCAACGGATGTGTCCCAAACCGGTTTCATTGGAAAGGCAATTATTCGATGATGGTTTAGAGGTATCAAACTCTTAAATCGGTTATGTAGTTCCTAAGATATTTACAAAAAACCTTTGTTAATAATAATCTATATATATAAAAATGAATGTCTGTCTGATTGTTTGTGCTTTATGGGAGGCCAAACCTTTGGACCGATCTTCCTGAAATTTTTACAGCATATTACTGTGACTCTGGAAGGAATAATAGGATATATGAAGTTTTTATAGGACAAAGAGGCGTGGCACCGCCCATATAACCCAAAAATTTAAATCGCCTTATTTTGGGCATATTTTGACCTACGTCGATGATATTTGGTACATATGGTATTGGCATAATTAGTAATACGTACCAGGAGAAAAGTGGGTGGGACTACGCCCCTTTTTAGGAAAATTAAAAATCGTAATATAGTCTTAACTACTTGACCGATCGTCATTAAATTTTCACAATAGGAATTTTATTTTATAACGAGGAGGGTAGCGAAGCGCACCGGGTATATCTAGTTACAAATAATTTTGTTACATCGGGTTCTTTTATTTTCTTATCAAAGTTGTATTTTAAAGCTTACATATGACAAAAGTAATGCAGTTAGAAAACTGCGGTTTGCTGCATTAGAAAGAGCGTATTGTCTTTTTTAAGAATCATCAAACAAATAAAAATCGATTTTTTTCATCCATTTCATCCGTTTAACTGAAACTGACACATATGTTGGTTTTACATTGTTGTCACTTCAAAAAAGTATTTTCAATGCTTGAATTAATTGCTTTGAAGTATAAATAAATTATACAGATGATTTGTTTCGCCATTAAGAATTTAAATAAATATACTTTTAATTAATACTGTACCCCAAAAAGAAGAAAATGATGATGAGACGAGATGATGCAAACAGAACATTCAAACTGATTCTTTAATAGTGACTTTTAAAGGACTACGTCTTATGTAGCTGCTACGCGAAGGTTGTGGGAAATACTAAAAAGTAGATAACCTTACTTATGATGTCCGGTTTGATCAGCTACTGTTTGTGTTAATAGAGATTAATTATAGCGTTGTTTGTTGTTTACTTTATTAATCACTATAAAGTACCATGAAGTATTTTGTAACTGTGCTCAGACTATTTTTGAAAGCTTTGCAGCAGTTACTTATTCTGAATTTTTAATGTTCTTCGATGACTAGATGGCGCTTTTCAAGTCTTTTCGATAATCAGTACGTGCAGCTGCGTGGTTCCAGTATTATATCTATGCATTTTTTTGTAATAACTAAAAAACTCTCTCACTATGCATAGATTAAGAAAAATTTTGAAAATTTTTGTAGAAAAACTCAAATATTTCTTTAAGGAGAACTCTGGTGCGGATTCCAGATGGCGGACGAATGATTTGAGTGTAAAATTTTTATGTAAATCACTCAAAAAAGAGACTGCTTTTCATAAAAATTTTACGCTCAAACCATTCGTCCGTCCGTCACGTGGGAACAGCACTTAAGATTTTTGTTATGAAGGCTCTATTTCTTTTAGTCATTAAAAAAATTATATAAAAAAAAAGACAGTAAAACTTCTAAATTCCTCTTAAATTACTGTGTGATATGTGATCGGCATGATTATAAATTAAATTTTGATCTCTAATCGATATTAATTTTGCCATATTGCCGGTTATGCTCAACACTGTAAAATAGGTTTTCTAAGTTGACTATACTTGTACCTGTCGGACAGACACACAGACAGACAGTAATGGCTACATAAAACGGATGAGTATAGTGAGTGGTTGTTTTTACATGCCTTTGCTCTGTTCCATTGCTATTTTATGCACTTTATTTCAATACGTTGATCATGTCAACGCATGCTTAAGCTTACGAGAAATAAAAAAATAAAATAAATAAAATACACCATAAAATGATCTTGAGAAATCATAGTAAAATTGTTATTATTTATTTACTTAAAATAATTTGTTTAAAGTATGAATGAATTGAATGCTGGCTGCTGGCTGCTGGCTAGAGAATGTTTACTTACTTAGTCAGCGGACCGACTGACTGACTGACTCCCGTAACTATGATCAACTTTATAATGGAAATTCCTTTAAAGAACACACAAAGTTTCTGCTCGCCTGATCGCACAGAGTTTATACGCATGGATACTTAAAATGATAATAATCATTAAGATGATCATTATGATCATTATACAGTCATTATTGCTATTATTTTTATTATGAGCACAATGCTGCAACTGATGCCGATCTTGTCATTATATTAAACTGCTGCCGATGGATCCAATCATGTGTGTGTGAGTATGTGTTTGTGTGTGTGTGCAAGCAGCTATACGTTTGACTGGCAAATTATTTGTGGCAAAATATTGGCGCTTAAATATTGCCAGTCTAGTCTAGTCTTTAGTTAGTGACTTCAAGCAACTTGAAATTTTTATTTACTAGTGCAAAGAGAAAAAAAACTAAAACGTCTATAGACTTTTAAATGAGAATTTCCTGGCTTCCAGCTGGGCAACATCGTTCAAATTTAATTGCTTTAAAGGCCTGTTTTTTTTTGTTTTTGTTTTATTTAAACACACACAGCTACATTTTATCTTGCATGTATGTATTGATAAAAAAAAAACTTAAACTATTTCAAAGTCATAATGTTTTAGTTTTTTACTTTATTTTTAGTTTTAAACTTCTCATTTTTTTATTTTATTTGCACTCAGGTCCTCTATTTAAACGTATTTCTTGTTGCTTGATCATTTTTTTAATCGTACAGTGTGTTTTGAATCATGTTTCCACACCATGAGTTGCCATAAATCTAATATATATCTTAGAAAAAAACAAAAAGAAAATAATAACTACAGCAACAGCAACAGCACCAGCAAACTAATCCTCTTAAATGGCTAAAAGATGCCATAAAGAGAAAAACACCTAACTTATTTTTGCTTGACCACAAATTAAAAATCCTCTCGATAGACGCAAGAAATGTAGAAATAATGTATGAATATTACACTCAAGAAAAGTAAACTGTCATAAATTTCAAACAATATTTGTATGACGTTATTAATTTAATATAATTTAAAACCATTGATTTTCTGTAAAGAAATGTAAAGAATTTTTAAAAATTTGTCTAGAAATTCAAATATAAAAATATTTTGCAAGAAATTTAAACATAAATATCTGAAGAATCTAATAAGGAAACATATTGAATTTTTAGTTTTTCCCAAAACTCGAGCAGACTCTATTTAGTTTTTTACAAATAATAGGATTAAAATTTAATTTTGTTTCAATTAGAATTAGATTAATTAGAGGAGTGCATTAGTAAGATTTCTTTGTTTAATGAAAACTGATATAAAAGCTTTAATTGCTTATTCATCAGTTGCACATATAGGAATTATATTGTCTGGTTTAATAACTATAACTTATAGACAGACATCAACTATCATTCTAGTAATATATATTTTTTACATTTTGAAATGCTGAAATATTCTTTGCATTTTTATTTCCTTCACTGTTTTGAGTGTAAGCTTCGGAATAATAACCATTCAAAGTTATCCACACACACACACACAGATACACCCAGCGTACACATGATTTCATACCTTGATGGTTACGGATAATAGAAGATTAGATAAGTTCCTTATATTTCATCTCCTTTATTTTTATTATTAGTTTTTAAACTATTTAATTGCTTCGTAAAATAAAAAGTCAGCAAAAAAAAACTTTCTTTTATGCGAAACTTAAACTTTAGACATTTTATTATTCCTTTTTGTTTTTATTAACTGAAATTGATAAAGCATAAGTTTATATAAACTGACATTTAAATTAAAACTCATATAAAATTATAATGTTTTTTAGACAGTTTTCTTAATGTTTTTTTTTTGTGCACTTCCTAATGTCGTACGGTAAAAATTTAAATCAAGTACATAATAATAATTGCTTACAAGTGATTACTTTGCTGTAATTTGCGGTGAAAAATTATCGTTTGAGAAATCTTTTACAAAAAAAAAAAGAAGTGTGATAAATAAACCTAAGAAAAAGTTTTATTTAAATGGAAAAACAAATTTAACAAAACTGGGCATGAAGAAAGTAAACCAGCGTTAACAACACCGATTTTTTAATTAATACTCTTGTGCATATTTTAATTTATTTTCAATTAAATTTTTAATGATTCAATTGAATCCGGTTGAAAATAAATTTTTGTTTTTAAGCCATCGGAAAAAAATTACATCAGTATGTACAAAATTTGCAATCTAAACGGCAGAACAGAACAACGTTGCTTTCGAAAGTCACCGCACTCCCTTTATCAGTTCCCATGTGCATCTCTGTTCAGCAGCCACTTGTGAGATGGTTCGCTAAATATAATCTCTATTTGTATTTATGCAAATCCTGTAAAACATTTTCATACACAACACATTAAACAAATTCCGGTTGCTGCCCTTGGTTTACATTCTTTGTATCCCATGTTTTGGATTTTTTTTTTTCGTAAGTATCTATGAACACGGTAAAAGCGAATTGTGTATTTTAATATGATTTCTACGAGGTAAAATTATTATTGGCTTATTCAAAAAAAAACATCTAGATACGATCAATATTCCTAGGAAATTGATCTATTAAATTTGCAACCTACATGACAGAACAGAAGAAGGTTTTTTTTTCGCCAAAAACTTCTATAATAATGTTGAGTAATAATAAAAACTTGGGAATAATCTAACAGCTAATTTTGTTAGTGTTCAAAAAATCAATAACATCCCCATTATCAATATTGCCAGAGAAATTAGTTCCCGTGGAATTAATTTTACTCGGAATAAAACTCTCCCTTATTCTTAACAGAAAGAGAGTTTCGAAAATGAAAAGGAGTTTCGATCCTTCGCAATCAGCTGTTTTGCTCTAGTCTGTGTTGTTTTGACTTAAAATTAAAAAAAAAAACAGAATTTTTTGTGAAAAACAATTGATTTAATTAAAGAAATAAAATCGTAAATAAAAGTGAATGGTTGCGTTCAGCAGATACAGTTTGCTGCACAACTGTTGCTCAACAATCAGTTGAACGCTTTGATTACTCAGCGATAAGCGAACACGTTAAGTGAGCGCTCACTATTTTTGGTAGCAAAGAAAAATAACTATACATTTCATCCAGTTATGATATTTCAGCTCAGTTTGACTTTGATGAAACAAATATTATAATATTCACAAATTAGAATAACGAATTTTTTTTTACAAAATAAAATTCAATAATTTTTATTGAAAAGTAAAATTTTGTGATATTGTTGATAAAAAAAATGAGCACATCGTTCAGAAAAATTAGTTAAATAAGAAGCTGCTACAGCTTAACAGTTTAATAGCTGATTTTTCTGCTGAACGCGCGCGATATTTAAGCTGGAGGTCCATACCAAGCGTTTTACGCGTTGCGCGTTTGACGCGTTTCACGCTTCATACGCGTATTTAAATTTAAGTTACATGCAACGCTTTTTACGCGCTAATTGTTTCGTTTGATCATGTGTGGTGTAAGTATTTTCATAAAAAAAATTATTATTAGTACAAAAAATAAAAGAAATTAATCCACGAAACAAATATATTTATCGATAACATTGAAAGTATAATATAATTTTTCATGCTTAACTATCCAAACCAGCTGTCATTTTATCTTGGCGCGAGAGACGCGTTCAAAAGTAAAGTAAAGTAAACCTACTTTACGCGTCGTGCGCGTTTAAGCGTTCTACGCGTTGTGTTGTGTAACTTGCCACATACAATTACACTGATTCTACTTTTTTGACAGCCGCGTACGTCGCGTAAACGCGTGAAACGCGTGGTATGGACCTCCAGCTTTAGTGTAGTGTTTAATTTTTTAGCTGAATTATAAGTAAAAAAAATAATGGTTTGGTTCCCTTATTAAGTAAATAAGCTTAAACCTCTCATTTCGCAGAAGTTGTTCATATTTTTGAATGGCGTGAGTTTAAATTTTTTTAACCAGAGAGAGAGAGGGAGAGATAGAGAGAGAGATAGAGAGAGTTAATATTCCAATTATTTAAAATAATTGTCTTAAACAACATCCATTGCTGTAAACATTTTTTGTAATTAAATTTAAAATATTAACACTATTCAAAACATCTTCAAAATGTTTGGGGAAACAATTCGCAACAACTTTGCCCTTTCCTTAATATATTGAAAAATTCTACTATTTTTTCTCGCGCAAAAAGGATTGCCATTTGCGAGTTTCATTTCCATTAAGGGAAAAGAGATACATTTTTAGGTTAGATTTTATTTTAAAGAGAAACTTTAAGAAGTTTAGAACCTGCCGGGAAATTGTTATTATCGTATATTTTTATTAGCATTTTTATCTAGATTCAGTTAAAGGGAAGCTTAATTTGCCCTCAACTTAGAGTTCCAGAATGTTACTTTTATTCGTAATAATTATAAAAATATTAAAAAGAAATTTTTTGTAGTCCAGTTATTCGATTAATCGAGCTAAATTGCTGCAAGAAGTTTTTGCTTGAAATTGAAATTTTTGTTCGATCGCGTGAAGACATTATGGTCGACGTTTTGTACTGCTAATTTTTCGATGAATGTGATCCCATTTCTTATTAATAAAACTTGTTTGAGACATGTGAATGAGTGAATTATCTATTAAATAGACGTCATAAGTCTAAAGTATTTTTCTTTGTATCCTTTTTTAATATCAACTAAGTCAGTCTACTGAAGTCAGAGTTAATTTTTGTAATAGGCCCTATGCTCTTCATGCTCATTTGTTTTTGTAATACTCTTAGCTATAGGCTGTGTATTTTAATATACTCATACAGCACTCAGCAACCTCAATGCGAAATACACAAACAACTTTGTCTTATTAGTTTTTTTTTGTCGTTCTTCACTGCATACACGCAAGAGCAAAGCAACAACACTTTCGTATGATTTACTGGTAAACATTGACGACAGCGATCATCAGTGTACATTTTGTTTTTGTTTAACGTATGATATGAAATAAATATATGAAATATATTTTTTGTGTTTTCTTTGCATGTATTTGTTTTTACAACAAAAAATTTTAAATAAAAGAACTTGTGGGCACCGCGGGTATAAAATATAAAATTGTATCAGCTCTTGTTCTTGTTTTTTTAAATAAATAATTTTTAATACTATCAAACAAAAGGTTTTAATTAAGCACCTTACGAGACATAAACCAAAAATTAAATTGTTTTCTTACTCCAACTCGCGCGTTACTGTTACTAAAACGCCAGTTTTTTTATTCTCTTCTTTTTTCTTGGTACATAATTGTTATTGATGATATTTAAATTCTTTTCACTTCAACAAATTTGTTTTTAAAGTTAATAAACTTTTAAAACTTCACGTTTCCTTTTGTTTATGTTGCTGTTATTTGCTGGTAATCGTTTCATGTTTAAATTTGGTTAAATTATACAGCTAACAACCAACAACAACAAAAAAACACATTAACACTTAGCGAAGAACATTGACAACATCTACTTTTCTTCTTCCAATTCAATTAGGCTACTGTTTCCACTTTTCTACCTTTTAACAGCAATTTGCTGAAAATAAAACAATAACAACAACAAGATGAAAAAAATAAAGACAAAACATTTACTACCCAGAAATACATAAAGCGAAAAAGTCATTCACAGCGATACAAACAAAGTATGTACGTACAAGAATCGTACAAGCTTCTGTAAATGTTGTATTTCAAAAATAAAACAATCAACTTCAAGAGAGCAAAATAAAGACGGGAAAAAATTTCAACAAATTGACAAAATAATTTAACCTTAAGGTAACCCTCTTAAGCTTAAAGCTGTTACAGTAAAACCCGCCTTTTTTTCCAAGCAAAAAAAAACCGAAACATTTTATTTTTATTTCTAAAAAAATGTATTTATTTTATATATTTTTCTCTGTTTTTCTTTTTACAGAAATCATTTACATTAATACTGCAGGCGTTGGATATGTACAACACATCGTATCCAGGTATGTAATTAAGTTTACAACAAATATATACAATTTGAACACAACAACAGCAACCAAAAATAAAATGTTGTATTTATTAGACATTTAATTAGTTCAAAATTATTTTATTTGTTGGTTATAAAAACAAGTGTTTGTGTGTTTTTTGTGAGAGTGTGTAAGTTTCTTTTTAGATAATTTTCTATTTCAACTGTTAAAAGTTTAATAACAATTTTAAATTATTTTGCTTTAATCAAAAAATCCAGAACTTATAAGTAATTAAAACTTTAAATTAAAAAACTAAGGCAGCAACGTTCACCGAACATTTTCTCTTTTAATCTCCTCTAACATCTTCTTATTATGTATATTGACTTGATCATATTATTGCATATTTTGTAAACAGCTGTAACACAAGTTGGAATATTGCTGTTTTTTTTTTCAAAATTTTCATTAAAAGCTTCCTCATATCCTGATCAGGGGTAGAAATAGAGAATGTTGATTTTGTTGAAATTATAAAATAATAAAATGTAGAGATTGAAAAAAAAAAGAGTTACCAAAACCTAAATATCTCAACCGGTTTCTACAAAATTCTTAAAATGATCAGTTTATTTAATAAATTTTAAGGCACATTAGATATTTTTTTTAATTTAAGTCTTCCGTTTGTAGCACGATGCATTCTGTACTCTCTTGTGATATATCTCTAGCATTTGTAGTGATAATAAAGACCTAGATTTCAATCAGAAATAAATCTGTGTCACAATATTGACATCATTTAGGACTTCCTGGGTAAACGTATATACGGGGCACGCCGTCATTGAAAGTTAAAAAAAAATTATACAATCATAGAAATTTCCTGATTAAATTTCCCATTTTGAATAGTAAAAAACTATCCCTGTCGGGCTTTGAGTTAACTTAAAGCATACTTATAGTCAATCAGATTTGAGTCACAGGTGACTAAAAAACTAGTTCATTTGCTTTGTTAAACGCTATTCAGGTTTTACATTTGATGTCATCAGAGCGAGTCAGTACTCACTTACTCTGCATAAGTTTCAGCTAACCATATGTTAGCTTATTATTAGTTAGTTTGTGGCGCATAAAGTAAGTGGTCACTATGAGTTAGCTATGAACTAACTAGCTAATGATTGGGGTTTATAAGTTAGTTTGTGGCGCATAAATCAGGAGGGCGCTATGAGTTAGCTATGAACTAACTAACTAATGATTGGGTTTTATAAGTTAGCTTTGAGTAAAATTGCTAAAATTTAAAAACAGAATTTTTTTTCTCATATTTTATGATTTTATATATATTTATTTATTAATTAATTAACAATATAATACTAAGATTATTTAATTAATTTTACAGTAAAAATGATTTTATTATAAAAAAATTAATGATATTCCAACAGTCATAGGCATAAAATAGGAACATAAAATAAAAGGAACTTCAGTTTTTTACATATTTTATATGTATGTATATCTTTTTATAAATTTATATATTATATTTATTTTAAAATTAAATTTTTCATTCATGATGGTCATTATTTCCTTTGGATTCTTTCTTTTATATTAATGATACGAAAACTAATTTGTGATTACACGTTCGAAAGAAAAATAAATGTATGTTACTTTACCCATTAAAGCATCAAAAAATCTTTTAAAATTTTTCAGCGATAGTTTTCCGTGGATTCCATCCACGTTACAGGCGACAATTAGGTCCACGGAGAAAATCTCTGTCAGAGATTTATGAAGTTGTCCTCTTAGTAAAGATGACATACAACGAGTCTGAAAAGATTTATTTCAATTAATTTAATTTGTTTTTAATCGATGTTAACCCAATCAAAACAGAGTAACAAAATACTTACATACATAACAAGCACGATTTGATTCTTTTATTTTGCTATTAATTTCTTCCAAAACGTCAATGGTCTGAATTTTTAAATAATTAATTTTTCTGAAAATTAATTGTGAAACCACAAATCAAACTGAAAACAAAATCACAGTCGTATTGATAGTTATTTTTTTTTTTTTTTTTTTTCTTTTAATTTTTAGTTGTTCAATGTTTGCTTATATGTGCATCAGTTTCGAGTGAGCAAAAAGTTAGTTTAATACTTATCAGGAAGAAGTCAGATGTATTAAAAACCAAATGACTACCCATCTCTGCATCAGTTCTGAGTTAATTTGAAGTCAGTAGAAAATAGTTAGCAAAAAGTCAACTTAACTCAGAACTAGTTCATAGAAGCCCGACAGGGATATTATGAAAATAATTAAAATCAATTTTCTAAAAAAAAAACTAGTTAGAAATTATTAATTTTCCAATTTTCCAAGGAGAATTTTCGACCACTAAATGAAAGAATTTCTTGAAGCTTCTGTCATTGAAATATAGGCATCTATTTTTTTGTTCTTTAATAAAAATTTAAATAATATACAACAACAAAAACAGCAACACAAATACAACTACAACTAGGCATGTGATACTTTTCGTTGAACTTGTCGTTAACATTTTTTCCGTATGGACGCCAACGTTGATTTCAATTTACAAAAACCAATGTTTTTGTTTTGTAAATGTTGTTTTGAATTAAAAAAAACAAATCTACATTTTTGTTAACAATTGCCACCATGATCGCCGTTTCCTTAAAGTCAACAACATCAACAGAAAGATAGTTTTTTTTTCGTTGAACATTTAACAGAAAAAACAGAAATACAATGTTGAAGATTTTTAAATTCAAACGTGTTGGTATTAAAACAACTGCTAAACTTCAAATACAAACGTCAAACTAATGTTTGCTGTAACAGAGAAAAAGAAACACACACAAACACACAAACAACAGAATTTCCATTTCAGAAAAACAACAAACACCACCCATCTTGTGTTCATTTCATTTACAAAAAAAAAAAAAAAAAAACTAGAAGATTCATTTTGTTTTTAACCAATTTTTCGATTTTACTATTTTTTTTTCTTCTTTTAATTCTTTACCTCCTTCACAATCAAATACAACAACTACAATAACAACAACAACATTAAAAAAAAATAAACACAGACTCTGAAAGGTTAATTGAAGAAACATCATTTTCAAGCGTGATTCTACCATCACCCGAATGGAAAACATTGGATCATATTGGCCGCAATGCTCGCATTACATATCGTGTCAGAGTTCAATGTGCAGCTACTTATTATAATACAACATGTACAACGTTTTGTCGTCCCCGCAACGACCAATTTGGTCACTACAACTGTGGGCCACAGGGTGAAAAAATCTGTCTGAATGGCTGGATTGGTGATAATTGTGAAAAGGCCATTTGTAAGCCCGGCTGTGATCCCATACATGGCAAATGTGATAAACCCGGTGAATGCGAGTAAGTAGAATTAACACATTTTGTTTCCCCATTTTATTTTCATAATACATCATACAACACATTATTAATACAGTTTTAATTACTTGTACAGTTATGAAATACTTTTTGTACATTTTTATAACAGTCTGCGTCAGTTGTCAGTCTTCAGCAACTGCGGCACAAAAAAAAACCAACTAATTTATTTTAAGTCAAATAGAATGAAAAAGAAAAATACAATTCATTAACTTTTGAAAAGGGCAAATGTTAGTGACAAAATGTTACTTTTTATTACAAGTGATTTTTCTTTAATGTTTTAAATAGAAAGTTAGCTTTATGATATTTGCACAGTGTGAACAAAAAACTCTCTATTTTTTTTTTCTTAAATCACGTTTTTGCAACTATTAAACGGATAATAATTAATTTTTGCTTTGTTTTAATATGATGTGAAAATTTGCAATTTAAAAGCGGTCTTTACGAAAGTATTTTTCTGCTTTAAAAATTGGATTGAATAGAGAAATAAATGAGACTGCAGCATCGGTTAAATTTTAGAATGTGTTTTCAATACCATCGATTCGATTGGAAGTGCTTTCATTATTTAAAACGGTTGAAAACTTCTAACAAAATGGCTTACATATCTTCAACATCTCTGGAATCGCTTTAGATCAGTTCATCTTTTAAACAAGCAAAAAAACTAACTAAAATTCAACCGTTTGGGATCAACAATGCTCATTTCAAACACCCTCAAACTTCTTCTTGAAAAAATTTAGAAAAGACGATCCTCATACATATAAGACCCTTCTTTAAAGTCGTGGCATATTTCCTAAGATAATGTTTGATATGCAGGCGCCTTGGCGTACCCTACATTTCTAATCACAATGCAGAATATTTATTGGAATTTTACGCAATTGCCTGGTTTTAAAAGAATCGTTAAGAATTAATAGTAAAAGAAAATTATATTTTGTACTCGCCGGCTACTATCCACTTTTCTAGTCGCATAACTTTAATTTTATGCGAACTTATCGTTTGTTCACAAGATCATAGAAATCGTTTTAGTAGAAGTAGTAGAAAATTTTATAGAAAACATGCACAGAACACACGTATGAGTGCGACATGTTTACTACAACTATAATATGGTTGTGGTAAACAATGTGTGGTAGGTGTAAAAAAAAAACTTTTTTGGAATTTTTATGCTTTTTAGGTGTACTTGAATTTAAAAAAAATCAAGCAAAAGAGTTTACAAGAAATATATGTCGTTTCACGACAAACTCGACGATGATCTAAAATTTAAATAAATTTGTTGATTAGAAATTTAACGACAACATTTTTATATTTTAGCTAATAAAATTTGATTATCCCTAAAAATAGTATTGGCAGCTGAGTGTGTGCTTTAGGTTTTGGTTATAGTCGGTTACAGCACCTATCAGAGCTACACTGAATCGAAAATTATCCCCTAAGCTTTAATATTCGATCTCACAAAATGACGACGAGTGTTTATGAAGCCTTTTTTTAAATATTATTAAAATTAATTATGGGAAGATCATATTATGATAATAGGTGATCATATTATCTTATATATAAAATTCCCGTGTCACAAATGTTCGAAATAATACTCCTCCGAAACGGCTTGCCCGATTCTTGTGAAATTTTTTATGTATATTCAGTAAGTCTGCGAATCGGCTACTATCTATTTTTCAAACCGCTAGGGGCACGAGGAGGGGAGGGAGTTGGCAATTTATGTACTTACTAAACTATTAACCCAACATAATTATTTTTGTTGTTGAATGACAGATGGCGCTATGTCCGCCTCATAATTATTTTTGTTGTTGAACGACAGATGGCGCTATGTCCGCCTCATGCAGGAGAATCGTCGTCGTTCGTATTTCAAACAGAACAAAATTATTGTTTGGTATTTTTTCATCGTCACACACTTACAATACTTTCGCCAAAATATGCACTAGAAATATTTTTCATGGCAAAACAACGTTTGCCGGGTCATTTAGTTTGTATATATAATTATCATATTATGAATATATAGTAATATTTTTAGATTATAATCACCTAAACCATATTTACTCTTTTGCTATAGCAATTATTTAATTTGCTCGTTTTGTAAATCAAACAAATTCAAATCGATGACAATAATAATATTAAAATAATATGTTTGAAATCTTGCATATCAACTGTTAAAAATAAAAATCGTTAGGCGGTTTGATTTCTTCATATTAAAACCAAAATATTCTTTTTAACACAAGTCTACATTGCAGACATGCATTTCCGATCATGCAGTCTCTAGAGCATCGAAGGCCATTTGAGCACCAGGATGCCGGCTTCTTATATGTATAAAACTGAATGAAAATAAAACTAATCACCAAAATGTAAAAACTAAACAATAATTTCATTGAGTTTGTGATAGCTTTTACACAAGCACGGTTCTGTCGCATTGTCTTTTCATGTCTCTCTTCGAATTTTTTTATTGAATATACAGCGAATGTTTGCAACAACGCACAATTACTTTATTTTGTTTAAGCTTATAATTTATAAGCAGATTGTTAATAAAAATATAGTAATAATGAGGATGCTTGTAGGAAAGTAATTTTTTCTTTTGTTTAATGATTTTTTTTTTTAATTTCTGCGACCATGCCAACGTTGAAGTTTCTTAAGTTTTGATATTTTTATATTGTTTCTGATAAAATACTTGTTTGATGTAATTTATTTACTTACAAATTTTTTCATTTATTTCAACATTTATAAAAAACAAACAGAAAAAAATTGAATGTCGGTATAGTGTTAAGTTCATGAACTTTGTTCACTGTATTTTTCACTAATACATACTCGTAAACAGTACTACTACCTAGATTTTCTTTTTGGCAACCACTGCTCTAGAGCAACCCTACTCTTTTCTTTCCGCAAGCACTCGTGTCAGTGTAAAGCAAATATTAGTTACAGCACAGTAAACTTATGATCACGAGGTATTCACGAACGGCAATTTCAATTAAAGGAATGAAGTAACTTTTTATTTTATTTTATTTTGAGTTTAAAAATATGAAAATTGTTTATCGGTAATTTCAGATTAGATATCAGAAAATTTCACTAAAAACTTTCACACTTGCTTATAAATTACGTAACGGTACTTTCGGCGTCTATAAATCTTCTGCCATTCCCTACCATCCATTCACTGGTACATTTTTTGGAAACATTTATGGGAAATAATTGAAGTTTTTTATGCAACAGAGATTTTCGCATTATTGTGAAACATAGTGATGTTGGGCGTATGATTAATATTATTTACAATACACAAAGTTACTATACATCATACGTATTGTAGAACATTTTAGGAGATGTCATTCAAACGTCTATAACTTATGATGAAATTTATATTTCGTATTCATTTTTTTCTGTTGGATAGATGAGACTTTGAGCTTTATTTGTATTTAACATTCATTTAAATTTTAATTAAAAAATATACAATTACCCCCTTGTAAAAACGCAATTTTAGGTTTGATTAGGAAATAAAAAGTGATTTTTCGAAATTTGCATACAAGCCATTCGTTGCATCATTTAGCTATGAAATATTTTTCTGACTCCTTCTGCAATAAAAGTCCAGCTCATGATATGCCTTTTTGTCACAAACAAAGTGTTATCAGCTAAATATAACCTGAAAGCGATGGAAGTGAGTTTGCGGACAAAAAATATATTGCATTCATCAATTGCAACTTGTTTCAAAATAAAGAACAATTTTATTAAAATCCTGCAGCCAACATATTCATATGATTGCTAGCAAGCTGTGATGAGTTGTTCTCAATTTATGATAAAAACTTTTTGAACATTCTATTAGAAAAAAATGGCATAGAGCAGGTGGCTTTAATTTATTTTGAATAAAATCAAAATGTTTCTATCAATTTGTACGAAAAAAAAATTGATTCAATTGAGCCAGTTTTAAATCAACTTGAAACTAGAGTAACGTAAATTTATTATTGTATCGCATAAATTGTTAATAGAACAAAAAACAAAAAACAAAAAAATCATAGAAAACAAGATTAATATCACTTCGCTAGATGCACTTAAAATCATGTCTTCAAATGCAGACACCAAAAGAAATGTTGAACTCTACAATTTTATTTGAAATCTTCACAAAAAAAAAAAAAAAAAAACGCTGTTTCAATCTAGTTATCTTCACCAAATATCCAACATTTTTGCAATATCATTATTTAAAACTCTATTTTTTTTGTGTTATCGAAAACAAATTTATTTCCAACCATCAGTTCACTTTAAAGAGCATTTGAGATTCTAGGCCAAATCAACTGCTGCTAATTATAGTGTAAGTTATAATCATAATTTAAAATTGGCGTTTTACAACAATAATTTTTAGTTACAAACAAAAGACAAGCAACCAAGCCATTAAATTTGGACCAAAAACTAAAATAACCCGAACAGAAAAAAACAAAAATTTCGTTATATTGCATAAAAGACAAGACCTCTAGCGGAGGAGAGTTGGAAATAAAACGGATCTGTAAAATATCCGTTGATGTTTTTAAATATAATTTTTATATTTCGAATTTTATGTTTTGTTGTTTGTAGGAGAAAATCATAAACCATGCTCATGATTTGCTTTATGGTCTGCCTGCCTGCCTGCCTGGCAATAGTTGTAATAGAAAATTTAGTGTTGTTGGTTTGTTGTTGCAGAAGATCATGACGCCCCTTTTTCCATAATTCCCAGCTTGAGGTTTTTCTTCTAGCTGGCTGCCAGCTAGCTTGTGGTTTGTTGCACTGCACCAAAGCTCACGTATTCTGTGTTACACTATTTTCCACGTTGCAATGAAATGAAAAATAAAAATCACAAACGTTTGTTCGTGCATACAACACAAATGTTGGAAAATAGTAACAACATCAACGAGAACATACAACAAAATCTCCTAAATAAAACGAAAAAAAAGCAGCAACAACAACAACAACTTAGTACAAGGTATTTCTTTATTTAGTATTTTTTTCTTCTGACAACAACTTTGGAAAAAAAAGTTTCAGAAAATAACAATTCAACAAACAAAAAAAAATAGAAAACGAAAGAATAAAAAAACTAAATAAAACTTAAACATCGATCGATGAGTTTGAAATTTCCAACTGATGATGCTGGTAGTTTTCTGCTTGATGAGGTTGTCTGATGATGGCCAAAGTAATTTAAATCAAAAAAAAAAAAAAAAAAAAAAGAAGCAAAAGAAGCAAAAACAACAACCTATTTTTTTTTTTTTGCTTTGTGTGCCCATAATGGCCAAAACATCAAAAACCGTAGAGAGAAAACAATAACAACTAAGAAGTGCATGTTCAATTTTTGCCAGTAGTTCGTTAAAATAGTCAGAAGCACAAAGATTTCATTATTGTATTGTTTTTGTTTTTTTTCTTTTTTTTTCATTTAAAGGAGGTTGGCTCCACCTACAATTTGTGTATAATTTTTTTTTTTTGTTTAAATTTTTCGCCAAACACTAAAAAAGAAAAAAATAAATAACCATAAAATCATTTGAAACAATATTAAATGAAAATGACTGAAAAAGGCTTGGAATCTATGTTTTACTTAAACTCAAAATTGTTAAAAGTAACAAATGAATAAAAATTGTTAAAGAAAATAGTTATTTTGTACGCTAAACAATTGGTATTGTTGAAAAAGCTACATTTGGAAAATAAAAAGAAAAACCACAACAAGAGAGGGAAACGGACCGCAGATCAGATCGCACAACGAAAAACAACACAATCAAATTCCCCATTAGCAGGCATATAAAGGAATGAAATCTTTTAAGTGTTTATTTTAGATATTTTTCGTATTTCTGCGTTAGACACAAATCTATAAACTTTTTTTTATTTACATATGTATATAACATGTAAAATGATTAAACTTGCCTACGAAAAATATGCTGGATGTTTTGATGATCCATGGCGGGAATTGGTAATATTACTTTCAGGACTTACACACTATCAACATCTGACTGTCATTCAAAAACAATGTAATAAAACTTTTCTCCCCTTTTTTTTACCCCCATCAAAACGTTTAAAAATTTCCAAATTTCGGATCCTGACTGATCCATTTGTAGTGCCCGAGGAAATAATATCCGGCAATTTAATCGATTTGCAGTTGTTTGAAAGTAATCCGAATTTTCTCCATTTAAAGCAGTTTTAAATTTTGATAAAAGTGACCAGAAAACGTTGTGCTCACGACATTAATCTCTAACGAAAAAAAAAAGTTTTTTTAAAACAAATTTTCACTATTCAAAAATTTGTGAATCTTTCAAATTTATTTTAAAGGTTTTTTCTTTTTTTTGATAAAATTTAAATAAATAAAACTCGCTTATTTTTTTGGACAAATTCAGTTTTATTGATACCAATGTAAAGTAGAAACATGGGAATTATTAATGGAATATGATCTCAAGCAAATGTCAACCTCTAGCATGTCGGCGGACGTCCGATCGTTTCATGAAATTTTGAACCAAATCAGTCAGTTGTTTGTGGTTTGTTCGCATAAGCCCGGTCTTTTAAATGCCCCCATTGAAAATAATCCAGCGGCTTTAAATCACAAGAACGAGGCGGCCAATTGACATCGCCAAATCGAGAAATTACGTGACCGTAAAATTTCTCATGATAGTAAATTTTCACAATTAAAATTCTTTCTTCAAGAGTGTAGCATTCCATGGCTAAAATTATCCAACTTTTTACTAAATAAATGTCAAAGAATGACAGCTGAATTTTTGATATTTCATCATTTAAAAGTCATTTTGCTTCCTAACCTCAAATTTTTTCACCCTTTATATTTTCTTGCTTGTTCTTGGCAACTTTTAATACAGAAGAAAGAGTCCGTAGGACTTAAACCTGAAAGCTGGCATTGGACATAAGAAAATAAGGAAAACTATCTTTATAAAGATCGAAGTAAAGTATTTATTTAAAAATCTATTTTAAGTTTTATTTTTCATATCCTTTTATCCGTTTTTTTTTTCTTGTGATTAATTACCAAACATACAAACATAGAAACCTTTACACAAGATCGATAATTTTTTTTTATGCCGAAAAATCTTTGGAATAATTTCTATCGCTGCAGCTGGCACATGATAATGTCCAATATCATAAAGTTCATGGACATTGTGTCACACAAAAGAGTCCATGAACATATAAATTGGCTTTTATAAATGTCTTGAACTTTTTTGTGCCCATACAAAGGATTTCGTGATGGATCCACTCCAATTGGAATTTTATAAGTTTTTTGCGTATGATTTAAAAATAATTGAGGTCACCAGAAATTCAAAGTTGTGTAATGAAATGAGTCACATTTGACTTGTTGTGTTGCATATATTCATATTTCTTCTCTGAGAGTAGCTTTCTTGAGGGAAGATCTTTTCTCTGAGTATGTCGAATAACCGGCTTTGTTAAATGCCAACCGCCATATAAACATAAACATTTTGTCACTGGACATTATGACATGACATCACATGACATGGCTGGTTATGCTTCTTAACAAATAAATCATATTCTATTCTTCTATTCTTTCAGATATCTGACGTAAAAAAATGTATTACATTTTTATTTCAAACTTCAAACCAAAAATAATAAAAAGCCCTACATTTGGGTTTCTATTTGTATTTTATTGTTGTCTGTTTGTTTTTTTCTAGTTTGTTTTTTTTTTTTTTTTTTTTGCTTTGTCAAATAAGAATAATATTTATCCATGACAGCAGTAGTAGAGAGGTAGTAGTACTTGTACTTAAAAATGTTGTATTAGTGTATTGATGGCTCATCTTAGATGCCCTCGCAAAATATAAAACTGCCACCGCTAAACTCACAAACAGACAATCAAACAGTACAAAGTTAAAAAGAATTCACAAAAAAAGCTCCATTTGCCAACCAACCAGCATATTGCAAGCATTTTTGGTTTATGTTTTATGTTTGCTAGAATCTAGAAAATTGAAAAAAAACGAGTATATTTCCTTGTTTGTTGTTTAACAAAATCATTGTTTTAGTTGAAAAGTCCCCTGCGAAAAAAAAAGAATTTAAAAACATGTTGAAAATCCCTTTTTTTTTTTTGTTTAAAAGCCTGTGAAAAATCTGTTTTAAATGTACGATTTTTTCCACTCGCTTTTTTTTCCTCTTTTCGGTTTTGTGTCATGTTGTTGTTTTTGTTTTAATTCTAAATCATGCTACAAATGATGTACATCATTTGAACATACCGTAACATTTGTTCGTTTGTTTGTTTGTTTGTAATTTTTTGTTTAAACATAAAACTGACAGTTTGTTAATTAGTTATTTGATGAAAAACTGTTTAACAGTGACTTTAAAAAAAATTGGTTTTCCTTTTGCTTGTTTAAGGCAAAATGGGGGTGGGTTAGGGGGAGGTAAAAACAAATATTAGTTCAGTTGTTCAAGTCAAAATTATCGGTTTTATTTGAATAGTTTTGAGTGTTTTATTGTTTTGATTAAAAAAAAGTCATGATTTTTGTTTTTAAAAATATATGTACTCATTAAAGTTTGTCTCTTAAGTCCTTTGTTTTCCTCAACCGTTTTATTTTATGTGAATGCTAAAGCTTCAGTTTAAAACTAAAAACACATTCGCCACAGCAGACTACACGAACACACGACTACAAATGCTGCTAGCTACAGTTGTAGCCGTGTAGCCAGCTATTTAATTATTTTGGAAACGACAGATACATAGTAAAAAGCTGATCCTGAATTGTTGCAACGATTCATTTATGTATATTACAGTGATGCATATTTAGCGGTTTTACTTTTTTAATGTTGGCTGGGGCGAATTGAATACGGCGAATTGAAGTCGCCACTCACATCACTTTGTATGGATTCGCTATATAATAATAAAGCTAATAAAAATTCTTGAACCATATACATTTAAATTTTGTACTTTTCTTTTTTATTTTACAATAAAAAATATTTCTACTCACTAATTTGCTTTACATATTTTGTTATATTGTCAACACTGTTTTGGTTTTGTACCCATCATAAATAGAAATTAGTTTAATTTGACTACGCGAAAAATTTAGCATGGACAAAAACCTTTTGCCGTGTTGCCTTGCTGTTGTCAATATAATCATTCTCGTATGCACCCATGTATTCTAATTTTGACAGATGGTAGTCGGTAGCCTACTGTTGCGAATGTTTTTATACCTTAACACATCAGGTTAAAGGTTGTTATAAAACGGCTGATTTAAGTCTTGGAAGTTAGTTTTAGTGTTCGCGAAGTACAGCCGTGGATAAAGGATGCACTGTATACTCAACAACACCCCCTACAGCCTCCCAAATAAACAAAAAAAATACTTTTTGAATTTTTATTGCGTTGCAAATGACAATTTTTTTTTGAGTTATACATTAAAAACCTTCTCTGCACCTCCTCGGCGTCCTCCTACAACACTCCATTCTACAAACAAAAACAGAACGAATTAAATTTTCTCTGCTGTGATACCATTTTTCTTAAATTTTCTTCTAACTTTCTAATTTTTCTATTTTATAATAAAAATAATAAAAACTAAAACCAAAAAACTTTACACGGCAAAACGGCAGATATAAATTAAGGCCTAAAAATTGCAATAAAAAATATTTCCCATTAACCTTTTATCCTACCTACTTTTTATTTTATATAAACAGACTTTTTATTGATAATTTTTTTCAGAGATTTCTCCAAACTTTCTGTTGCAGTCTCTTAGTTTTTGCCGCCATGTAAAGCGCAACCTTTGATGTTTAATAAGATTTTTCATTGTAATCAAGCAATAACTAAAGTAACAAATTAAAAGTCATCCAAAGATCATTATGATCATAAAAATAAAACTAAACTTTTTTCCTGAACAATTATGACAATAAAAACAACAAAATTAAATACATGGAACAGCTTCCTGTAGGAAAATGAAGAAAGAAAAAAAAACACACACACAATTAAATATAAACGTAAACCAGTGGTAAAAAACTAATTTTTTAAATAAAAATATTCAACTTAATCTGTTGACAATTATGAAAAACTAAGACTTTTGATAAGTCTTATTAAAAATACAATTAAAATGTAGGCATTTTTTTCTGTTTTTATTTCGTCTTTTGTTTTTATTTCTTTTGCTATTTGTTTCACTAAAAATGCCTCCACTACAGCGGATTTTGGTTAACAAGCCATCCAAGATATAAAGCTTTATTCAATTAGAAAGCAAATTGTATCTAGTTTAGCATCAAATCAAAGCTAAACTAAATCAAAACTAAAATCAAATTCGAAAAAAATACGTCAATACCTCGCCCATCTCTGTACATGGCTGTACAACGCCATAAAAAGTAAATGTTTTAATAGCAAATCACTTTAATACTCTATTTATATCTTTCAATACGAAAACAGAGACGCACAAGAAAAAACTAAACGTAATTGCAAGATACCGGGGTTTGTTTTAACAGACGTTTATTAAAAACTCAAAATAAAGCAGCAGCAACAAAAAAGAAGACAATAACTGTTGAGATAAACAAGAAGCAAAAATATAAAACAGTCGACTGATCCTTGTTTAACACAAGTGAAGTATAAAGTTGTGAAAAGTTAGCTGAGCAAATACAGGCTGATTATATGACAAAAAAAAACTACTAAAGTTAAAATATTCAAGCTGGAAGTGGAAAAGGCAAACAAACACCAAACTACCATAAAGTGCAAGAAAAACTTCATGTACTTGTACACGCACGCATTCAGAGTTTTTTTTTAAGGAAAAGAGTTCAGTTTATCGCAACACCAGTTGATGTGGTTTTCTTGTGATCGAAAACAAACAAACTCTCTCAATCTATCAGTTTAGGTTTTTCTAAATATCTTTTCTTAGACGAGTACTCGTATATTCAGTGTTGGCCTTATAAAAATATTCCCTGTTTTGTCTTAGCCTGCCTAGACTTTTCATTTGTTGTTCGTACTGAGAGTGTAGTAAAACGTGTATCTTTTTTTTTTTTTGGCGCATCTGCGCAGCACGCTCATCATTCAATAGAGATCCCTCAATATATCGTTTTTCCTTTTATTTATTTATTATTCTTTTCTTTAACATCATTTCTGTCTGTCGTTTTCATAGACTCCATTCAACTGATGTTTAAATGGATATTTAAGCCGCCAGAGTATAATTTATGATTTCATTAAAGCAGCAAATTTTTTTATCGGCCAACAAAATCTTAGACATGTCATGTTGTTAAATTTATAAAGACTTGATATTCAGTTTAAGGTTTTACTGCTGCTGCTTGAATTTTTTGTGTCGTCTTTGCTTGCAGTTTGTTACAGGAAATATTTTAGTTAGTGCGTTTTGCAGCAAAATAGCCAAGAAAGAAATATTGTTGGCAAAAAAAGTTTAAACAAAATCAATATACTGCGTATTTGCTAGAAATTCTAGAGAAAAATATTAAAGTTTAAATCGAGTACTGCGATTGGGTTTTAGGTGCACGCAAAGAAAAAATATGGTTGGCGCAATCATAATCTCAACAAAAAACTAACTATTATTGAATTATTTGGTTGTAGTCAAATCATACTATTAAGAAAGAAAATCCCATTCATATTAAAAACTATCAGAAATAAAACCGATCAACCGAGAATTGATCACTTCATTTGTCTTGTGACAAAAATGCATCAAAGTTCTTTTGTAATTTCTTTGTATCCAAATGCACAAAACCATTATCTTCTTCACCCGACCGAAATCATTTGATAACAGACATTCAGAACTTTTTTTTATAAAATTTCTCTTCTTTTTTACTTTTTCTTAATGCCTACATTTTATTTAATGGCTGGCCACACGCAGCTGCTGTTAATGTCATTTAGTGTGTGAGTGTATCTTCCTTAGTTTTTGCCACTTTTCAATAAAAACTGAAGCTATTAAATTGAACATCAAATGTCATGTGAATCTTAAGTTGTCATCATACTCATATACTCGCACACTATGAGCTAATAAAAATAAGACGAAGAAAAAAGTATTGTAACTTCAAACTGGGAGAGTTTTAAATTTCATGCGAAGCACAAACGAAAAACTGGGATGGAAAAATAGAAATTCTAGCAAGCCAGGCAGTCAAAGCTTTCAATAAGAAAAATACCAATTATCCGAAAAACATTTACAAAGAAACACATTTTCCAAAAAAAAATGTCCTCCCGAAAAAAGTTAGTTTAGTCCGTCTTAAAAACTATTTGTTTTTTAAAAGACATTTTTCCAAAAAATTCTGCTGCAGTTTAGGATTGTTTCCAAGAAAATTATCTTGAGAAAGAAAAGGTTTTTCAGAACAAAAAAAAATTTTTTAGCGAAACTCTTCAAAAAGTAAGATTTAAAAAAAACAAATCATTCAAAAATCCTTTTTTTTGGAAATTTCAACCTTGTCAGATAAGTTTTCTTTTTAAAATACCTTTCAAAAATGGCTGTAAAAGTCCATTAAAAAATATTTTTAAAAAAGTTTCTCTATTGAAATGCAATTTAAAAAAGTTCCTCTATTTAAAAGTACCCTAGAGGGAAAAGAACCTGTCACGGGACACGTCACGTGACTGGTTCCCAGGGACTAGCAACCGGTTCGAGTTCCGGAACTTTATATGAGAGAGACTGGTAACTTTAACATGGCGTTGTCATTAGAGGGGGTCAATTAATATAATTAAGATACCCGGTGATAGGTCCTAGACCTAAACTTACGGCCTGGCCCACGATATCGAACGATGTCGATCGCTGGATTTCTAGACGTAAAAAAACTAAATTGAGTTCCACTAATAACGCGTTTTATTTAACTTATTATTTGTTTAGAGGAACATGAGATAAACAAATAAATAAAATGGGTGTTTAGAAGGTCGTAAATCAGTTGCTTTTCGTCTACAATTTCAGCATTATCGATCGATCGACATCGTGGGGCGGGCCGTTAAGGTAATTGTCTTGTGGTGGTTTCCTAAGTACTAGTCTCAGTTATAGTTTCATAAAAACCGGTAATAGGATTATCCTACAGTAAACTGTCTAAAAGTAGTCCTTAATGAACATGTCAGAAAATAGTTCCTTAAAGCCTGGTATAAAATCTAGTCCTTCGATGACATAACTATCACCGAACAAATCTAAATGCTTCACAACAATAAGTGTACATGTAAGAAATGTATTTAAAAATTTTTTTTCAAATTGAAAACTTTTTTTATGATGATTTATATGTACATATATCGTCTTGCGTCAAAATCGTCAGCAGATATTAATGCACTGCATTTTGTAGAATATGTCAAAACATTGTCATTTTTTCTTACAACCTGAGTGCATTTTGTGCAACCGTGGGAGGATGTATGTCCAGGAATCCCGCAAAGAAACAAATAAACGCAACAACTTTCCTCCTAACACTAGCAGATTTGTCACTTCCTTAATTAATTTAGAAAAACAATTTTATATATTGTTGGGCTTACTTTTCCCAAGATAAATGCCAATAGGAATTATCGGAATGTTTTTTATATTTACTATTCTTCTATTTTATTTATTTTAAATTTACTATTATTCTATAAAGTAGTTATACATGTGTATCTCATAAAAATGAAATTTGTTACTCCTAGCAGGGGTACAATCGAAAATGTATGTATACATAAGTATGTATGTAAATCTTTCGATGAGATACTGAGTGATGGAATTTTGTTAGCACTTTTGTTCTAGTTTTGTGATATGTCCTCTTTTCACCAGCGCAGGAACACTTTGTACCATTCCCATTTTCACCTATCATAGGTCAGGTATGTTTTAGACAATTGGTACAACATTTCCCGTAGGGTAGATACACAAAATAACTTTTAAAAAGTATATTAACAATTATATAACGTGACATTTAGAAAAAAGTCACTTTTTAAAAAAAGTGAAAGTGAAAAATGAATTTAAAAAAAAAAAGACCTTATATAAAAAGGTATCTTTATAAAAATATACTATTTTTAAATAGTACCATTATGAAAAGTACCTTTGCAAACATATAGAAGTTTAGAACTATAGAAGTGCTTTTATAAAAAAAGTCATATAAAGTATAATTATAAAAAAATAAATTAAAAAAAAGTACCTTTATAAAAAATTATATTTTTATCAGAAGTTCTTTTATAAAAATATACCTTTAAAAAAAGTATTTTTTATATAAAATGGACATTTTTAATAAAAGTACTTTTGTAAAACACGACATTTTTAATAAAAGTCCTTTTGTAAAAAATTACCTGTATTAAAAAGCATATACTACATACTTATATAAAAAAACATGTCTATAAAAAAATAAAAGTGCCCTTACAATGAAGTATCTGTATAAAAAGTACCTAGTAAAATAAACATTTTTATACGAAGTACTTTTATAAAAAAGTACCTTTAAAAACAGTTCCTTTTTAAAAAAGTACTTCATAAAAAAAGTTCCCTTGTACTTGTACAAACACAAAAAGTAAAATTTTCACAAAATGTTTCTTAAAAAATTTTCTTTTAAATGAATAATAAAAAAACTGCGGACTTGTAACTTTCCATCCCTGTTAAATGCTGCCTACTTGCAACACTTGGTTGTTTTTGCCAATCCTAACGATTCCAAACGTTTTTAGAGTCGTTCTATTCACATAAATGTAGACGTTCGTTCTTTCGTTCAATCGCTTGTTCACCACTACTTATTTCACTATCTGTCTACAGTTTGTTACTACTGAGCTAAAGTGGAGTTTCAGTTAGTATTTCTTGAAGTTTTGCTGAATAATTTCTGTTTGTCTATTGACAATTTTTTGTTATTTTTGTTTTCTATTCTTTGTGTAGTTTGTGAGTGTTTGTTGTTGTGTGTATTTGTGTGTTTTTGTGAGAAAAATTTTTAATCTTAATGGTCATGTGTAATTAAAGTGTTTGATTTCAAGGTATTTTCAATAAAAATCAAATTTAATGTCACTCATGCGCACTGTTGCGCAGTGTAGTATAGTGTGCTGCACAGTGACCAAAGAATCTTTATTATTTTTTTTTACTACGTTTTGTGTTGAATTTTTGAAATTTTCGTTTGATAGATGAAAAAGATATCTAATGAGTACTCGTATAATAATATCTGAAATATTCTAAATTAATTTAACACAATTAATGTTTTAGTCAAGAATTTTTTTTGCGAACCATTAAAATTGTTGAAAGTTTTAAACTGGAATTTCTAATATTTTTAGTGTTTGTAATAATAATAATAATAATTTTATTATGAAAAAAATATAGCGGAATCAAACAGAATTAGAAAGTTAAGCAACTAAAATAGTTGAAGTCAATATAATTTCAAATTTTATTAAACATGAGAAATTGCTAAAGAAGTTATGAAATTATAAGAAGTGTCTGAAAAGTAATTTAAGTGTATTTCATAGGTTTCAGCAATTATTAAGGGGGTGATTCAAAAACTGACCAATGAAGCATTTAATTAAAGAGTTAACGCTTTTTTTATATTTTTCATGCACCATCGGCTTAAACCAACAAACTCTCTTTAGCAAACAAGAAAGAAACTGCAAGGCAATCTAGCCATGATTTCCAACCAAAAAAAAAAAATAAATAAATAAAAACAACAAACTTTTAAGCCGTTTTTTGTTTCAAATAAAAAGAACAACAAGAAATAAAATTAAGAAAAATAAGAAATAAAATTATAAAGCCACGACTTAAATAGCAACGGCTATCACATTACTACCAAAAGCAACCTTATTACATACTTTGCCACTAACTATACTTTGTTTTATGATCAGTGTCTTGTTTTCTCTGCCATCATTATAGAGGAGTCTATTTTTGTATTTTGTTATTAGTTAAAGGTGCATGGCTGGCTGCTTGGTTAGATGGGTGAGGAGTGTTTGGTTGCTGGGTTTGGTCTTACTGGCTGGCAGAGTTTTAAATTGTGTTATTTTTTTGTTTTGTTGGAGATGGTGGGTTCATTGATTGTTGATATCAACTATCTCAGCATACTGAGCTACAACTCAATTAATAACAATTTCTCAGAACAATAAAGATTTTGTAACCCAAAAAATAAATTAGCAATAAAAAAATAACAGCAAAATATCGCAAAAAAAACACAAAATTTGAAAATTAAATCCTTTAAAAAAAAAACTCGGGTAGAAAAAAAAAAGAATTTGCTAAAAGAAAAAAAAACTTTTACAACTTTTTTTCTAGTTCAATAGTGTACTTAAGTAAAAAAGTAATTTAGAAAATTTTAAACTTCATTTCTAAATAGATTTTGGTAAAAGGCAGCCATCTCTTATCGGTGTTACTTGTCGCAGGCTGAAATTAGTTGAACTTTAAGTGTTGACTTTCGGAAAATGTATTTGGATGTAGCTTTTGCTTAAGATTATTTAAAGTTACCGCTCAAAGCTCCCCTCCTACCGTAGCAGTTTAGTCAGTTTAGAAAAGTACTCTTGTGCCTTAAAATTACAGTTAAAGTTTTCAAGCTGTCAAAAGATGAATTCTTTGTTTCTTTTTTTAAGAGCCCCTTTTTATGTTTTCTTCTATCTCGTCTTTTTTTCTATCTTGTAAAGTTTTCAAAGATATTGATTATAATTTTCTTCGACAGTTTAATTAAAAAATCATGTTATTTAGCAAAAAGATTTATGTATTTTGATTTGAAAATTTATTGCTTTAATAAACTTCTTAAATTTAGGTCAGACAAATGTAATTTTTAAAAATAAATTTAGAATTAATATTTGTAATCCAAGAAATTTTAATTATTTTGGCTTAAGCTCGTTTAAATCCATTTTTCTTAATGTACATGGAACATATTTTATATTGGCGATATTTCTTTATTAGCGCTTTTGCGACGTTTATGTTTCGGAAATTGTTTTACATTTAGTCAGTTTCTTTCCATTCGGTGTCTTTTGACCTTTTAACTATAGAATATCCTTTTTGGCGTTTTTTTTTCTTTCTTGGAGTTTTTCCAGTCATCGGTTTTTTTAGCTACTTTCTATTGTTATTGAATTTCTTTAGTCTTACCGACCTCTTTATAATTTGACGATTTTGTTTTTGATTTATGCGTCATTTTCCTTTTGAGGACTTTTTCTTTGTGACGGTTTATTAATATTAGCGTTTTTTAATTTGCTTTGGATATTTTTTTGTTTTAATTTTCCTGTTGTTGTTTTCCAGTTAGAATTTTTTTAGATTCTTTTTGTGGATTTGGCGACTTTCTTAGTATTAGCAATGCCACCCAAGATAAGCAAAACGATTTATTACGTTATCCAGAGGCAAATCCTAGAAATTACTTTTGGCTTAGATTATTGATGGGCTGGTTTACCGGACACCTTGGTCTCAGGAGACACCAATTAATCGTTGGTAACTCTGAGATCGATCTGTGTAAATTATACGAAACGCAAATACAGCCGCCAGAGCACATTCTCTCAGACTTCCAGACAGTAACGAAGAGTAGAATAAGGATTCTAGGCGTTATTTGGATGACTCCAAATCTAGGCGCACAGTAGTGTGCCAGGCCAAATTCGGCCACACAGTGTGTATATTTACACGAAACCATTCGAGCTGTTTTTACCCCCCTCATAACTTTGCTTCTCCTGACCATAATATAATGAAACTTGAAACATAACGTCTCCCCACAGAGTTGACCTCACAGGTTGGGGAGAAATGAGATGGAATTGTACCTATCAAGAACTTGCTCCTTATTTTGATCTCAGTACTTTTTACGGCCGAAATTTTTTGGACAGGAACTTGGCCTTATTTTCACATTTATGTTTTTGTGCGGATTAGATTTACAAGCTTTCACCGCAGCCTTAATTTACTTTGGTCAGCATTTGGTTTTATTTTGTTTCGTAGATATTTTCATTAAGGCGATTGTTTTATCGAACTGGCGATATCTTCGTTTTAGCGATTTTTTTGTTTTGTTTTTTTTTAGCTGTTTTTAATTTAGTCAATTTTGAATTTTGCGTCTTTTTCGCTTCAACTATAGTTTCTTTTTAGCTGTTTGTGTTGTTCTCTTGAAGTTTTCGTTTTGGGAGTTGTTTGGAAGTTAGTAAATTTTTTATCTTGTTTGTTTGTAAAGACAATATTTGTTTTTTTGGCGCATTTCTTCTTTCTGTGTAAAGAATTTTTAGTCCAATCTGCCTGGTTTTTTTATTTTAGCGACTTAAATCAGCCTATTTGGTCACATCGGTGATATGACATTATTGACAGTTCGTGCTTTAGACTGTGAACATCATCAAGCCTTTATTAGAAATTCCTTAAGAAAACTAAAAAATGTTTTTTACAAAAAAACTAGAAAACGGTATTGAATCATTGTTGCAATCGAAAACAACGTAAAGCACGTGCAAGATTTTTATTGAAAAAAAAACAGAAAAAATATTTATTTACTCTAGCGAACAAATATGGAAAGCTTAAGTATTCTAGCATACAGACAAATATTGATATTTGCTATTAATAAACATTTAGTAAACTTTATCTTCTTTAAGTTACTCTTAAACTCTTTTAATTTTTTTTTTTGTAAATTTGCTAACAACTCACAGTAATAGTTAGCGGTTATCCGTTAAAATCATTTGAATATCTTGATATGTGCTTACTTGAAGCGTAAAAACGTTTTGAAAAAGTCTTTGTTACCTTTTTGTTTGAAATCTTAATAAGCTGACCCAACTAATTCACACATTGGGTTGAAACAAAACAAAACATGTCTTAAAAGCACGTTAAGTATAAAGCGAATTGTTATTGTCTAACAAAATAAGACAAAACAAAAAAATATTTAAGACAAAAAAGATTTCTTAATTGTTTTGGTAAATATTAAACGAAAATCTTCAATAATTTTGTGGGATTTTGTTTTTTTTTTTGTTTTAGTTTATAAAAATATAAAATATTTGCTTTAAATGGTAGAAAAAAGAAAACAAAAAGTTTTATGTTGAAAAAAATATCTATTAACAAGTCATGTTTGCATCCCACTCATTCAATTATTCTTCTTTTATTTAAAAAAATGTAGGTAAATACATCAGTCAATAAGGTTGATGTGGGTAAATCTCCTCCTCATTTTAAGTGAGTGAAAAAAAAACTACAAAAAATTTAACAAGTTTAGTTCATTAGCAATTGTTAACAGCACAGTGAATTATTTGACGCACACACACATACAAATATATAAATATACATATGCATATGACTGTGTGCCAAAAAAGCTTTAATAGAAAACAATCAATATGATGTTCTTCAAGTAGCCACTGGCCATTTTAATACGGAACAAGAATAGAAAAAGGTGTATTCGAAATACATAAGTACGTATGTACCAACAAGTACCTCATACTTTCTTTCATAGATATATACATAAGGGAATGTAAAAATATATGAAATGATTCAATACATGACGATTTCTCAAATACTTTTGGGGATCTAGTAATGATCGCTCATCAGAAAATGTTTAACAGAAAATGATGTCCTCTATTCATGGTTTCTAGCTTTACTTCTATAAGATCTAGTTTTACTTACTACACTCATACTCATCGGAAAGTATTTTCTTCGTAAATTCTGTGAATCTCATCATTAATGTTATGAAAAATTTGGCTGACTTCCAAAACGTTCGTATACAATGTTTGTATACAGTATTGCTACTGTATTTAAATCACATCCATATGCAAAGTTCGGAAACAATGCAACAACTATAAAACCGATGCCTTGTTTGCTCTCTTACTGCGTTAAAAATACTATGCGGCTTCGTTTTGAAATGGTATACATTGTATAATTATTGTACTGCGGCGTTATGAAATGTGATGCTTTGTTCAAACACAAAGCAATTGACGTTTTGGAAGTCAGCCTTTCATTACCACTGAGTTAACATAACGCTTCGTTGGATTAATAAAACTGTTTTGTTTAAAATTATTTAAATGGAAAAATCACGCAAGTAAATTGAATAATTTCGTTGATTCAATTACGCTAAACTATTGAAAATATTTCATTATTTTAACGACTCTGTTTCATAATTTTTTCTAAAATATGGAAAATAAAACCAGTTCCGCTAAAATTTGTTTCATAAAAATTCCGTCGAATAAATTAAATAATATCGTTGCTTCAATGTAATATATACGTTATACTAATGAGATATTTCTTTATTTTAACGAAATTATTTCATAGTTTTTATTGCACTCCCAGCAAAAAATAAATGAAGTGGTTCAAAAAGTTTGTAATTTTCACGCCTTCTTAATTACAACATGAAGAAAATTTATGTTTCACCCATTCTTAAATTCCAATAAATTCGTCATACTGAAGTGAGAAAAATCAACAATAAAAAAGGTTTAAAATCGGGCAACACGCCCTGGTTTAATAATGACAAATTTAACAAACCCTTAAAAAGACGTCTTCGATTTAGAAAAAATGCATGGCTTCAATTCATTTTAAAGTAAGAGCAGTTTATTTAAATTCCCGTAAAAACACATGATATCCAATGACATGCTAATGTAAAAATCATGCATGTTTCACCCAAATCGAACCTGTTCGTCATTTAATTAAATTTTTGTCATGTGTTACATTTGGCTGGGATATTTTATACTTTCAATGATATGAATTCTTTTTTCGAATGTAATTTTTTTATTATTTGAATGATATTATTTTATTATTTTCAGAAAAAAATTACCTAGAAGATATTAAAGAAATTATGTCATGACTTTAATGAAATTATTTGATGATTTTTATGAAATTATTTCATAGTTTTAATTAAATTGCTTCGTTATTTTCATTCAACTAAGTTTTCATATTATGTCATGACTCTAATGAAATTATTTGATGATTTTTATGAAATTATTTCATAGTTTTAATTAAATTGATTCGTTATTTTTATTAAATGTCTTCTTTATCTTCAGTAAACTAATTTTTCATATTAATGAAATAATTTCATGATTTTAATGAATTTATTTATTGATTTTAATGAAAGTTTTTCATAGTTTTAATGAAATTATTTCGTTATTTTCATTAAACTTATTCTTCATATTAAGGATATTATTTAATGTATTTAATGACCCTTTATTTGCCATTGTAATTATAATTGTAATGAAAGTTACATTTGAGAAAACGCTTGTCTCATTAACTTCAACTATTTTAATCTATTGGCAATTATGCTGCAATATGAAAAAACCAATTAATTTTGAAGTTAAGATTGCTCGTCCTATTTTAATGCTTTCGAACATTGGGAAATTATTTGAAAAAGTTATTAAGTTAAGGCTTGAAAGCTCGCAAATAATGGACCGAAGTCCATTTTATCAATTCGGATTTAAACAGGGCTATGACGCTTTACTTTATTTTCACAAGTTGTTTGTAAATTGAGATCGAAACAATGTACCGTTGAAAGCTTTTGCCCGGGCCTATCATTCGGGTATAAAGCTTCTTTATAACTATTTTGTTGAAAGAAAATTTTGTATTGATTTAAATAATGCCACATCAGGCTTTCATAACATATTTTGTGGTGTTCCGCAAGGAGCGATTTTGGCTCCGTTTTTATATAATATATTAGTTTATGACTTTCCTCATTTGTTTAATGACTCCAAGAGTATTTTTTATGCAGATGACTCCTTTGTTTTTGCTCATGATAGTAACCTTACATTAGCACTAATTAAAGTTAAGGACCACTTATTGGAAATTTCAAAGTTCTATGAATTGTGGGGTATTAAAATTAACACACTTAAATGTGAAGCAATTTGTTTTAGAAATGCATCAGGAAAAGGTCCAATTAACGCTGTTAAATTAAGTAAAACATTGAATCTCTCCTTGCATGATGTTGTTATACCTTTTAAGGACCACCTTAATTATCTGGGAGTAACTTTAAATAAGCTTTTAAAATTTAATCAACATGCGAGAAATGTTAAAGTTAAGGGTATACGTATCAAGGGTATGTTTTCTAAATTATTAATTAATAGGCATCTGAACATAAAAACTAAATTACTGCTTTATAAAGTTTGTATACGTTCAGCGTTACTGTATGGTTTTCCAGTTTGGTTTTCAATTTCTCCTACGAGTATGAAGGATTTAGAGATTTTTGAACTTAGCTGCTTAAGACTTTGTGTAAATGCAAATTTTGAAAGTTACACTAAGAGATTCTCTAACACAGTTATTTATCATAAAGCAAAGGTGCAGCCACTTTCTTCTTATGCCTTAGCTTTACTGCTAAAATTTGTTAGCCGAATTGAAAATCATGAAAAGGCTCTTTTAAAAAACGTTTTTTCATCCCAATCTGAGTTTAGTTGGTCAAACAGTTCTTATTTATCACCAGTTGGAATAATTTTTGAGGATACAAGTTCTTTCCTTAATGTTGATGGGTATGTTCATCCAGAGTTTTATTCGCACTCATTATCTGGCTTTAATAGAGGCTAATGGCGGTTAAATTTTTAATTTGGTTAATTATGTTTTGTTTTGACTCGTTATTTATTTATCTTATCTTATTTTTTTTTTTTATTTTTTGTTTGCTTCAGTTTTAGTTTAAGTATTGGTATAAGTTTCAAATTTGATATATTACTGTCTTTGTAATCTTTGCTTACATATTTTTTTAAGGTATGTAATTTCTCTTATAATTAACTTGAAATTCTTACGACACTTCTTTCCTTAGCATGTAGCGTAAATATAATTATGCATTCAAAATAATATTTAACAGTTTTAAGTTTTTCACAATCTTGTTATTTTTTCTATTTTATCTTTGTAACATAACAGTCTCAATAAATTTTGAATTGAATTGATTATGCTACAAGTACAAAAAAGATACATAGTGTATGTTGCTTGCTAAATAAAATTTTAAATTCTGATGACCACTTGTAAAATGACGACCACTGTGTCGAATTGCGAAGCTTCCGTTTTATCCTTTGCATTATAGGGTACTGCTACCTGAAGCGTTTAGCAACATTTCATTTAAATTAAAAAAAGTCCAACAACTGGGTTGTAGAGGAATTGAGCATTTTTCCTACTTTAACGCCTTCACCACTACATTATGCCGTTCTCGTTCATTTATGCTTGATAACTTCTTGAAATATTAAACATGGATATGTTTCTGGTCTTTCATGAAAGTGGTGATATTTTTCACACATTTTAAATTGTCTCTTGTTAAGAGACACTAAAATAGTTTTTCACAAAATTATCATGTCATAAATCCAATAAAATTTTCCAACTAAACTATTTTAGAAATTCATGAAATCTCACATACATACATACCAATATAGTAAAATATATCTTTAGAATTGAGAATTATGAAGAAAAATTGTTTCAATGATTTGCGGGTAAAATTTTTCAATGCTCTCTCAAAATCATTAAGCTGTTACATATTTACGGTTCTTTCTTCCGATATCTCACATTTTCTATTTGTCTCCCCTTGATAAAAAAAATTTCCAAAAAATGACTACAAAATATTTATTTACATTACGAACGTCTAAATTAATTGTAAATTCATGCTTCATTTATTGTAAAATGTAACAAACCAAAGAAAAAACGACTTTATTGGCTATTTCATGATTGTTAATTTAATTAACAAGAAGAATTTTTCCATACAACAAAAAAAGTCTTAACAATTGGAAATTGTTTTAAAAAGAACCAGAAAATAAAAATGTGCGGGTACGACTAATTTTTTCTTTTTTTGCTTATATGCAACTTTAGCAACTGCTAGAAAATAGTCGTGTTTGTTAAACTGACATTAATGATGGCAATGTGACAACTGCCACACAGTTAAAATAACAACAGAAACAACAACACAGATTAAGAAAGCAAAAACTCAATTTTGGAAATCGAGAAAAATCCTGTATTAAGACAGCAAAACAACAACAAAACTCAAATAAAATGTATGAAGAAACAAAAACGTTTTTGAAAATTGTTTAACAAGTGACACATTTCGTTAAGAAAATTTAACAACAAAACCCGTAACACAAACCAGTAGAAAAACTTACAAATATTTTTAGAAAAAAAATCAATTTGCATAAAGCAAAACTGTTTAACAAGATTCTTAACGAACATTAAGGAGTCAGCCAAATAAAAACAAAAAAAAAAACAAAAAAATTGACAACAATAAGATTTTTCTAACTAGAAAAAAAAACAATCTTTCTTTTTTCTTTTGCTTAGAAAAAAACGTGCCTAATTTTTGTTGGTACAAAAAAAAAACATGATTCTCAAAGAACTTACAACCAGACACCAAAAAACCAGATATTTAAAAACGAAAAAGTAAAAATTTTTTTTTATTTAAGGGCTAAAAATTTGTCATTTTGTTGACTCATTAGTCACTTAAAACAAAATACATGATTTTAAATTTCTGTAAAAACAAAAAAAAAAAAAAAAACACAGCAACTTAACAATGCTACAAACGAGTAGCATAAACTTATTTGTAGATATTTGAAAAGCAGCAAATAATGTGACATTATTTTTTGTTGCTGTCAGATGCTCTTACCACACCACCAAAGTTACCAAGAGATTTTTGCAAATGCTTCAAGTATTTGTTTAGCACGGTTTGCTTAACTAACCCCAGGTTCATTTCATCATTTGCACCATCATTTATATGACTTCAACACCATTTTTATGGAGAAAATTTACATAGAAGCAGCGGCTTTTTCATAAAGTTAAAATTTTTGCTAAAGTTGCTTTATTAAAAATAAATCCACAGGATTAGTTTTACAGGAATTGATTTTGGTTTTTCATGTTTTCTTTAACTATTTATTCACTTGGTTAATTACGTATACCGCCCCATGTCAAACATGCAACAGTGACATGTAGAACATTATACACTCCTTTGGAAAAAAGATCGCTGGAGTGAGTAGAAAAACAAAAACATACAAACATGTCTGTTTGGAAATTCAAATTGAAAAAAAAAAATAAATAAAAATAAAAAATTTCCGTTGTAAAAAAAGTTAGAAACATTTAACAAATGTCTACGTCGGAGTTTTTAAGTTCACTAGTTCCTAGTTTTTTTTATTTATCTATTTTTTGTTTTGTTTGCTTTTTTGTTTGTTTGTTTAAGACTACATCTTCGTGATGCTCGTTGAAGCGTCTTGTTTGTTTCTTTGGGTTTTAATCAAATTACTTTAACAAAACTTCGAAAATACCGATACAGTAAAATAAACCAAACTGAAAAATAATAAAAAATAAAAACTAAAACACGTTACAGTTTACAGTTTTTTTTTTTAATTTCGAATAGAAAACAGAAAAATTAAACAAACAAAAAAGTGTTTGTGCCATTCTTGTTCCTTAAGAATCGCATTTGCATAACATCCTTCACATCGAAACAATGCTACAACAACATCAAATACTACAAAAATTCTTTTATATATTTTTTTGTGTTATTTAGTGGATCGTCTTCGTCTTCTTTAAATGATTCCTTTTGTTAAATTTAAATACTTCTTCGTTTTTTTGCCGCTGTTGTTGTCGCTGTGATCTCCTCGACTCGAAGAAAAAGCTGTCTGTAAGACCGTGTCTAAGCGTGTTGAAAAGCTTAATTGAAAATGCTATTTTGTTGCTATTTTTATTTATTTTTTTTTAATTTGCTTTATTTTTCTTGCCGAGTTTGTTGTATCAGGATTAAACGAAATAAAAATGGCTTAAATGACGTTTAAGATGCTTTAGTTTTTATGTTGTTGTTATTGTTGTTGTTGCATTGCTTAGTCTTGTTTTATAGACTGTTTTAGTTGTACAATTTTATTTTTTTTTTATCTCATTCGTACAACGTTTTGTGTTACTATTGTCAGCGATGGCGTCGAAATATTTTGGTGTTATTTTTTATTATAAATAAAATTGAACAGATTGATTTGTGTTAAACTAACAGTTTCCCATAAACTAGAGTTTAAGATGTTTTTGTCTTGGTTTTCATTTAATGGGGCCAGAAGATAATATAAATTAATTCTTGCTTCGATGCAGGGACATTTTTAAGTTCTAAATAATTCACTTGGAAACTTTCGTTAGTGAAAATCTTACAAAAGCTTATTTAATATTTATGTTATAAGTTAATTTTCCATGAGCAGCAACATAGATGCAGATCAGAGTCATTGCTTACCATCGAAAGCACGATCTAACGACTGATAGACACTGATTGTATGTTTAAATAGAGCTTTTAAATTCAATTTGAAAACTGATGCCAAAGAAAATTTCCCAACTTCGTGTTCTGAAGCATCGTTATACGGAATTGAAAGACTTTTTGATCGGGATTGTGTTCAGTTACAGGGCAGCTACTTACTATTAACTGAAATAAGAAGATTATTTCGCTTAGATTATTAATTAAGAACGTACGTGTCGACAAGGCAATCTGGCTATTTAAAATTTTGGAGAGGTCCATGAAGCTTTCATTTAATATAATAAGCTTTCAGCATTATCTTGGTTTCAAATGTTTTTCTGTACTTTTTTCTTCGCGGTCAAGAAAACCCTATACATCAGCGTAAGAATTCTTTTAAATAAGAAATATTTTTTAGGTGGATAATATAAAAATTCCAAGTGATTGTCTACAGCCCCGTTTCAAATTAAGAGGTTGACTTTGGACCCCTTTAGCATCATTTGGATAAAAATTGATTTAAATTATTATAATAGACGAATATCCTTCTCTCTAAGAAATTTGTAGTTCAATAAAAAAATTATTCGATTAACTTTAATTTAATTTGGTTGCATATTTATAAGTCATACAACTGTTAACAATTTTGATCGTAAAAATCTGTGTTAAATTATTTTATTCGATTAATTGTTATCCAAATAGTTTATTCGATTGGATTTTATTCGAAAAACTTTAGTCAATTAGTTTGTATGTGAGATTCATTGTAGTGATTAGTAATTCAAATAACTTTTATCGAAATAAATCTAAATTGAAAAATGAATCTCCAGTACTGATTTCAAAAAAAAATTCTTACTGTGTTATTCGAACAGTTTGATATAATAAATATCGCCTAAATTTTCGCTAGAATTTGTAATCTACTATTATTCGAATAGGTTTTACCTGAATTGTATAAATAATTTTACTTGAATAGAAGATACTTAAAATTTTGTTTTTAAACAATTTTATATATATAAATTCGAATAATATAATGGTTCGAACAATTTTATTCGAATATATAATGCATTCGAATAATTTTATTCGATTATTAATTAAAACAGTGTTATTCGTATAGTGTTTACTAAAATAACTCTCTATTTTAATTGTGTTTATTTTATGTAAACATAGGGGGTACCTAGATGTTGAAGTTGTCTATGATAAAACCGGTTTTATTGTACACTTTAAATTTATCAGCCGTTTATGAATTAAAGACTTTAAACGACGAAACATTGTAATTTTGCTTGTAACTGAGTTGTTGTAAATCACTGTGATATGACGCTTTTTATTTACATAAGTACATACTTATTTACATACTTACAAAGTTAAAGGAATTTTTTTTTTCAATATTCCTTAAGGAATTTTTTGTAATAAATCTTTTAATCTCTTCATAGTTATTAACATAAAATAATATTTCTGTATATAATTGCTAAATGTATAGTTAAACGTTAACACAGTATTAAAAGACTTTTATAACACTTTTCAAAACGAAAGACTTAAGACATAAACCTGTCTGTCTAAAACACAGCATTTTATGTGCATCATTGTTTTCTTGTTGCTGCTTGTTATTATTCTTTTTCATTGGTTGTAACAAGTAGTAATTTTTCTTAATATGATGTACAAAGATTATGTTTTCGTCTTCTTTTTATTTTATGGTAGATATTCCTATACCAACCCTTTCTTACTTATAATAAGACACTAAAATTTTTGTCGACATTTGACATCACCAGTCTTGGCATTACACACGACAGGTTCTCATACTTACTGAAATAAATACCAACATTTTTGAATAATAATAAACACATGTTTAAAAATTACCTTTATTATTCTTAGTTTCTTCGTTTTTTTTCCAAAGAATTACAATAAGATGATATCTTGTGATGAAAATATTTAATCAGATCACTTAAAACCAATTAAAAAACTTAATATGCTCGGTTAGTTTAAAACGTTTTGAAATGCAAGTGAAGATTTAATATGAAAAAAAGAAAACAAAATTAACGCAAAAATTAAAAACGATACAAACCAAAAACAGAATTTAACTTCCGCCTGAACACAGCAGGCATGACACCAAAATCTTGGCTTGTAATAAATCTTAAAGTTACTGAAAAGTCTTTTCTCAAGATGGAATGGAACATTATGAGCCAACAACTACTTCTGGTTGCTGTTTGAGTTAAATTTAGCTGCATTTTTCTTCAGTCATATCTTTTAAGGAATACCGATGGTAAACAGTAGATAAATAACTTATTTTCGGAGGTCAACCTACCAAAAAGATAAAAAATAAATAAATAAAAATTAGGTGGAATAAAAAACAAAAACACACGTTTTTATATCGATTCAAAACACATGAGATGAAATTTACTGAGCCTGTCTGTAGCTTGCAAAACAAAACAAAAATGAAATGTGTAAATTTGTAAGACAACGCTTCTTGGCAACAAGTTAAATGAACATTTTGGTGCATTTTGCTGCTTCTTAATTTAGTTGCATGTAAAGATTAATTAAATTTTAACATATTTAACAAAATCTTAAGCCGAAGAGTTTAAGAGCAGCAGCAGCCTTTTAAAGCTTAAATAGTTGTAAAATCACAAATACTCGTACATAAAAGGAATGCACATTGGAAAGCTTTAGAAAGAAAAAAAAAAAATAAATAAAATTGATCAGATTTGTATTCGTATTCTGCTGTTAAGCAAAACAGCAGGTTATGAACACGCATGGATGCACGCACACTGCAAATTAATGATTTGCAAATATGTAATCCTAAAATCCTCACAATCAACTACGCCTGTATTATAATCTAAATTAAGAATTTATAAAAATAAGAATACAAAAATTAAAAAGTTTTCAAAGCTTGAGAAATATTTGTTCATCTTTTATTTAATTCAAACCATTCTAGCTGTCGACCTGGCTGGCAGGGTCCTTTATGCAATGAATGTGTAGTTTATCCTGGCTGCAAGCATGGCTCCTGCTATGGTGAAGCCTGGAAGTGTAAATGCGATACCAATTGGGGTGGCATATTATGTGATCAGGGTTAGTATCTAAACATATTTTGTTAAAACTTTTTAGCATAATTGCTCCTTGAAATATAAAATTGTAGAACTTCTTTTGCATTAATTTATTGTTCTGCTTTGAATAAAATTCTTTATATTTTATTATTGTTATTTATTTAGATTTAAATTTCTGTGGCACTCATGAACCCTGCAAACATGGCGGTACTTGTGAGAATACCGCACCTGATAAATTTCGTTGTACTTGTGCTGAGGGCTTATCTGGTGTACGCTGCGAAATCATAGAACATCCATGTGCAACACAACCATGTAAAAATGGTGGCTCATGCACGGTTAAGGTAAGTTTTTTTTTAAATAATACTTAAATCAAATTATTATTGTTGTTGGTTTTCTTTTATACCATGTTTTATGTTTTTTTTTTTTGTTGCAACAAACTTTACCATCATACATTCATATATCATTGCAAGCATTCTTTATGAATTTTTAGTGGCATATCACATCACGTTATGTGCGCACATTAAAGGGATATTTAAATGAGGACTGCATATGGATGAAAATTTTTACAAATTGTTTATTACGGTTGATTGTATGCTTGTAGAGGAAAGAAATAAATAAAGAAAGAAAAAAAGAAAGAGGAAGATTGAATTAAGCATGTCATAGGCCACAGAGTTAAACGTGATTGAAAATTATTTTTTACATACATTTTCTGCCCCAACCAATTTGTCATGGAATTTATTTAATTTTTTTTCCTTTTTTTGCCATAAATTTTTAATTCCTTTCAACAAGTGTCTTGCTATTAACAAAACAAAAACTAATAACAAAGTTTGATAAAGGGAAATATGTAAATCTCATACTCTCTGATGATTTTTACTATAAAAAAAAATAAATATTTGCTATAAAAAAATACTATTTGTATTAAATAGAAAATTAGTTTTTAAATCGATGTTAATGTTTTAAGAAATGGAAACATGATAATTTACGAACGTGCTGAGTAAGACTGTAGTTAATTAATTATACATCGGAACTTTAGTTTACCGAAACTCTCAATAACATTAATTTTTACTGCCTGGCCCACGATGTCAAATGATGTCGATCGCTGGATTTCTAGACGTAAACAAATTAACTTAAGTTCCATTAATAACATTTAGCAGACTTTTTTTAATTTATTATTTGTTTTCATAGACAAACTCTAAACAAATAAATAAAATGAATGGCTAGAAGGTCGCAAATCACTTCTTTTATGTTTACAATTCCAACCTTATCGATCGATATGGCTCTCTAGCATACAGCTGTCTCTTTTCATTAAACTGAAAACTTTTTGTATTTTTATTCTCTCCAAAAGAATCAAATCGAAAAACACATTCATCTATTCGCGAGGGTGGTGTTCGTTGCAGTGGCTAGCGAGTTGACTACTAAGCAAAATATGACTTACTACCTGGGTTCAATCACTGGTCATGTACATTTGTGTGTCATTGTATTAATTGTTGTTGGACTGTTTAAGAGATGGTCACTAAAAAGCTGTACCGACAGCGATTGATACTGTTCAAAGCTAATCTGTACACAACATCGCACCCTCTTCCTTCGATTAGCAGAACCATCGGCGGAGTAAAACAATTAAGAAATTTAATGCGTCTATTTAACACCAGAGGCTCTCCAGCACTGCTTTAAAAATTATAAAAAACGTGCAATAGCAGAGCTGTAAAGAAATTAAGCCTTTTACATTTTAATCATCTGTCTTCTCTATGCCACCTCTTTTCCTAAGATCTGGCTCAACGCATTGCATAAGTAAGGGTCATTCCTTGAGTGCTGGTCCTAAAAATAATAGATATACATACGAGTACATACATACATATATATTATTTATAGGTAACCTGTTGAGACCAATGATGACACGTTTTCAAAATAATTGTCCTTGTCTATAAATCAATGTTAAGGAAACCGATAACTAATTGAGAAAATCATCAATTAGTCAGCTGTAAGAAAAAGAACAATTTTATTAAAACAATAAACAGAAATCCTGGTTTTTGTTATAAATTTACATTATTTTATTTTTGTACTAAAATTGTCAAATTACATTCCTTATTTAAGTGATTCGCAGTGTAAACTATGTACAAGAATTGAAACTTCTCTATTTATTATTTAAACTGCACATTTATACAATTAAAATTTTCTTCTTAAAACAACCACAATCATAATTTAAAAAAATTACGCACTTTATGGAAAAAGTTTTAAAATACTAAAAAATATATTTGAACTGCAATAACGTAAACATTCTCCTTAACTAACGATTAATACCATTTAAATATGTGAACATAAATATGTTTGTATACTATAGTTGATATAGTCAGCCTTACAAGTGTAATATGTGTTTTATGGCACATTACAATTACGAGAAAATATTAATAATAGAAATAAAATTAAATTACCATTTTGTATTCACAAGGCAAACAAAGATGAACAAATCTTTATTATATTTTTATTTATAATTTAATGCCTCAACCGTGCAGCACAACTAACTGAAAGGAAAAGAAATTTTGATAAAAGATGATTCGCATAAATATGTGAATAAAAGGAGCAGTTAGTTATTAAAAGTATGTTTACACGATATGCAGTATTCAGCAGGTGTTGTTGCCACATTGATGTAGGACACGTTCCAATGGAAAGAAAAGAGTCCGTGATCTATATTGTTAATTTAAAAATATAAATATGTACGCTTTTTAAAACTATGATTACACGAGATGTGTATAAATTTCCCGTTGGTCTCCTTAATAGAAATACTCGTCGTGTGAATGCATTTTAACTCTTTTTCAAACAAAAAAAAAAAAAGGAAAAAAGTCCAGCATTTCTTGGCTATCTTCAAAGCATGTGTTATTATGAGTGAGTGCTACCACGCTGTTTATTACAATTTTCATTCTGTTTAAAAGACTCGAGATGAGCATTTACATCTTTTCTGGCTGCGACTCTAAGATGCATGAACATAAATAATGAATATATGTATGTTAGGACTTTTTTTGCCATTATTTTTTTCATTGGAAATTTCAAAATATTTTCTTTGTTATTTTCTTTTTTTGTTGCAGGAATCAAAAATACCAAATATAACTGCCATGCCATCGTATCGAAAAATGCGTGGCATGAGCTCTTCGATGGGGAAACCAGTTAGTAGACATAATTTACCGCTGCTAGAATTGGGCTTAGGATCATCATCTTCTTCAGTCTTGGCAGCATTGACGTCATCATTAAACAACAGCAATAATAATAATGCAAGTGGACGCATCAGTAGCATTAGTAATACAAACTTTAACCACCAACAAATTCCACCAGTCTCGGAATTTACTTGTGACTGTGTGTCCGGTTGGGCAGGTCCAACATGTGAAATAAGTAAGTTGCATATTTTTTGCTATTTTCATTTTGTTTTTATTATTTAAGGAACAGTGGCGCAAACAGTTACTGTCTCCAAAAAAGTCTATTGAGTGCCAAAACTATTGAACTAATTTCTTTTACGACCTACTATAAATAAAAGAATGATCCTTATTTTATATTGCGAATCCTTTCCTTGGAAATATTTTCTAAATATTTTGAAGAGGATGCCCGTACTGCTGTACTTCAGATTTCATTTTCTTAAGTATGTGACTAAATGAAGAGAATTATCTTTCATGCCAAATTAGAGGCTAAAAATTATTTTTCGAAAATTCGAATATAAGTTCGAAACTTCGAATGTAAGTTCGGAACTTCGAACAAGCTATAAACATGGGTATATCTAATTTTTTGCATTTAAAAGTACATATTAAGTTATTAGATGTCAAGTGAAATTATATGTTTTGAAAATCTGGGATTGAATTACAACAAGCCATACAGGCTGACTTCCAAAACGTTCGCATACAAAGTTTGTATACTGTATTGATACTGTATTTAAATCACATACATATGCAAATTTCCAAAACAATGAATCAACTATAAAGCCGATGCCTTGCTTGCTTTCTTACTGCGTTAAAAATACTTGGCGGCGGCGTTTTGAAATGGTATACTTTGTATTGCGAGTCGAGCTTACCGTATTTATATTATGCAACTTTGTTGCATGCAATCTTTATCGTAAGTGAGAAATGTAAACATTGTACATATATTTCTTCTCTGTTTTTCTCGTTGAAAAGAGAGAGGTGCATGCAACAAAGTTGCGTAGTATGAATACCATATTTGTTGCAATCTGTGCTGCAACGGAACTTTTCGGCTGAAAACTAACTGAAAAAATCTCATAAATATTGATAAACGTTACATTATTTTTATAAATTTTTTTGCGATCGGCTCCACTGTGCCGTGCTCCAAAAACATACTACATGTGCATTCTCTTGATTTGATTTAAAAATTGTTAATAAATATTGAACTCATACTTGTGTAGTCTGTTGGTTGTACTCGTTTAGTTTTTCCAACTAAATTGCATTTGATTTATAAAATTATACAATTTAAATTTAAGGCATTTATTTAGTGGTTTTTGTTGTTTCTAGATCAACTTTTAAGAAATGAGGCGAACCAAACAACAAAATATAGTTTTAAATTAAACACGAATTTGTATATTAATAAGTTTGTTTTGCCGTTGCGTGTATTTTACTTTTTTGTTGTTGTTGTAAGTGTTAATATTACTGCATCAAAATCACATGAAAACATTAGAAATGTTGTTTAAAAAAGAATTAAAAGTTTTAGTTTAAAACACTGTCTTCGTTTGATTGTAAAAAAATACTAACTAACACATCAATTAATTTAACGTGTTGTTGTTAATATTTCTAGTGTTCAACTGATCATGCAAACGAAAAAACAAAATCGTAACAAACTAGTGTTTGGCATTTTTTTGTTTAATTCTTGAATTTGTAGCAAATGCCTGCGAATATTTTAGTTCAACATTTTTATTACTCAACTCAGTTTTCCGTGCGCAAATATTTAATAAAATGTTTTGCGCTTGGATTTGTATTAACTGAAAAATAAATAATAAAGTTATTTGATGCAAACAGACAGTTTCAGCTGATGTTTTTTACTTGTTTGCAATCGAATAAAAAGATTTAGGAAACAAACTTGATTATTGTATTTGCGAATTTTCAAGTTGTTCAGTCAGTAACCTGTTTAGCTTTTGATACGTAAAATTAAGTAGAACAAATTTAAATTACAAAAATGAAGGTGTGGGCTATTTTTTGATCGACAGACGACTAGTTATGATCAATAGCATAAACAATTGTTTTTACGCTTTCAAAAAATATAACAAATTATTTTCGTTTTTTTCTATTTTTTTTTTTTTTTTTTTGTAATTAATGTTTCTAAAAGTTTAATGTTCGAACAAAAGGTCGCCAAGTTGATCTTAATAAAACAATTTTTATACCGCGACAAAATATTTATTATTTACTCTCATATTTTCAATAAATCCCATGAAATAATAACTTATTAAATTTAAGACAATAAATAAAGAAAAATAAAGCAAAATTAAACATTTGCTTAGACGAAAGTTGCAAATGTGTATGTTGACGACAACGCCACCAGTCAGTCGGCATGAAAGTTTTCGCACAACAGGCAGGTGGTTTTCATATTTTAATAAAAAAAACATTTCTCCAGTATTCTTTAATAATAATTTAGAAATAACCATTGCTTTTTATTAAATTCTTTCCACCAGAAAACTTTTCATTCTTATCGAAATGTGTCTTGTAAATTAAAAAATGCTAACACTCTTCTAACCACAAAAAAAAAAAAAAAAAACAGAAAACAAAAACTTGACTTAACACGTTCGCCAAAGTGCGTTTCAAACACTACAAAAGTCAAAAAGTCTTTAGCATGCAAATCGTAAAAACAGTCGTTAATATTAACAACAACAACAGCAACAACCACAAAAAAGCTGCTAAATATGTTTTCATGTTAACCGTCCACACAAACACGCACACACACACACAGACACTCAAACACATACACCATTTCAACAACAAGAGTCCACTTATGACAAATTGCCAACTAATGCTGCACTTTGCAAGACCTCGCAGTTAACAAAAATTGTGTTGACTTTTTACACTGAATAAAAAAAAGTTTGTATAATAAAAAAGATAAATCTTTAAAATACTTTTGCTAAATATACTTAAGATTTTTGTCGCGTAAACGAAGTTGTTGTTTGTTGTTTTTTTCTTTTTCAAATAAGTAATAAAACATACAAAAAACATGTATGTATGTACGTTTGTTCGGTATGTGTAACAAAATATGAAAAAGTTAATAAATAATGGTTGAAAACGCAAAGTCTTTGCGTACACGAGCAGCATCTTAACTTTGTTTCGATTTTTTTTTTCGTTTGCTTGCTGTTATTAACTTAAAAATATTTAATAAGTATTACGTGTTGCTTTCCGAATTCTGTTAGGTTTTTACATACACCATTTCCATTGACGCTCTTGAAGGCATTACGACTGATTTGAAAAAAAAATCAATTATTGGTATACATATTTGTAATTTTTCATTTATCTTTAACATGTTTATGTTTTGAAAATTATTTCTTTCTTAAACTTAATTTTTCAAAATATAAGTTTTCCGATAAATACATTTTTTTAAAGTATAGTTTTCGAAAAGTTGGTTTTTCGAAAGGAATCTGCTTTGGAAAACCAACAGTAAAAGTGAATTTGTGGAAAAGTAAATTTTCTAAACTGTGCCAATTTTTAAAAAAGAGTATTCCACATATGTATTTATTCCAATATTATTATTATTATTTTATGAAGCCTTAATCACATCGAACAAAAAATTCTAGAAATAGAATTCATTGTTTCAACGAATTGTGCATTAGTTTTATCTTTATGTACTTGTACATTAAATCAATGAACTGGTTCATTATTTTTGTTGAAGAACTAATTCAGCGAATTGTTTTTATGAACCGTTTTACAATAATATTTAATGAATATTTTCATTAAAATAATGCATGTGTACATTGAATTAACGCATTTTTGCATAAAATTAATGAATCTGGATGAATGAACGTAATTAAGTGAAATTATATAACATAACTTTCGCAGTGCAAAAAAATAAAATTTGTATTTTTCAATTAAGTGGTGGCAGTGAGGTCTAAGCGATAAACAACTCTGATGATGAGACTATGGTTGGTCTCGGAATTTCATGATGTCAGTTCAACCCTCCGAGCAGTCTAATTTTTCTTTGTCTGTTCAATTATTACAGCTTCAACATTTTTCTTTCTAATAAAAATAATAATTTAATTCATAAAAAATTAAATTTAGAGAAAAACAAACTTAAGCCTGACAAATTAAAATTTCTTTGATTTGTATTTTTCTTAAAGGTTACCTCCGGCAGTATTTACTATCCCCTTAAACTGTTGAGGTGGGGGTTCGGTGAATTCTCTATACTTTTTTTGGCAGAGATATTTAAAGAAATATTTTTTAAGGTTTCGTAATTAGGAGAATAAAAATAGATGTATATTAATCCATTATCACAATACGTATGTCCGTCTTTCAGTTTGTCCGTTCGTCCCGCCTTCGAATGCAAAAGAAACTTTGATTTTTTTTTTTCACGCTTTAACGGCTAAGTGACAGTATTGATTTTAATTACAGAATTGCGTCTACAAGAACGCATAGGATGCATACTTTTTTAAAACTAGGATCCAGAGAGTAAGGGCAATTCCTGTGTCCATGAAACTATCCAGCCGATTTTTATGAAATTTAATAAAATAAATAGAAGACACATATGCTATTCAGTTTGTCGAAATTAATGTCAAGAAAATTTATTTATCTGCACAATTACTTGGCATAATAGTTTCATGATAATTTTTTTTTTAATTTTAAGATTTTAAATTTTCTAATTTTACTCTGGAAATGGTGTCAACTAGAACTTTATGACACAAAAAAAGCATTTTTAACACTTTCTTGCAACGAAAAAATTTTAGAAGATTTTTACAGCTTTTCAATTTACAGAAGATGTATTGTATGTTTATAGAAAACAAAAACAACAAGAAGTTAAATAAAAAAAAGTTTAATGCTTTCAGTTCGTTAGATGTTTTGTTGTCTGTTATGACAAATGGGATGTCTTGTCAAAAAGGTGTTAAGAGCGTATTAAACAATTTTTCAAACTTAAATATTTTTTTTTTTTTTTTTTTGTTTCGAGACGCTATTTGTTAAACAATTTAACATTGCGTGTCAAAAGAATTTAATATTAATATTTTTTCTATTTTAATGTTTCTTTCTTTTGAATACAAAGTTTGTAAAAAAAATATCTTTTGAGAAAATTTTCTTAAACTTTTGCAAAAGTTTGGAACATCTTTTAAAGACCCAATTTTTTATTATATATGTATTTCTTTATAGTTTGTTTTTTTACGTTTTGCTACGTAAACGTTTGTTAATATGGATATGTGGGCTAAAAGCACGCTATTTTTGGTTGTAACGTTTATTTAATTAATAAACAAATGTTTAAAATTCGTGCGTTGTTATTTGCTGTTAATTTTAGCATATTTCTAATGGTTTAATGTCAGCCATTGAATTTGGCAAAAAACACAAATACACACAAATTGCAATGAGTTTAACCAATAAAATGGGGTTAACATCCAACACAAATTTCGTTTTATGGTCTGACATCTGTTTAATTAATGGACCACTATAACGTTCATTAATATTTGGGTTAAATAAGAGCTACGAGTACAAAATGACTTCTCGTTAGGTGCTCTGTTTTTTTTTATTTATTTTTTTATTTTTACACAATTTTTACGCATTTCTTTTCATAATAATTATCTCATCAAACCAAACATTGTTTGCTGTAGATTTATTTTGTGATTTTTTTAAAAGCAATAAAAAGCCAACAAAATATTTTAAGAAAAAGTAAATAATTGTTGTTGTCTAAATGTTTAATAATTTGAAATCCCGCTGGTTTCGTTGGTTGTTGCTTTATAATGTTCAAGCCTTTCACATTGTAGCTGTGAGCATATAAATGTTGTTTTTCTTGCAAATATGATTACAATTCATATTCAATATTTTGTGTGTGTGTGTGCTATTTTTTGTCATATTTCTTAAAAACTAGTTTGTATAATTTCTCATAAATGTTTAAAATTTGCAAAAATTTTAAACTTGCTGTGTATGTGTGTGTGTGTGTGTGTTTAAGCGTTTAATTTAAACGTTTTTAAAGACTCATTTAAAAATTTTTTACTTTTTCTTTATGTCTAAAAGCCAGATTTTTTTATGTTTCTCAGATAATTATTCAAAGATTCGTTTTGCTTAAATAATTTGTTACCAATTGCTTGCTGCTGCAATACAAATCTTGTTGGCTCCTTTAAACAGATTTTTGAAAGAAAGCACTCATGTGGCCATAAAACAAATCTTTCGCTTTTTAAATAAAGTTTTAAAATGTATTTCTTTATTAATCTGCTCACATGTGAGATTGGCTTTTTCGATAGCCTCTTTTTATTATGGCTCTTATGGTTTTTCTTGCCTGTCTGTTGTCTGTTTTTCTTTAATTTCATTGCAACTTTGTTAACTGCTATTTTGTTGTTGTTCAATTCAGTTTGATTGTTTCTCGTTGTTACAGATGACTGATAACTGACTTTTAACCGTTTTAAATGCCTAAAGTTTTTCATCTTCTTCTTCTTCTTCGTTTTTTTTTTTTTTTTTTATGATTTATTGACTTGTAAATAAAAACTAAAAGGAAATTGTTAAACAAACAAGAAAAAATTACGTTTTCAAATGAATTCATCAGGAAATATCTGAAGAAATTATTTGTTTTATAAAAAAAATTAAATTTGTATGACATAAATCTTAGATCGCATAGATTTTCACATAAAAATTAAAAATGGAATTCTTTACCGCATTCATTTAAAAATTAGTTTCTAATATTTGCGGTAAATGCTGAAAATGTCATCATTTTCGCTTTACTGATATTTACTTGACATGAAAGATAACCCACAGGAAAGTCTCAAGGTAGATTAACATACCAGGTAGTGTTAATATTAAAACAAATACAACACTACCAAAACAACATGATGTTTTAGTGTTGTTTCTGCCTACTACTGTCAAAAAAATTAAATAATACTAATAAATAAATAATATTTTGAGCTTTAATGAATTTGAAAAGAATTTAATTTTCTAGAAAAGTTGATGAAAAATAAATACTTTTGAAAATATTGCTATTTTTAATATTTTATAGCAAACTGCACTCAAACGTAAAATAATAGCGATGCAATAATATTGTTATAGAAAAAAAGGAACGTAGCATAAATTAAGATCAGGCATGAGTAGTTGTGTGATCATCTATTGCAATGGCTACTTTTAGTACCGACATGGTCATAATTACTTTGATGATTAAAACTTACCTAATTGCTCTAATTAAATTTTTGTTCTTTATATGCTATCTGCTGGTTCCTCTAATTGCTACTATTGGTGTTATTGCCACAATATAAAATCATTATCTGAATTAGTCGAATTTGTTTTTGTTGTTTTTTAATCTGCTACTAAAACTACTGCTACTTGTTTTTCTTTTAACAATAAATTGAATATTCGATTTACTTATTTTTAATAGCATTCAAAGTAGCAGATAAGATTCTGCAAGAATTAAAGTTTAATTAGCAGTAGAAATAAAAAATAATATATTTACTAAAAGTAAAGATCACGATGTGATGATATTTTGATGCTATAAGCAAAGTTCTTTCTACTTCCTCACAAACATTTTGTTTATTTTCACTGTCTTTACTGTTATCTAAGCTATAGTTATCTTACTACTGCAATCTTTTATTGTAGCACTAATGCTATACCAATGATACATTAAATATAATTCACATGCTACAATATGTAATTGTTTGTATGCTTCTTCTATTACTGCTACTGGTTTTAATGCTACTAATATTGAAAATTATCCCCAGCAGTAGCAAATTATAAGCTTAGTAATTTACTAAAAGAACTGCTACCAACATGAGAACGGAGCAGTAGCAATATAATTTATAATATTTTCCATTTAAAATATTTTTAGTAGATTATTTTGTATGGTCGCTCTATTTACAAGTGTGACATGAAGTGGTGCTATTTTAAACACTAGAATTAAGATGCTACTACTATTAGCAATAATGCTACTAAAATCAGTATTGATTTTTTTTTTTAATTTTCTACTAGACTATTTGTGTGTTATTTTGTCGCTACTACTATCTGGAGTCTAGTTTATTCAATGCTATAAAAATAAAATATATATTTTTACTCCTTTTGAGTGTTTTCCTTAAAACTCCATTATCTATTCAAAAAGATTTAATTTTTCTTGATAGAATATGTGGCTAGGTTCCGCCCATCTTTTGCATATACTGTTGTCAGTCTGTCCATCAGTCTCCCTATTACCAAGATAATGTCAATTAAAAATCGAGAGGTCATATTTAAGGAAGACTGCAAAAATTCTATATTGAAACGTATTTGCTACGATGCCAAATGTATTTGTACATGAGCACTATTATCACAGCATTTAGGCAAATATCATTAGAAGAATTCTTACCAACTAGATTAAGATTATATTTTTATTTACAAAAGTACTTTTTAATAGTTCATTTCATTTGAAAACTTTATCAAACAAAAATTGTACATTTAATGATTTAACTTAAATGTATTTTTTCCTAAGAACTTTACAAACAAATTAAAAGAAAAATATTAGTCAAAATGAAAGCTTTTTATGGTCATGGACAACAACAGCGCAAAATAGTAAAAGTAAACGTTCTCTAGCGAAACCATCTGATGCACCTTACTAAACTAATTGTGTTTATTTAAGCACGCAACAATACAAAAAAAGACACATCTTGGCAAAGCGAGATGATGATGATGATGATGATTGAAAGCAAATGAAAACAAATCGAAAATAATGTAATAAGAAAAACACAATATGCAAACATTAGATTTCAAGACAACAGATAAAAATGTCCACACTCACATAAAACACATCACTCAAGTCATCTTAAACGTTTTTTTGTCTAAAAACAAAGCAAACCAACAACAAAATTAAAAATAAAATAAAACAACACAAAACTTCAAGTTGAAGATCTAAAGAGATGGCACTTGAAGAAAAGATAAATCTGAATGATGGAAGCAAAAACCGAAATGTTAAATATAATTTCAACTCTTTAAGCTTTTGTACTCGCAGTTGCATTTTACAAACAAACACTTGTTAGGAAAGCAATTTAACCCATTAAAGCTGCGGTTTATCAAAAAAAAAAATTTATTTATTGAATAAACAAAATACTACAGGAGGATCTGGCTACAGAGTGTGTCACATATTTCTGAAATTAGAAATAAAGTTTTAATTTAAACAACATAAAGCTTTTCGTTGTTAATGATTTGAATTCAGCTTAATGTACTGCTTAAGTTTATTATATTTTGTATTCTATTTAAAAAGTAATCTATTTTAAAGACGCCTAATTGATCTTTTATACCAGAACACAAAACTGAAGAGAGTGAAAGAGACGCTTTTATTTTAAACTAGCATTAAATTTCTGGAAACAGTAGATAAATTTCATGCTTCGATATGCGCGGCTTTGAACCGCATCGGAGGATGCACAGAATGAAGGCAAAGATATGTCTTAATTTATTTTTAAGCACTTTGACGTTGTTTGTCTGTTAATACGAACACTAAAATAACTAACGAATAAGAGAAAAAAATGATTTGGAAGCTCTCTCTTTCTCTCTTAGGTTTGTGTTTTTGCACACAGATGAGTTACGTAAATTGCGCATTAAAACGAAGGTAACATTCAGTTTAGTTTGAAATATTTTAAAAAAAGTGCAGAAAAACACGACTGTATTTTGAGTGCTTCACAAAAATCGCCATTTTACATAAAAATAAGAGTTCCAATGTGGAAGATCACGAGTAAAAATCCTGCATGTTTAAAGCTCTTTTCGAAGCAGGAGAGGTAACAACAACAAGTTTTTATCGCTATAAACCTGCATCGGCCGAAGCAATAGTTTTTGCTGGAATGTTACTGAAGGCATAAACTCTCTATGATAAGAAATATATCGAAAAAATAAATGGGTCCAAAAGTACAAACTGTTTCATATTTGACCTACACTTCCCCCCTCCCACCGGGAAGGAACAGTATACTTCCGATAAAAAAAAATAATTATTAAAAAGTACAAAAAATTCCCCTTAAAATGGATACGATTTTTTTTAATCAGGATCATTGATATGTTATCCCTTTACCAAATTGCATACAAATCCATTAAGCGGGTCTCAAGTTATAGTGGCACAAAGACTCAAACATATAAACAGACAAATATATGTGGATATAATTTTACGAAAAAGAATATTTTTTCGAATTCCTTTTTTTTCACAACTTTATGAGTATCACCGAATCTATTCAAAAATTTTTTTATCAAATTTTTCCAGCCTCTCAATGGCTTAAAAACCAACAAAATCTTTCAAAAGCTGATTGTAACAAACAAATAAAAACTAAAAAATAAAAGCAAACAAAAACTTAAATAAACCATTATTTTTTTCTTGCAACAGTTTGTCTGTGAGTTTTTCTGTTTACGTACAACGAATATTTGAAAACCGAAAAAGAAAAATAAATAAATCTTTACAAAACTATAATCGTACATCTTTAGCCATTGAATTTATTTTTCTTTGTTAATCTTGTTTTCTTTGGTGCATTTTTCCTTTTGCAGATATCGATGAGTGTGCTGGTGGCCCTTGCGAACATGGTGGCACTTGTATTGATCTTATCGGCGGTTTCCGTTGTGAATGTCCACCCGAATGGACAGGCGATGTGTGTCAGATTGATGTAAACGAATGTGATATTTCTTATGCCGCCTCAACCACAACTCACCACCTGCAACAGCATCAAGTGCATCATACATCGACATTGCGTACCTCAACAGCAGCTGTTGCTGCTGCTGCTGCCGCCGCAGCTGCCATTTCTTCATCAAGTACTTCTTCGTCAGCTTTAATTGCCGCCTTAAATGCTGCTTCATCTTCTTTGGCTGCTGCTGCCGCTGCAAATGCCAGCTTAGAGTCTGACTCGATATTTGGTCCATGCGTTAATGCTCGCCAGTGTAATAATTTGCCTGGTACGTTTTCGTGCGTTTGTCTCGAGGGTTGGGGTGGTCCAACATGTGCCGAAGATATCGATGATTGCGTGGGCCAGTGCAAGAATAATGCCACTTGCATGGATATGGTTAACGATTATCATTGCGCCTGTACAACTGGATTTACAGGTAATCCGAATTAAAAGTAATTCATAACAAATTTATAAAAAAAAAATCCAATAAAACTTAAACATGTGTTTTGAAAACTCACTGGCTGGCTGGTTGTCTGGCTGGTCGGCAATTAAATGTTGTAGAGTTTTATGTTAAAATTGCATTAAAAGAATTTCAATTTAACAAGCAGACAAGTGAAATAAGTTGAAAAACTTACCCACATGTGCCCCCAAAAAATTCACTTTAACTCTTGAGGGGATTTGCCATGTTGGACTTCCTTGTGTTGGTGTTTTTTTTTTTTTTGTGTGTAAACAAAGTTGTTTATTTGGATGCTTTTTTTCTATTTAGTTTTTAACAAGATTTAAGAATATTATTTTTTCATTTTGCAAACAAGAAAACTTTTTTAGTTTAACTTGTTTTTAATATTTACACACATGAAGTTGTATGTCCGTCCATTTATTTTACTCGTGGCATAATTGTATTTATTGCAATTATTAATGCTTTCAATTTTATTCAATATTTATTACTATGATTTTTCTTTTAAAACTCATTTTTATGTTTTGTTTTGTTTTTGTATTTATTTTATGAACAGGTCGGGATTGTGAAACTGATATTGATGAATGTGCTAATTCACCGTGTCGTAATGGTGGCGAATGTGTGGACATGATTGGTAAATTTAATTGCATTTGTCCACTCGGGTATTCCGGTACACTATGCGAGGTATGTGTGAATGTTTTTTTTTTTTTGTATATTTTGCACTCGTATTGTGTATAATTTGTTTTTATTTAATTTAATGAATTGTTAATTTGTTTTATTTTTTGCTATGCAACGTAATTTTAGTGCATAAAATTTTTATTGGTTTTTTTAATGTACGTTTATTATTGTTGACGAGTTGTTAATATGAATTTAAAGTGTTTCATTAGAAAAGTTAGATAATTCTTTTACGAAACTGCTACAGACGCAATTATATATTTTATTTGATCAAAATTCCAGTTAATTTTTTATGATTAAATTTCGAGTCTTCTTTGCAATTTTCTAAAGATTAAAAAAAGTACAAATTATTTGCTACTTTTCAATCTGCAGAAGATCATCAATAAATATTAGTAAGAAATAGGGCTGAGATATTCATGCACAAAAAAAAATTAAAAATATGTATGCTAATAACTCATGATGGAAAAATATTCATAAAAATATAACAACACAAACACGGAAAATAATATTTTTTACATAATTCTAAAGAATAATATTCAATTAAACTAGATTCATGAATTTAATGCAAAAATATGTTTTTTCCGTGCAAATATTCATTAAAATAAAATGCAAAGCTGTTCATTGAAAACATTCATTGTGGTTGTTCTTCAACAAAATGAATGAACCAGAACATTAATGAACAATTTCGACAAAACAATGAAATTGTCCCTAAAATTTTTGATTTAGTTCATTATTTATTATTTTATCTAGATATACATATGTATGTACATGAAAGTATTTATTTCATTTAAATTCACATAACGGCCAGTTAAAATTATTTATTGAATTTATGAATTCATACATTGAATCTATGAACTTTTGTTTTAATCGTAACGCTGTACATTGCCGTGCAAAATTTTTTGTATCACTGTTAAAAGAGAGATTTTTAGCTGTTTTGTAAGAAAGATTCAAAAAGAGCCATACAACGAGGCAATTGAGGGTTAACTTGCTCCACATAAGTGATCGTCGTGGTGTTCTACATAAAAGTGCTGAACATATATTTCACCGATTGCGCAATAGAGTTTAGGAAGGTAATTCAAATCTCTCTAAAACTATTCACAGATTTAAGTTTTCAGGAAACTGGTAAACTTTTCTTTGTTGCTCTTTACCATAATTAGTCGCCAGAAGGTTATTCCCTGTCGTTTGCATTATTTTAAAATTATTGTTTCCTTCAAACTCCGCATGCATTTCTTTGCTGCTTTAGAAAAACTTTATTTCAAATGAAAGGAAATGGCTCCTTTTACAGTCGCCTCACAGCGCATTTAACAACTTAAATTTCACATAAATGTTTTTAAATGTTTATTTAATCTACCCATTAAATGTCTTAAAATAATCTACAAATTAACACCTTCAGTATTTGCTCCAAATAAATTACTTAAAATTAAATATTCCAAACACAAACTCGATGACACATTCACAACAAAACAACAACAAGACATAACAAAACACAAAATAAAAAAAAAAGTAGATCAAAAATAAAACTTCAACAACAAACAGTATGTGTACAATTTATGAAATCGTAAATTTTGTATTTTTAAACAGTGAACAGTGATCATGTTTAAAATTCTTAAATGGTCAAAAATCACATTAATTCCATGAAAAATCATGTTGAAGGAAAGAAAAAAAATTACCTTCAAACTGACAAAGAAATAAAATTTGTATTCTTACAGACAGACAGCAGATGACAGTTTCTTATACAAATTATCGAACATATATTTACTAAATAGTCATCATTTAACAAACAAACAAACAAAACAACTCAAAATGGGTTCAATGTTAAGCCAAGAAAAAAATTGATCTAGAATAAGAAAAAATGTTAAGAATAAAAAAATAAATTTGCCTTTGAGTAAAATAAAAAAAAAAAAATATCTAAAAAAGAAGTGTTCTCGTGTGTGGAAAAATTTAATACTTTTGCGTGCGTGTTAAAACATGTTTTCGCTATCGAAGAACACCACCAACCAGCAACACATCCAAGAGGTACATAAATCTCAAATATAGAGAAACACGAAGTATCACCAGCGCACAGTATCTGTCACACGAATTTGATGCTTTAATACCTTTTAACACTAATCGCATTACGAGCAATCAATTGTGATGAGAATATGAAAAAAATTCTCCTTACACACTCACATATCGATACTCTGGATAATGACTTTTAGCTTTAATAAAAAAACACGCACACATGCACACTATTTCGCAGCACAGAATGCACACAATTTATATTAAAAATGACTAACAAAGTTAGATTGTTTAAATTTAAACATTTTCTCACGTGCTTATTTATTTGTATGATCGGTAAAATATTGTTTTTATTTATGAAAAATGGCTTATATTTTTAAAAATTAGAACATCTTTTTTGTAAGCTTAACGTCGTCATCGTCCGCAATTGAATGAATTATTTATGTATTTTTTATTGTTTTTTTTTTTTTTTTGTTTTACTTTTGACCATGAATTGTAGATTTTTCTGTAGAATGAAAAGCCAAAGAGGAGGCTCCAGCATAAATCTCGTAACAAATAAATGGGGCAAGAATACAGGAAATGATTTAAAATGATTTGTTTTTGTATTAGAAAAAGGAGTTTGAAATTAATTAATTTTAGGGAAAAAAAACTATAAATTTAAATTAAAATTTTTGCTGCTTAAGTCTTTTGTTTTCATTCAAGTTCTTTATAATTTGTATGCTTGATTATTTGAATATTTCAGGAAGCCAATGATCATTGCACATCTTCACCATGTTTAGAAGGACGCTGCATGAACACACCAGGCAGCTATTATTGTCACTGTCCCCCCGGACGTTCTGGTAAGCACTGTGAACATGTTAGACCCATGTGCAGTCAGCCACATTGTAATGGTAAATATTTTAGAACTCTATTAAGTACTTTAGTTTTTCGGTTTTTCAGTTTATAATTAAAAAATTGTATTGTATTTTTTTATAAAATTTTTTTAAAATATCAGATGGTTGTTTTGCCAACACCACCACCGATAATTCGGCGAACAATTTGCCCTGTTCTGGCCATGGCATATGCGAAATGGGAGATGTGGGTACATTTTGTAAATGTCATAAAGGCTATACCGGCACATTCTGTGAACACAGTAAGTAGTTGATTTATATTTATAATTTCTCCTCTGGTGGCTCATACGTTTATTTTTTTTTTTTTTTTTGTTTTATTCGATAAGATTTTTTTTTTTTTGTTTTGTTTCTTTTACTTGCTTGCCAAAATTCGCTTTCAAATCTTTTTGTTAATTGACATAATTTAAATTAATCATTCAATCATAAAATATATTAAGAGGAAACAGCTTTAAAGCTTAAATAGTTTTCTCACACAAATGTTTCTCATTTTAATTTCTAGTGAAATATTTTTTAATACATATATTTAATTTGGTAATAAAATAAAAAAAGGAGTCTAATCAGGTAGAAAATTGTGCATGTTGAGTTAACGTGCAAAACATAAAAGATCTCTTTATATTTTTTGAGGACATAATATTAAAGCAAAGCTAACAGAAATTCTAAAAGTTTCATATTTCAGTACATAAATATTTGTTAAATTAAAAAAAAACGGCTTTTAAATATTTTTATTCGATTTTAAAATAAACCCAAAAATTCAAAACCAAAAATTTTAGTTTCCCAAATTTGTAAAGTTCACCACAAATTTTAAAATTTTCATAAAACTAGAAAATATAAATTCAATTAAACCATTTTGAAAAGTTGCAACCTTTAAGTTTCTCTATTTGCTTGTCACAAACTTTCCTTAATGTTCTGTCTTTTTACAGATCTTAATGAGTGTTTACCCAATCCCTGTCGCAATGGTGGTATTTGTTTAGACGGCGATGGTGATTTCACATGTGAATGTCCTTCTGGCTGGACTGGTAAGCACTATTAAATATTACTATTAAAAATATTTAGTAAAATTCTATTTAAAATAAGAAAAAAAATACCTACAAAAATTACTTTAGCAAGAACATTGTTGATTGTTTTTTACATGCAACTTAAAAACTAACATTACTTAGCACAACTTACGACATGACTATAATAAACACTAAAACTTATTGCAGTAGACCTAAAGTTTAAGAGAAAAAACACTTGTTCCAAAAAAAAATACTTGTTAAAAACACACTCGCAACATATCTGAAATTAAAAGCACCATTAATCATAAAATCAAGTACAAGAACCACACAAACATTCACCTCAATGTAAAACTATTTTAAGACTTAAAACAGCAGCAGTTGAATAGACCAAAACTCGAAACAATTTTTTTTTTTCAAATGAGGGGAAGAAAATAATCCAAAAATATGCAAATTTGTTACTAAAATGTAATCAACTTTAAGCCTGTGCTAATGGGTCCATATTAAAGTTCTTAGTTGTGTAAAACTTTTTTAAATAGTACCTTAAATTCAAAAAAAAGATCGTTTTCTTACATATAAAATTTTTAAATTCAGTTTCAGTAAAAGTCCTCTTCTACCTGCTAATCTAAAATTGTCTAATAAAATCTAATTAATTTCCGTTTAATATTTCAAGCAACCGTCAACTTTTTTATATTTAATTTTAAATCCAATTACCTTAAATGCTGTTAGTCTTTGTTTTTTTCTTCACAACTTTTTGCTTCTCATTTAGTCCATTATTAATGATCTTTATAATGCTTTAATTGATATGCCACCTCTTCAATTTAAATGATTTTTTTTTTTAAATGAATTAATTTTTATTCATTGTCGCAAAGCTTCTTCTAAGACTGACCAAGCAATTTATAAAAGCTATGCTAATATTTATTTGTCTAACTTAAATTTTTTTTTGTTGCCAGCAGCATATTTACTGAATTAACTAAGACTTGATTAATGTTTATTGATTGAAATCAGTAACAGAGACAAGCAAAAATACTTATTCAAATATAATTCGTAAGATTAAAATTTAGTTTCCAGTGCGAAATTTAACTTTTTTGCCAAAAATATTTTCAAAAAGTGAATTATAAGCAGTCAAGTTATTAAGAAACGCTATGAAATACTATAGTTTACTATATTATTACCATTAACAAAAAAGATTTCTTACATTATTTAAACATTCCGTAAAACCTTTTTAAAACGAAAGACTTAAGACACAAACATCAATTTATTTAATTGTCACATTTATTTTTTCCACAAACTTTTTTTTTTGTATTTTTTTCCTTTTGCTGCATGCACACAATAAACAAAGCTATGGATGGCACTGCATAACTTTAAAAGATAAAAATGTTCCATCCATAATTACAGATTTACTCACTGCAATACGTCTCTTAAACTTTTATTTCTAATGACAAAATCTTTACTTATCTTTTGTTTTAAAAAGTTGAAACCATTACGTTTTCTATTGCCTTAATAGTGTCTGCCTGCAAAACTACGAGTAACAAAATCCTTGCTCGCACAAAAATTGTATTTTCGATTTTGAATTCGCAGTCAGTGCGGTGAAGAGCATGATTTCACTACAACCAACAATTCAATTACAATTTAGTTTTTCACACTTGCCATACAATTTTCAACACCTTTAAGTTTTTCACATATAACTGCCAAAAGCATCTACATACATATTTGTAGAGCCTGATTTGAATCTTGCAAAATAAGGTACAAAAACAACAACTTTAGCCGTTCCGACTACAGTGAAGTGCAAAAAAAACTACAAAAAAAATTAGACTCTGAAAAGGCCATTTATTACAAACTGGTGACGCATCCTGTTAATTTTATACAACACTAGCACTTCTATTACTGCTGCTGATTGCTACGAGTTAAATAACATTGGATTATTTTTTGTTTTATTTTCCTGGCGTAAATGTCGATATCGATGCATTGGCTGAACATGCACAAGACTTTGTATTATTTTGTTTTCTTCTTACATTAAAACGGAAAGAAGAAAAACGTAAACAAATGTTTTAATGTAGAAACGCGATCTTGAGGTTTCATATTAATTCCCTTTCGCGTTTAACAAGTAACACGACATGGCATTAATACACACAAGAACACAATATTATCACAAATCGAGAGAATTATTTATGGAATTTGTTTGGTACATAGTCTGAGTCTCCCTAAAGGTGGTACTTTTGGTCACTTTTCATTTGACCTGACTATGGGTTGACTTGACTATAAGTTGACTAAGACTTGTTTATGACTTGACTATGGCTTGACTGTGATTTGATAAGACTTGACTATGACTTGGTAATGACTTGACTATGGCTTGACTTGGACTTGATGAGACTTAACTATGACTTAAGTATGATTTGACAATGACTTGAGTATTAGTTGACTGTGTCGTTACTATGAATTAAGTTTAACTTGAGTATGACTTGACTGTGACTTGAATATGACTTTACTACTACTTAAGTATGACTTGACTGCGACTTTACTATGACTTAAGTATGACTTGACAATGACTTGAGTATGAATTGACTATGACTTGACTACGACTTTACTATATGTATATGACTTGGCTATAAATTGAGTATCGCTTGTTTATGACTTGAATATAACTTGACTATGACTTGACTGCGACTTTACTATGACTTAAGTATGACACTTGTGTATGACTTGGCTTTAAATTAACTATCGCTTGTCTATTATTTGAGTAGAATTTGAGTTGGAACATGCGTCTGACTTGTATATGATCTGATTATAACTTAACTATGACTTGACATTGGTTTAGCTATTACTGAACTATAGCTTATATATTACTTAACTATGAATTTTCTATAACCTGACTGTAACCTAAATATAACTTGAGACTTTACAATGACGACTGTTTTCATAATGACTTAAATACGAGTTGACTATGACTAGACTACGACTTGACTATAACTTGACCATTCTCTTAATAATGACTTGACATAACTACGCTATCACTGAATCGTGAATTTTCAGCGACTCCCTTCTTAGCTCTTAATTCGATCAAATTATGCCATTTGTATCATCCCTATTGCGTTGGGCAGCTCATTTAATAACAATTTTCTTTATTTTTCGAAAAATTTTTTCCTGCAGCATGTGGTAGAAAACAACATGGAATAAATGAGTCGATGGCTCGTTGGCCTTAACAATCAGATAAAAAATACTTCACACACGATTAGGAATTTTTAATTAAAATATTTTGCTTTTCATACAAATTTCTGTTCCTCTTGCTTCTATTTTTCTTGCATTTTTACCACTTTTTGGTTAAGTTTTGGTCTAACTTCAATTCGCCAATTCGCATGCATATGGAAGATCTCTGCCAATAACAAAAATTGAAGTGAATATATTTGAGGGTTTGTTGTGTGTTAAGGTTGTTGTTGCAAAAAAAAAAAGTGCAACCTGCTGCCACTGCTTCAAAGCTTAAAATTTAATTCTTAACAGACAAGTACATACATTTAAAAATGCCAGACCAGAAAAATATCGATGTGTTTCTTTTTTCAGCATGCGAATCTTTAAATGATTTTTTTTTTCTTCTTTAATTTAAGAACTCAAGATATTTTACTTAAGTTGGCTAGAGCTGCGTGTAAACAACATTTAAGTATATGAGTATTTATGTACATCTGTGTGTGTTAGTGTATATATTCATTTCAAGTCAAGGATCTTTAAGTTAAAATACAAAGTAAAATAACATTCGCTTTCGTGCCCATATAAACTGATTCAAAATGCGTTCTCTTTAGGTTAATCCAGAAAAGCTTAAAAAATACAGAAATACGAAGAACAAAAGAAAAATTAAAACACAAATTTCAACCTGCCACGAGTATATTGAACGTTGTACTACAACACAAGTTTTACAGCAGCCATCTGAAATTTGTGATAGGCGTTAACGCGTGTGTGTATGTGATGTTTTGCTTTTTTCTTTAATTTTCAGTTTTCTTTAAGCCTCGTAATACGTTTAAAACTAAATTTAATATGTTTTAAAAACCTCAATCTGTCTATATACGAGTACACGAGTATGTTTTGGCAATGTTACAAATGTTTAAACCTTAAAGACATGCAAGCGGGTGTTTCTGTAACGGCTTGCTATAGTTTATTTTAAATCATCTTTGATGCAGACTGAAGTGTGATTTCAGAAAGGCAGACTTTACAAATTCACTACAAACACATACATACATAATTTCATTTAATATTATTGTTTTAAATTTTGGAGTTTTTTGCTCGGCGAAGCAACTGCATCCGAACGAAGAACTGCATTTTGGATGGTGGCAAAAAATTATCTTTAGAGTTTGCACCGCTGTCTCATTCTCTCGGTCATTCCAGGACTAACTGCACCAACCAAAATTTCAACTTAGCCAGCAAGTGTGTGCCTTAAGTCTTTTGTTTTCATTTAAATAAATAATTGATCGCCCACAAATGGAAGTGCTAATTAAAACAAAATATCCTAATTTATAATCTGCATTTAGAAGTTAAAAACATCTGGAAAACAGTTACAAGTCGTCTTAAGTACCTCAGTAAAAAGTGTGCAGACAAACAAATATTTGAGTTTGACACCACTTGCTAATAAATTTGTATATATTTTTTTAATGTTCAATCCTTCCATTTGCAACAATCGTGTTATATTTTTTAATTTCACAGGCAAACGTTGTTCGGAACGTGCTACCGCTTGTTACAGTGGCCAGTGTCAAAATGGCGGGACTTGTGTTATTGGCTCTCCCGAAAAAGGCTTACAAACACAGTGTCGTTGTGCTACCGGCTGGGATGGAACTTTTTGTACAGATCCTATAGATCAATGTCGTGGACAGCCTTGTCACAATGGCGGTATATGTGAGTCGGGCACTGGTTGGTTTCGTTGTGTATGCGCTCAGGGCTTTTCTGGTCCCGATTGTCGTATAAATGTCAATGAATGTTCACCGCAACCATGTCAGGGTGGAGCTACATGTATTGATGGTATTGGTGGCTATACCTGCTTATGTCCGCCAGGAAGACATGGCTTAAGGTGTGAGATATGTAAGTTGTATCAATATTTTAGTTGTTATCAATTTTTTTGTAAAAACTATTATCTGCTTTAAAACAGTACTATCGGATCCGAAATCTGCTTGCCTTAATCTCAGCAGTTCCAATTCGCCTTATTCGCCCTTGAATAAAACTCAAGATGTTCTGGCACAGCTATTAACGGGACAGACAAATGAATATTGTAACGTGTGCGTGTGTGAAAATGGCACTTCCCGCTGCACTACTCTCTGGTGTGGCTTACAAAATTGCTTTAAAACTGAAACAAATTCGAAATCATCTAATTTTTCGGGAGTTTGTAAGCTGCATGAAGTATGTGTGCCTACTTTAGGTGAGAATTGCTTAAATGCACCTTGTACTATGAGAGGAGATTGCCGTTCTTTGGAACCATCTCATAGAGTAGCGCCACCACGTTTACCCGCCAATCCAGATTGTTGGCCTAACCAGGCCAACTTAAATGACAATTGTGCCAGACTTACCATACTATTGGACCGGCAAAGAGTTGGTCTAGGTACTTCTGTAGAGGGCTTATGTTCTGTGCTGAGATTTTTGCTAGCTTCCAGATTGATTAAATTGCCCAAAGGAGACAACGAAGGGACGTTGATGATAGTATGTGATTTGAAGACGGGTACTAATGATACCATAGAAGTAACAGTGGTAAGTAAAAGTTAATCTAGCAGTATTCTGATCAAATTCTTATTTTTTTTTTACTATTTTAGTCTTCTACCCAGCAAAACGACTCTCAACTTCCGAATGCCATTGGTTTGCTGGGCGAACTTTTGTCTTCCCGTCAATTGAATTCATTGCAGCAGAAAAACGACATAAAAAGTGCCAAATTAGCAGCTCTAGTTTCTATACTAGAAGTCAAAGTAGAAACAGCCCTAGTTGCTGAAGGAAATAGCAATAGCCTCTTAATAGGCATCCTGTGTGGTATTTTCATTGTACTCATAGGCTTAGCTATATTCCTAAGCCTATTTTGGCGCCAGCGTATTGTTATGACGTCATCTTCTGGCATTAATTTAGCTCCATCTATGGATGCTTTGAGACATGACGAAGAAAAGTCAAATAATTTACAAAATGAAGAAAACTTAAGGCGTTATACGAATCCTCTAAAAGGAAGCACCTCCTCTTTGGGACGAGTAAATGGCATGGAATTAAGCCTTAATCCCGCCCCTGAATTGGCTACCGTCAGCACATTAGGTAACTCCTCCGCATCCAGTTCTGGAGTACATCGGTCGCAGCCCTTATATCCCGAATCAAATTTCGATTGCGATTTAGAGACGACAACGAAAAGCAAGGAATTCCATACGAAACGTACCTCTCAAATATTATTACATAAAACACAAAATTCCGATATGAAAAAGAATACAGTCGGTTCTATTGATAGTCCTCGAAAGGACTTTGGCAAAAGATCAATAAATTGTAAATCAATGCCACCACCACCATCCTCAAATGCCAGTGTGACGTTGGCAGTGACGGAATGTAATGATTCAGAAATTTTAACAGTTTTAGTGTAGTATAACACAAATAAGGTGTTACAACTAAACATGGGACGAGTTGTAAATATAATGCTCACTCAAAGTGTTTGTGCCTAGAAAAGTTTTAAAAAATATAATATTAAATATTATTAGAAAACTAAATGTGATGCTACTAGAACTGTTAAATGTTTAAGAAAAAAAAAATGAAAACTGATTGTGGCTACTCTGTAATCTAAATCAAAGGGAAACGTTTTCGATTTGACCGTCAAAATTTGTTTATACATATGTATGTACATACATACATATATTTTAAATGACTAAAATCAAAGATAATTTATGTCACGACATGAACATAACAAGGAGATTTCAGTTCGAAGGTGTCAATTTCTTTGAAAAAAAAATGGAAATAAAAATTGTTTGCAGTTTTTTTTTAAATATATAAAATCTGACAGGTGGTCCAAATAAAACGATAAATTCGCATTGAGATGCTATTTCACAATGAGAATCGCTATTTGAAAATAATAATATGCGTGAGTTCGCCTTACATATTTAACATGTCCTGAATTTATTTAAATAATTAAAAAAAAATAAATAAATTTGCTGATATGAATATTGGACAAATGTAGTGGCATTAATAAGACGAATTTTAGTTTGTTCGACGTATCTCTAACTGTTAAACACCACCAAAATGTTTATAAATGTAATGCTTAAAAGTGCAAGAGTGCATCGCACATACATACTTATGTACAAACGTTTTCAATCCGCCTTAGAACAAATTATGTCCAAAAAGTTTAAACACGTAACGAAGCAAAATATCAGATGTTTAATAGTAAAATAAAATTTGACAAAACCTAGTATGTCTATGACATGACCCATGGTATAATAAATAAGGTAGTCTTGTCCCTAAAACAAATACAACGTCACAAAAACAACAGGCATTTTGTTAGTGTAAAAACTTGGCTGTTGTCAAAATGTGATGTGTAAACAAAAAAAATTAAATTAAAAAAAAAATCAATTGCATAAAATAAAAATATAAGTTAAAATTATTTACAATACAGAAAACAAAAAGGTGTTGATAGATGTATGTATAAAATCAGGATGTGTCTTTTATTTGGGTACTTGGAACAACTTTCCTTCCCCCTTTGCAAATATTTTTTGCAGACACTACATACACGCATTTTAACCGATATTTTTAATTTTAATTAATTATTAAAAATTTTTCACGCTTGTTTTTTCACTTTTTTAAATTTTAATTAAATAAAAAAAAAAATGTCACAATATTTTTATAAAAACATAACAAAGTTTTGACAACAAAAAATCAATCAGCTGATGTCAATTTTAGCTAATGCGACTACCTTATAATTAATATACCTTGACATGACCACTAGCTGAAATATTTTTTTTCGACCTTGAACAGAATTACAGAGCTGCCACCCAGTTTACTATACTGCCTAGATTTATAATTAATATGGAACTACATAGTACTATATGTACATACATACATACACACATAAAGTATTGATCTCAATATTTAAAAAAGGCCAATTTCTTTTCAAGAGGATTTGTTAGCAATTCAGCAATAATTTCAAATGAAACGCTTAAGCGTAAAAAATTAAAAGCTTCCTCACAACTTTTAAATGCATTTATATACAAACTCAACAGAATATCCTTATAAAAGCCGTGTTGAAGAAAATACTCTTGAATTTGTTAGAAATTATACTTACATACAGATGTATATAAAAACGTTTATATAATTCTGTGTTTTTACGATAATGTCATTCATAACACGTATATCATTTGTATATCTTGGAATGTTCATTAGCTAAATGTTAGAAAAAACCAAGAACTATCTACAGAATGTAGGTATTTGCTCCCCAAACTTGGGAGTTTTTCCATTTGTATATTGATAGAAAAAAGAAGCCATGCTAACGAATGAATGAGCCGTAGAAACAGGGTACATATAATGATCATAACAAATTATGTAAAAACAATACAAATATATACGACTTAAAAGCTTACTTTAAACATTATTATAAATAAGTAAAAATATTACTAAAACCAGTTAAAACTTTTAAGTAGTATTAATAATTTTTAAAAACAGCATAGTATTTAATTTAGTATAAAATTAAAATATTTAATAAAAAAAATCCTACACAGTGTGATATTAAAATTATTTAAACCAGAAACTAAACTAAATTATTATTAACTAGTTAGTTAAATAAATTCACAGTTTGAAAATACTGTGTAAAAAATGTTTGTACTCTTTGTAATAAATATTGTAAATATTTCAATTTTAAAATATATGTTTTGTAAAAATTGTAAAATATAAGAGCTATTCCGTAATTATGAAAAAAAATGTTGGTTCATATACCGGCCTAATTAATAGTTCATTTCATGAATATATGCGCTTGAAGTGTATTAAAATTTTTAAACTTAACATTATACCATAATTAAAAATTGTTTAAAAGTATAATAATCTTAAATATAAGCTATTTCTATTTTTTATAATTAAACATTTCGTTTTCAACTTTTTAAATGTGCTAATATGTAAGCTGCAATTATGTTTTATTATTTTTATAAAAATAAGTATTTGTATGTAATAATAATTTTTATTAGCCAACTATTTATTTTTCAGTTTTAAAAATATGAGTTTTTACGAAAAAAAATATTTATAAATAAAATAAAGTAAATGTTTTGATATTTAAATAAAATATGGAATTGTTTTTAAATTTTAAAAGCAATTATATATGTACATACGTACATTATATTTTCAATATATGTATCTGTAAAAAATATATGGTCAAAGATATTAGACATTCTCCTTTCAACATTATCCAACCCAGCGAAACTTCAAGAGGAAATTAATGATTTTTTCCGAAATTCCTAAGTCTGTCCAAATATTCCGGTAGACGTGTTTAAGAAAATAGCTGTATTATTTGGCAGTATGTAGAGCTCCGCATTAGGTTTTAATGGCAGTGCAAATACTATGATAAATGTAAATAAGAACTGTAAATATATAAATTTTTTATCTCTTCAAATGTCAATATTTTTCACATTAATTTTTAGGAAACACAGAAAAACACTAATATAAAGAAAAATTTATTTCTATAAAACTACTGAATATAGAATTGAGAAAACAAAATAAAAATGAAATATATATATTTTTATGTATACTAACTAACTACATTTTGACTTATTTAAACTAACTTTAAAGCTTACTTAAAGTAATGCAAAGAAAAACTGACTTCTCCCTAGGACATCGCCATGTTAAAAAAGTTAGTTTTTTCCATACATAAAAGTTAGTTTAAAGTTAGTTTTGTTTCCGACAGGGATGTTTTGCATATAACGGTTCAATATTAGATAACAGACTTCCAAATATCTGGCAGCATTCATACTACAGCTAAGCTCGTAACAACTAGTTGGCAACGCACACACCATATGTTCGTATGTTTTCTACCAATCTGTGAATCTGTGCTTTGAATCTAATGGAATTTTACAGTGATAAATTAAAAAAGAATATAAGATTAAATTAATTTTTGTTTAATTAATATAAACAATATATTATTGTGAAATATAGAAAATGTTAGCGTTCATTAAAAAGTCATTAATAAGCCTTTATATGCAATATGAATTGGTGACATGCATTTACATGTTTGAGCCATGGGAAAAGAAATTGATAAGTATGTGTAAATAAAACAGTATATGTATGTATTTATTTCTAGCAATAAATTCATAAAGAAAACAATCTAAACAATTTCAGATAGTTTCGTGGCGTTAATATTTGCCTTAGTTTTATTCTCGAGCTACTTTTATTTGCCGTCGTATATTCAAACATTTTTGCAGTTTGTGACACCCGTACAACTTCCACAAGAAAGAACGACATCCACTTCATATGCTACGCCTATATTACAAACTGATAAGATAAGTACTACTTAAATTTACTATATTTAAAAAAATCTCGAAGAAACTAAAGATTTTAAGAATTTAATATTAATTTTAGAGCATTGTCAAGTGATATTCTATACCTACATCCTAGGAATTTGTTATGTTAAAATTTATAGTTGGTATTTAAGTAATTAGAAAATCTTCCGATTTTCTTTCCATATTTGATAACTTTTAAATATAAAATATTTAAAATTTTTAATATAAAATAAGGCAAAAGCACAAATTGAATTTAAAGATAATAATAGCGATATTTGTAAAGGTATAAAACGCATTCATTTTAAATAGTTTAATTTAACGTACACAAATACGATAAAATGCATTAAATTTAAAATAAGATTTTAAAAGTAATAAACAAAAAATATTTTCATTTCATCAATGATTTTTAGTTGAAGAATAAAAGTACGATTATCAATTCCGTGACGCTTATCAAGGATCAATCGAAAAACATAACGGCCAAACCTCCAATAGCGACTACAAAAATTTATCAATAATAGGAAAATATTTATCTTTCATTCAGTCCAATAATCACGAAATTATGCTTGATATTCGTCATGGTACAAAACAGGAAGCAATACATCTATTAACTTTGCGATATACGACCGTAAAGCAGTGCGTAAAACCCCTCAAGCTTTCTATTCTGTCATTGATTTAATATAATTTTCTACTTACTTATTAAATCAAGATTTGTTTAATTGAATTTTCTTAATAACGCTTCGTTACATCCGAGCACATTTCAATTCTGCTAGATACACTTAAATCATATAAATATACAGTACAAGCTAGGTATTCGCAACTACCCATTATCGCGACGGCTTAATTTTTAATATTGCAAGTTCTATAATCCCGACAGTTTACGAAAAACGGGTTGAATTTTCGACACAACTTTTTTTTTATATTTAATTACAATGGCTATAACCAAAAAAAAGGGAAAGCCCTGTCTTTTATTATATTATCCTTTTTGGATGATTTCGATCTTAAATTTTGTCAGTTTATTCGTGGCATTTGTTGTGTTAATAAATCTCTTAATATGGAAAAAGTTTAACATACTTTAAATTTACCGATTTCTCAAAAATTTAGGATTTTAAAAAAATTAAAAAGTGAAGATTCCATAAATTCAATTTGCGTCAGTCTTCGGCTTAAAAAGTTCTTACGTACAACATAAAGTGGGCCTGGCAAACGTTGCAACTTAAAGAAAGCTGAGTACCCTAGAATGAAAAAAAATGCTTTATAAGTGGTTTGTAAAACAAAGAGAGAAATTTTCCAATATCAGAAGCAATTTTACGATGAAAAGCCAGTCAGTCATTTATATACAAAAATTTATCAACCAATTCAGGGGGGTTACTCTGTATTGCGATGCGATAAGAAAACTGTTCGCATTTGTATCTTATTTATGTATATTGTTTTCGCATCGCATTTGCTTTCGCATCGCAATACAGAGTAACCCCCCACGTTTCAATGCCAGTAAAGGATGATTGAAGAAATTAAAGTGTTAATTTTGGGTTCTGTTATCACAAAATTTTAGTTTTTGCGACAGGACCGATTTTTAATTAGTCGCGAAAATTGAGCTTGTACTGTACCCATTACCAAAATAGTAAAATTCTAACTCACCAGATGAATTATAGATAATCGTATATTCACGCTTATAACATCCTCTCATACAGTCACATTACCGTCGTTCAACTAAAATAATCTCACATTTCGAAATAAGACTGTTAAAAATTTCAACAATTTGTTTAAAAATAAAGTACATAATTAAATAATTGCTTGACCATTTGTAGCTAAAACAAAATATAGCTAAAATTACAAAGCCTTAATTGTATGGCTAGAACGCGGTCGAATAATTTCAATTCAATTGCCAAATCGTTAATTTGTCGGGAAAAACTGAACTGTCTTTCATAAATAACAACTGCCATGGAAATACATAATCTCAACAATCACATAATACACAATTTTTATCATATTCTACACCGCTATACAATTTAATTCATTCTCATTTTTGTATTGTTTAAATATTGCTACAGCCGGAAATGTAGTGTTGCAATTCAGACTTAATAAACATATTTAAAAATTATTCTTAATTAAAGTAAAACTCTTACAGTTTACAATATATTTCCATACCTATAGTCACCGATATCTAATTTTTAATTGTATTGTGGGTAAGATTTTTTGGACTTACTAAAAAGCAATTCCAAAATTACTTTTGTTTACATTAATTTTCTTTTTTAATTTATGTGTGTTGAAGAACGGAAAAAACTTCCAATCACTTGTTGTTTTCAATAAATACTTAATACGTTTGTTTACCAAATAAATTAAATTCCCAAATACATTCGAAACTTGTAACTCACAAGTAAAGCACCAAGAAATGTCTTGAAGACGTATCAGCATGAAACAGCGGGGAGAGGGCGGGTATAAAATCTCTAAAAACAGCGTTACGTAATATGTGCACAGCCACTTAAACCATCTAGATTAATTACCTTTTTATACAATTATCATGTAAATTTTACTTATAGGAATGCTACGTTAAATCTACTACATAAACGTTATTGCAATCGCCGTTGCACTGTGGGGTGTAAATTGCTAAACACGGAGACATTTTTTTTTCTTCATTTAAAAATCAGAAATAATTTAAAATTTAAGCTGTTTTCAAAACACATATTTAGAGGATCTTGTTGGTATGCAATATTTTAAAATGTCGGTGCAATTTTTCGAATATGTAAATGGAATATTGCGCAACAAAACTTGCTGTGTGAAAATTCGGTGTTATTTGAAACTCTAAAATGGAAAATTTTAGGAATAAAAGAATAAGAAAAATATATGTATATGTATATGTATATGTATATAATTTTGTTTACTTTTTTGTGGCTATAAATATGAACGTATATGTTAATTTTTTGAAAAAAAAATCCTTTACATTTCGTAGGAATATGTACTCGCAAATATTTTCTCAGGAATTTCACTCGAAATCCGAATTAACAGCCACCTTAATAGTAGAAAATCAAGCTTATCAAAGTTGTTGAGAGGTTGTAAACTATCAGCAGTGCGATTTTCTATTCAATTTTAACCTCAATTGAATTGTTAAAATTTTTTAACAACAAAATTAACCTCAATCTTATTCAGTAAGATTTTTAACAATATCTAACGTTTAGCATTATATCCAATTATAACGTCAAATGTATCAGTTAACTTAACAGCAAAAATTTTTTTCATTGTTTATTCTTAAGGTTGTTGTTATTTTGAAATGTTCAAAAAATATATTTTCGAACAAATTAAAGAGAGTGCCCTCTATTGTGCACTCTTCTGGCTTAAAATTTCTTGTTTTTTTTTTTTAACAAATATGTCACCTGATGGAATATTTTAACAACGTTGGTTATACAGAGTTACAGAATTGATGCATTGTTACCACAAGCAATAAATTTAAAATTAAAGTAACGTTTATTGTTAAAAGTTACAGAATCGCACTACATGTTAGTCTTATTTTAAATTGTTTTTATAACTATATTTTTATAAAAGCAATGACACAAAAATTAATTTGGCATTTAGGTTAGGTTAGGTTAGGTTTCGAGGGCCGTCACGTCCAAGACGAGACGCACTTGGGTCCGTTAATTCGGTCCCTTTGTGATACCCTACAGCGGACAGGGCACAGTCGATTGATTATTCAATTTCCTGTGATTGTCCTGTCGCCTAATCAAACCATCCTGATTGTTGTAAAAAGGAGGATAGGCTGATTAGCCTCATGTTCGCCAGACTGTCAAGGTCTGGCAGAGTATTGAAGCCCAAAGTACTCGCCCTAACGCTATCAAGGGCGGGGCACTGACATAGAAGATGAAGAACTGTTTCTTCCTCTTCCTCATCGTTACAACTTCTGCAGTAGTCATTGTAACTTAGGCCCATCCTTCTGGCATGAGTCCCGAAGCACCAGTGCCCTGTTAGCACTGTTATTAATCGTCTTGTATGACATTTACCAAGCCTGAGCAGATCACGAGTTCTGTGCAGGCTGTAGCGGGGCCAAGTGGACCTGGAGATTTGACAGGTATGCTCTTGTTCCCACCTTTCTTGAGCAAGATTGTATGATTCCTGCTGGATCAATCGCTTGCAGTAAGATAGAGGAATGCCAACGAAGTGGCATATCATCGAGTTACTCAATGATGCGCCCCTTTTGGCAATTTCGTCCGCAATATCGTTTCCAGCGCACTCTGAGTGCCCTGGAGTCCAAACTAGTGTTACTCTTGAATGTCTCGCTATCTCGTTTAGAGATTTCCGGCATTCATTCACCACCGTAGATGTAGTGTATACACCATTGATAGCGGCAATGGCCGCTTTGCTGTCGGTAAAAATAAGGATGTCTCCCGATATCCTGTAATACCTAAGCCATCTTGCCGCTCTTGAAATGGCCGAGACTTCAGCTTGTAGGACGCTACAGCCATCCCGAAGTCTGAATGGAACCTTCACATTGAAGTTTTCCACGTAGAAACCGCCCCCGGTGTTTACGCCTCTTTTGGAGCCATCAGTGAATACTCTGGTGGCTCCATCGATGGCAGGGGGTAAGGAGTGGTTTTCCCTATTGGGAACAATAGATTTAAATAGCCCGCCGAAATAAGGTTCCGGTGGGCAGTAGTCAGTAAAGTCATGGAGCGCTTGGTGCTGCCTGAGAATCTTGGAGTGACCAAGATCGGTTCTCGTCCATGAGCATGTAGCGTTCAATCTGATCGCCGCGAACAGAGCTAGCTGTTTGGCCAGAACGTCCACCGGAAGCCAGTTCAGCATAGCGAACAGTGCTTTCGTTGGAGTAGACCTGAGCGCTCCCGTTATCAGGATCGCCGCTAGCCTAATTTGGCATTTACTTATTTCGAATGAAATACGGAACAGGCGTGTTAGCGTCAATTTCGATTCAAAGAAATAATTACCCTGTTCGAACAATTCATAATGTGTAGTATGATTTTCCTACACATGAGCTCAAGATTTTTATATTCTACCGAAAACTAAACCGTAACTCTGCATTTCGAACAAAAAAAACTTTTGATTCGGAAACTGGCTTACGGGGGCATAACTGGCCCCAGGTTACTTGCAGAGTTGGAACCTTATTTTAATTATTTAAATTGCGTAAAATGATTAAATTATGGCAAATGTCTTAAAATAAAATTCGCTCTGAAATAGTATGGAAAAGTTTAAATTAAAAGAATTCTGTATTCAAATGCTTTTTATTTATACATATATGTATATGTGAGACCAGTAATAAAATGAACACCTTATATTCGTGTCTGTCATGAGTTTCACATCCGTATGAAAGTGTATCTTTTCCGAATATTTTGGTGTCCTGACATTCACTTCCGAACAATTTTTTCGTTTTACTTTCGACTGCACTAAGCTGTGTGAAAGCAAATAGAATCTCATTTATTACACAATAAAACTAATTTAATTTGAAAAAAATCTCTTTTGAACTTAAGTTTGATATCTTATCTACCTAATTCGGAAATAAAAACCAATATATGTTTGGTAATAACACATGGAAAAGGAGATTTAAAAAAATTGCCACATTAGCCACTAATCGGAAAAAATATCCGGAAGTATGCTTTCAACAAATATTTTATTTTGTGATTCGGAAATTTTCATTCTAATTGAAAACGTTCGGAACTCATGACAGACACGATTACATAAAAACTCTTTCTACTATATTATAGAAAGCTTCCTTCGTCTGTGTAGACAAATACTATATGTACTTACGTATGTATGTACATATGCATGTAAAAATAATTATTAAGCATTAAAAATAATCAAACCTTGATAACTAATATTAATTAAGGCATACAGTAATTAATCAACAATATTCCTTGTTATCCAAGGTAAATAGTTTATAACATTTGTATAGATGCCAGGAAACTTTTGCTCAAGATTGCAAGCTAAACCTCCTGCAGCAACAATACCGTATTGTATAAAACGTTTTGTATTCGTATATCTGTTGAATGAAACTAGGGGACCACCACTATCTCCCTTGCAAGAGTCACGACCTGTTGCCTGATCAGCAGCACAAATATGTTTTTGACTTATTCTTGAACGTACAAAAACATCTTGGCAAACTTGAAGTTGTTGACCCAAAATTGTAGCTTTTAAAAGTACATTTGATCTAGTATCTAAAAATAAATTACAATTAAAAATCATTGTTATTTGAATAAAATGTTTGTTTGAACACTAACTATTTTCTGTAGTACCCCAACCAGCGATGGTGAAACTATTAGACTGAATTTCAAAGGATTGTTGAGTTATAGGCAAACATACGGGTTTTATATGTCCTGTAAGAAAAATGTTATTAAAATTTTGAAGAAACAAATATTTTAAAAATCGAGTTCAAAATTACTATTGTCAGGAGAACCACAAAAATTTATATAGGAAAATATTGGACCGATGCGAAGTGTATTTTTGGTCAGAAAGACAATATTTTAAGTATAAAGGGCAAATTTAACTTCAATTACATAATTCTACAAAAATAAACTTGTTTTCGAAAGTCTGTCATCAGTTTTCATGCGTATTTTGAAATGTACTTCCCAGCAAAAAATAACATTACAAAAATTGTGTTAAATCAAGTGATGAACGGGTTCAGTTTAGGTGAAATATGCATGATTTTTATGTTATCGTGTTAGTGGATATCAAATGTTTGTGTGGGAATTTATATAAATTGCGCCTTCGTTAAAATGGATAAATTGAACCCATGCATTTTCCCAGATTCGAAGATGTTTGATTCAAAATTTATCTATGAGTCGGTATTAAACCAATGCATACATGTTTCCTGATTTTAAAGCTTTTTAATGTAAATTTTCTTCCCTTCATTAATGACGAGTTTAAGAATGTGTTTTTAAACATGAATTTACTTGTTGAGGCGTGAAAATTGCATTTTTTTCGAACTACATATATACCTAATACGGGATTTCTTAAAGCCGAAAAATATAATTATGAATTTTTAATCTTCAATCTATTATCATGCTTTAATCTATCGAACGCATTTATCACGCTCCGTAAGTATAATATATAACAGTTGTATCACATAATTACAATTTTTCGAATATATATGACAAATCATTACTTACAAACATCATGTTTTAATTTATTTGTACATTAGGGGCTGCGCACATTTTATGTAACGCTCGGGGCGGTTAAAGACTTGTTACGAATTGGAAATTTTGCACTGAAAAATTAAAGCGGGGGTATAAAATCTCTGAAAACATTTTTGCTTTTTTTTTTTTTTTTAATTTGAAAGAAACTCCAAACAAATCACTCCACTCTAATTTTTGTACATTATTTGAGAGTTTACGATTTGGATGTTTTTGTTTAAGAAAAAGTAGCACTTACTTTTGAATTCCACATCGCGGTCTAATTTAATTAAAGCAACATCATTGATACTATATTGTTCATTGTATTGTGGATGAGTGATTATTTTTTCGATACCGAAATCTTCTACTTCTGGACTGCACACCCTTTTTCTACCTTGTTGACGACAATCAGGATTTGTTTTAAGATCGTGTTCTCCCAAGCGTACGCTAACTCTGCAAAAATATTAAAATATATATTTATGTAAGTAAGTCTGTGTGTAGAAGTTAGGTTAAATTTCCAATAAATAATGGCCGTTTTCACTTCGCGAATTTTTAAATTTTAATCGAATTCAACCGTAGCTTAACTCACAACAAATGAAATATTATATATATATTTATAATATATGTATATATTTTTTTTAAATAATTAATTTCTAAGAAAATCGCGCAAATTTAGTGAATTTCAAAACCGATATTTTTAGATCTCTTCTATGATCAAACGTGCCTTATGAAGAATTTGTATTTAGTCTACCCAAAAAAAAAAATTTTATTTAACTGGTCGTTTTATGTGGGAAAACAAAAACATGCCCAATATTATTTTTACTTACACTGGATAAATTCCGTTGTTGACACAGTGTGTAGCTGTCAATACATAACGATTTGATATTAACGATCCACCACACTTGTACTCATCGGTTCCAGCATTGTGACGCAATAATGCCATCCATGGATATTCAGCTAATTCGGTTTCTTCGCCGCCAGCAACGCGATCACCACCAGATTTCCCGCAATTTAATTGGCTTAGGATACTTAAACCTATAATCATTGATGAATTAAATAAATTAATATGCAACTGAGTATAAGTCGACCCGCATATTTTCAAAAGATTTATAACTGGAAAAATAAAACTAACTTTAAGCCAATAACGCAAAATTAACCGCCATATTATTTTCATATTTTATAAAATTGTCATAGAAATATATTCTATATCGAGCTTTTTCTGCAATAGAGTCATGACAATTTTATACAATATGAAGATCGATGCGGTGCTGTTTCGACAAGGCGGACGAATGATTTGAGTGTAAAATTTGTATGAATAACACTAGAAAAACTGAGTGATTTTCATAAAAAATTTAAATTCAAATCATTCGTTCGTCTACCTATTCGGAAATAAAAACCAATATATCGCACTTGTTCCTCAAAAGCGTAACAAGTCAAAATTTTCGAATTTTCAATTTTTACAAAAAACCACACCACAGTGGTCATATCTACCCACTGTAAAAATTTTACACCATTTTCTCCACTCTTTCACCCAAAAAATACACTTGTATCTCTCTTTGTGATAGAAGAGTAGTATTAAAAAAAAAGTTTTTGCCCTCTACAGAAAATTAATGAATTTTGAGTTGTTATGCTTTTGAGGAACAAGTGCGATATGTTTGATAATAACACATGGAAAAGGAGATTTCAAAAAATTCCCATATTAGCCACCAATCGAGCAAAAATATTCGGAAGTATGCGGACAACAAATATTATATTTTGTGATTCGGAAATTTTCATTCTAATTGAAAACGTTCGGAACTCATGACAGACACGAATATTAATTACGAACCGATAATAAATTTCTAAAAGTTATTTCCTTCTTTGGTTTGAAATGTGTTTTACAAATACACATATATACCATTTAAAAACACATTAAATTGGTCAATTAAACTTCTAATACAGAGGAAATCTTTTTTAATCGCTATTACGCCAAAAGAGCAATTGTTTTGTTTAAATTTTCGTCAATTAAAGTGGATAAAACTATCGCTTAATCGCACCCAGGAAAAAGATTAGCTGGAAAGCGGTTATGCCATTAAATATCATTTGCATTGAGTATATTTCAGCTACCGCTATCAATGTTCTACGAATCCAAAAAACATTCTATGATCATAGCAGCAATACCAAAATTGTAATAAAATTATGATTGTGACAATTCGAGCCTTTGCTGCAATAGAGTCATAACTCAAAAACTATGATTTTTGAGTTAATAATGCAGCATAATTTCTCACATCGTGCTTCAGAATGTGTAAAAATTTCATTCAAATATTTTGCATACTAAACTTTTGAGACAAATATTAAATTTTCGTTTACCATTAAGTTGTTAGCGAATGCGCAACTTTAAACTCGTTTTCTGCAAAACTACTTTTTTTGAGTTATGACTCTATTGCAGCAAAGGCTCGAATTCTTAAATTAGTTAGGGCAACCGAACTTATGCACAATTGAATAATATGCAATGGATTGGATTTTAGTGCTAGTTATTTGTTGTATTTTTAAATTTACATTAAAAGAACGACCTTTCATCTGTTGTGGCAACTAAATATTTGCTACTTCTATTATCATAATTTATGGCAGCTTATTTTAAATTTATGCTAAGATTTAGTTGATACACTCCCAACCAATCATTCATTGCATATTCAATTATAGTAAAACAAGTAATTATATATATATTTCTTCCTTTTACTCCTACAAGGAGCATAGGGCCGCTACAAACAAGTAATTACTCAAATTAATCGATTTTGAAATACTAATGTGGCTGCGTTGCTTAAAACGATTTGTTACAAACATGTAAGTTCTATGTTTAATAGGTACCAACAATGGACAAAAATAATTCTATTTTCAAATGAGTAAGTAAAATAATTTAATTTAGTTAAGTATTAAAAATATTAATTCAACTGTGCTCCAGGATAAAAAAGGGCGTAAATAATCGCGTTTAGTTTCTATTTCAAATTTCGTGGTGTTAAACAATTTTGTCTACTGTTGAAACTAAGTGATTCTAAAAAAATGTAGTTGTAACACCAGAATTCTATGATAGGTGCAAATGCCACAATTCGATTGGCAACAAATTCGGTTGTCACAACGAATCTGTTTTCTCTGTGCATTCATTGATTTATTAGCCATTAATGAGAAACCCATCATTGAGTTTTAAAAATATTCCCGTAAGTAGGGTCTTACCTTGTGGATGAAATTGAGAACTATAATCTCTCCCGTAGTCTAGGTCTGGTGTATTTCTGGGATCATTTTCGGTAGGAGCTGCAGTTGTTGTTGTTGTTCTTTGTGGAGTAGGTCTCACATTGTTTGGCAATTTGCAACAAAGACGAATCTAGAAAAAAAAAACAATGTAATAACGTTTAAAATATGTTAATGATTATAAAATATTAAAATAGGAAGTAAAATGCAAAAAATCGGAGGTGTATTATAACTTTGAATTTTGTATCTCTGTGCCTGTTTTTGATACCGTAGTTTCCAAACGAGCGAAAAGATTTTTTTATTTATTATTGAGTTCAGTAACTTCTTGTGTTGAAAAGCAAATAAAACGAATTTTTTAAGCAATATATTTACGAATGCATATGTATGCTTGAATGTATGTATATAGTATGATGCCATTACAATTTGGTGGGATATAATTTTCATTGTTAGTCTGTCAGTAGTGGGAATTTTATCCAAACTTGTGTCAACAATTGCTAAATTTATTTTCAATATATAAACGAATTCTTTAGCTTTGCTTGTAGTCGAAGGAAGACACATTCGAAAGTTTGCCTTAAGGACTTTAGAATTCAACTCTTTAAACATGTTGGCAATCAGCAAAGATGGGTCAAACAATTGGTGTTAAATTTCAAACCGTTTATTCTTAATAAACTAAAAAAAAATTGATAATTTTACATTTCTAATTAGGTATAGACTGTCCTATTTTTTGGATCCTGTTTGGAAACAGACATAAGTAGTTCATAAACTGTGATTAAATAAAATAAAAAACTAAAAAACCGAAAATAAGCGGAAATAGCAAATCACTTCCTAGAGAATAACTATAATAAGTTAACGTTCAAATACAAAGTAGAATACTTTGATGATAACGGACTATGAGTTTGTGTTGATTATTAGTTCCAAACACTAATGAGGGAATTTCGTACTAACCAGCACTGTTTCATTGTAGAATAAAAATTGAATTAAAAATTAATTCTCATATTCTATTTCTCTTGAAAACTGGTTAAATAGTTGATATTCTTCTCAATTAGTATCCTCTTTACGAAAATTGTAAAGATGGACAATTGAACGCTGATGAGAGGTGTAGCGGCCTTGAAATCAGTACTGATACGTTCTGCTAAAAACTGATTGGATATAAATAATAATATTTTCCAACATAAAAAAACTCTTAGTAATTTTGAATTTTCGTTAATTCAATAAAACTGAACTTGAGCCTGATAATATTACTTTTCATATGTATATAATAAGTTTCTTTTAAAAGTTTCGTTTAATTTTACTAATCACGAAAAGTTTTCAGTTATAAAAAAATACTTGTAGGTGTCTTAATAGATTTTTGAACAAAATGTAAACTTCAATGGAATACATTTCCTTTCACTAATTGCGACAACTATTTTAGAAACGAATATTCAACAGATTTTATTTTATCAAAATTATTTTGCGAACAGCGATAACACAAACACAGATCCCGAAAGTTTTTTAAATGCATACATAATTTTCTACAGCACTACGAACGAATAAACTACCGTCCAGAATGGACTAAAATATTTATGTTTATGTAAATAGACTTACCGCTGGATCATTATCTGCGGAACATTTCGATTTCACTATGTATTTTAAATAGTACGAGGGAATTGCTTCAGTACTTCCATAATTTTTAACCAACTCATTAACAAATGGACAGTCCTTATATGGTACACAGAAACCATTCTCTAGTGCTGGTGTTGTGCAAGATTCCTCTATATTTTTAAATGCAAAGAAATTAAAAGCATTGATTTTTTTAGTTTTATTTTTAACTGGTTCTATTCGGGTTTGAAAACAACTAACTTACGTCCACTAATTATAGTTGCAAAAAGGAAAAAAATATTTAGTATTATAATTGCATTTCGATATAAATTTTTCATTTTTTTTTTTTTTTTTTTTTTGTTTTTTGATGTTTATTAACTATTTGCTGCTCAAGTTTGTCAAGTTCAAGTTTTTAATGTAAAATTGTGCACAACACTACGAGATGTATAACGATGATTTTGCAAGCAAGTATTCTTCTCAACTGTGTATTAATCCAAGCAATGTACACAGTTTTTATTAAAAATTTTATTTATATGTATGTAGATATAATATACATATATAGATATACATATATATGTATATGTACAGATATAAAACAAATCTAAATGCTAACGATCTTTCGAATTCTACACAATAAACCGGCTCATTTTTCTTGAGAACTTAAAGCGTGCATTAACTTGATTTTGTATACTGTATTTAAACTAGAGTTGGGTATCGAACATGTAATTGTCGTGAACAACAGTAATAAATAATAAAAGCGAAGACTAATAAATATTTCAAATGCAGCTAAAATCTAGTTCAGGTAAAAACTGGTTGTAAGGTACACGCCTAACGCATCGTAGGTCACGCTTAAAATTCCTTCAACAATCCCAGTTTTGGAGATTCGCCCCGAAAATGAAGATTTAGTTTCGAGGTTTGTGAAGGAAAATGTTTTGGATATTTATTTACATGTAAAACGAACGTTGTTTGATACCGCATACCCACACAGAGTAAGAAAAAAAACAGACTAAAACGAACCTCGTACACATAATTGCAACCCACACCAATTAAGACAAGTCAAAAAAAAAAAAAAAAAAGCTAAAAGCACAAAAACAAAAATCATTGCCGCATTGCTGTCTGCTAACTGGTTGTCTTTTAAGACAAAAAATTAATGTCTGATAATGCGAGAAAAACGTTTTGTCTTTCGTGAGGGTGAGGGTGGGTTCAGCCTTAGTCATTATTGTGGCTGTAATTTACGAATTTTGTACGGGAAATCCGGTTTTATTCTGTAGTTTAACTTTATCGATCATTTATAAATAAGGGGATATGGTTTATAATCTTACTTAAAATAACGATATCAAAATAAATCCGCTTTTTATTGAACATTTCATACATTTGTACATGAAATTTATTAATTTCGTTGAAAGCGCTACCGCGGCATCGAACGTGCATAAAATGCAAAGGCGACAAAATAAAATTCTCCTTACAATAATTACAGCAGCCCTCCGCTGTGTCAGAAATCAGGGATTCATAGAGATCTAGATATTTTAGAAATTTCGCGTTATGCCTCTATATAAGTACATACGAGTACATACATATGAAAGGCTTTGAAAAATAGTGCAACTTTAACGTCACCGCGGTACGTGCGTTCGTACAAGTATATTTGAACTGGACCCTCTTATTATATTCATTTTTTTTATAAAACGGAAAACAAGCAAATAATTTTGATAAGAAACAACATTTTTAGCAAAATAGGAAAGTATGATTTCGTGTTTCAAATTAGAATGGCTCAAATTGCAAAACTATTAAGATTGTTTGCTCTACAAGCCTTCTTCTATTCCAATGGTCAAAATAAATATATGAATGTTTAAGTTCGCACAATATTTACGATTTTTTACTATAAACTGTAAATTAAGAACAATTCAAGTTTACCGACGTGCTCCAACTAAAACAAAAACAATTACATGCGGCAGTAGAAATAAAACGAAAATTGTATGTCGTTAAAATCTCTGAAACGCATAGTTTTCGAGCTACGGACCTCTGAAATGTAACGAAAAAAATAACTTCAGATGCCCATTATTCTGTAAATAAGGTTCGATGCCTATTTTTTTCTTATTTTTAAATTTTCTACCGCCCCAAGTGATTTTTTTTATTTCTAGATTTAAACCGTAAATTTAAACACAGAAGTAAAAATTTATATATATATATATGTATATATATATATGTTCCTTTAACTCCCACTGGAGCATAGGGCGCCTAAAAATTTTTAGTGACCTCTTAATATGGTCCCATCGTTCTCATTTCTTCTATTCACATTTCTTTTGATGAATGGAATATGGGCGGCCTTGTGGAGATAAAAAATATACTTACTAATCACATACACTCTTGGGGCAGTCTAATGTCTACACATACATATATACATACACAATACATATCAATGAAATCTTTAAAATTCTTGGGGTTGAAATTGGGAATACGGAAAAAAATAAAAGATTTTACTGTTTTACTGCGAAAAAAATCAACTTTAGCAATTGAAGATTGCTATTAATTTATGGTCTTTCGGACCGGATTCTATTACTATTTAATGGGTACTCTAAATTGTAAAAATTGCTTAATAATTGTTTTAAAATTTTGATCCCGATCTTGACTTTTAAATTTTTGTATCCGACTTTGAATGTAGAAGAAAAATATGCTGTCAATGAGATCCGGACTGCTAATGGCTCGATTTGTACCTGGCTCAACATAATCTAAAGATCACTCACGTGCACATATCTTATTGTAAACTACTCTCTTTATGCTTTCAAAGTTTTTATGAATGAATGCAAAAATGTATATTAAAACGTATATACAGACTAGTCAGACTAGAAAAGGAGTGAATTTGATTCTTACATTTGTCCAATTCACCACAAGCTCCTTTTGTATCGTGTATCGTTTATGAAACTACACCTTTTGAACGCTTTTTTTTTTATTTATTTTATTTTGTTGTATGGTTAAAAGTACGTACAAGGCTTGTTGAAAATTCTTCGTGTAAATATTAATAAAAAAAAAATCTATAATCGCTTAGGTCGCCCAAACCCAAAAAAAAAATGGGAATAAATCACGCATGCCACAGAATGTCTAAAATTCGAAAAAATTGCAATATTGAAAACAAGCCCTGATACATAAAATTATTTTAAAACTAATTTTTTGTTGGCCTAAAAGAACAAAACAATTATAAAATATTTCATTTCAACATGTTCCACACTTTCGAATGAAACTCGCAATCATATGAAATAAAAGTGGATAAGTTTTTATTTTTTATATGAAAATTACCAAAAAAAATCCTTACACCCTTTCACTATTTTATTTTAATACGAAATACACTTCATACACGTGAACGACAAGTCACCTGAATTGAACAAATTGTTTAAATTTAATCATTTAACTCGTTTATTTTATTAATTGTGTTTAATTAATATGGAATAAGCCAATCGTTATTTTGCAATTCAATGGTACAGATTATCAGGAATCTCCCATTATTAATGAGTAAAAATATTCTTCGTCTGAATTCCTATCATCCGCACATTAGTTATTCCGCAAATCAATTATATAAGGCGTTGTTTAAATAAATTCTAAAAGCTTATCAGCTGGAAAACCACAAAAGGTATGAATTGAACGTGACGTTTTTTCCGCCGTAAAATTTTCTTTCAGCGGAAGAACCTGAATAATTGAAATTAACAAAATGTTTATTTAAAACATGCAACAAAGTTTACACATGCATGTATGTACATTGTATATACATATGTATGTATGTATATTTATCTGATTTTTCAAAAATATTTTAACAAGTCAATAGCGCACTCGACTTTACAACATGATAGTTACAACTCGTATCTGTGCACAGAGATAGTTATAAATTAATTCTCTTCTTAGACTCCCTTTAGACATTAAAGTTTACTTTCCAAAGTCTTGGCTTTGTCAAAGGAAAGGAGAAAGTGCAAGATGAAAGCCTTTACTGTGCTCGGACATTTTTTTTATTTTGTACCTGCGTAAACAACAACGTTCAAATAAACAAAGAATTTTTTTTTTTTTTTTTGATAATTTTATTATTTATTGAATCTTTAATTATTTATATTAAATTATCAATAAGTTTTTCAAATCTTAAATCTAAAATATATTAAATGTAAGTTTAGCCAATGCTAAACAAAATTTTTAATTTCAACGGTTAATTTTTGTTGTTTTACATCTGTCGTGAACGGCTGAGAAAAAGAGTATCCCTTCTTTTCAGCCGGGTGTGGCCTCTATAATGAAGAATATTGCGCGCAAGTGGATTTGGGTGCAACTCAAGTTTTTTTATATATTTTTTTCGCATGTTTTGAAAATACTGTCTTCACCAACGGAACGTCTAGGTCTTTATGAATTCGATGGTTTCTGACATACCAGGGGGCTGCTGTTATTGTACGTAGGATTTTATTCTGTCGCCTTTGAATTCTTTCGACATTCGATGCTGAGGCAGTGCCCCATAACTGGATTCCATAGGACCATATTGGTTTCAGGATCGCGTTGTATAGTAGAAGTTTACAGTCTAGGCTCAGTATAGAATTTCTTCCATTAAGCCAATTAATTTGGGCAGTTTTTAATTTCATTTGCATCAACTTTGCGTCTACATATATGCGATTTCCATGTTAAACGGCGATAAAGGTGAACGCCTAGATATTTGACTACAGTATGTTGCGGAATAGTCTCGGTGTTGATTTGTATAGGCGGGCATGTTTCCCTTCGCAACGTAAAAGTGACGTGTACACATTTCTGCTCGTTAACTTTTATACGCCATTGTTTAAGCCATTTTTCCAATTTGGATATATACCCTTGTAAGTTGATGGAAGCTTCTACTGGATTTTCATGGATGCTTAAAAAAGCTGTATCATCAGCAAATGTTGATGTATGAATGTTATTGCTTAACGGTAAGTCAGAGGCATAAATTAAATAAAGTAAGGGACCGAAGATGCTGCCTTGGGGAACTCCGGCTTCGATCGACTGCGGAGGGCTTAAAAAATTGCCTTCCCTAACTACAAATTTTCGTTCCTCTAGATAGCTTTTTAAAAGCTTGACGATGTTTGCGGGGAGATTGCGTGTTAATTTGTGGATAAGACCTTCGTGCCATACTTTATCGAAAGCTTGAGAAACATCTATAAAGAGCGCAGAGCAAAATTTCTTTTTTTCAAAGGTGTCTCTAACTACGTTCACAAGTCTGTGAGTTTGTTCAATAGTGCTATGTTGTCTGCGAAAACCGAATTGATGATCTGGAATGCATCCACTTCTAGTCACTATAGGCATCAGCTTGCTCATATACAGCTTTTCAAATAGTTTTGAAATGTTGGGCAATAAGCTAATAGGCCGATAGGATTCAACCTTCGTATGATCCTTGCCGGGCTTTGGTATCATAATAATCATCGAAACCTTCCATTCTGCAGGATAGTATTGCAGCCGTAGAATACTATTAAAAATGAAGAGTATAACTCTTTTTGCAATATAAGGCAGTTGTTGAAGCATTTTGTTGCTTATTTTGTCGACACCTGGGGCTTTTCTGGTGTTAAGACTAGTAATAGTATTTTCAATCTCCGTCATGTTAAATCTCATCGGTATTTCTGGTAAAGAGACGACTGGTGGCAGTTCAACAATATCAGCAGAAATATTCGGGGTAAATACTTTTTCTAGGTGCTTAACAAATAGATCACCTTTTTCAGCATCAGTTCTTGCCCAGTCACCATTAGATGCTCGTAATGGTGGTTTGCAAATCACTGGCCTTTTAAGTCCTCTGGCTGCACGCCACAGCGAATAATCTGTTGATGGTGTTGCATCGAGTTCTTGCAGAAATTTTTGCAGCGAAGCTGTTTTTTGTGATTGTAAAACTTTTTTTAGCTGTTTGGTACACTCCTTAAGCCTTAATTTTAGCTGAGGCGATCTGTAACGTTGCCATTCTCGTCGAGCTCTCCGTTTTTCAGTCAATAGCCTTTCTATTGTTTTGTTATTTTGTTGATTTGGTTGAATTGAAGAAGCATTAAGAGCAGCTTGTTTAGCATGTTCTTCAAACAACCTAATAGAATTTTCTATGTCAGCAGGTGTTCTCAATGGCATATTTTCCGTGCAATGAGCACTCAAATATTTTTTGTATTTCAGCCAGTTAATACGTGCAGGTGTCAGCGGTAAATCACATGTTGGTGTTGTAGTTGTGTGTGAGAAAATAGTGATAATAGTAGGCGAGTGATCTGAAGACAAATCCAGAGATGCTTCTACTTCAATCATTTCGCTGGGCACGCCTTTCATAATCCCAAAGTCGATAACATCAGGAATTTTTTGACGATCCGTTGGCCAATATGTTGGCTGACCACTTGAAACTACATTCAAACCCATTTTTGAAATTGTGTCAAACAAAACACGACCCTTGGGACTGATTAAACGTGAGCCCCAAAAACTGTGTTTAGCAGTGTAGTCGCCAGCTGCTAGAAAACGGGACCCCAGTGTTGTATAAAATGCGGTATATTGACTCTCTGAAATTGAAAACCTGGGAGGAGAGTAAACAGATGACATCACAAGCTTTTGATAAAAATATTCAATGCAGATGTTCGTTGCTTGAAGATATTCTTCACGAAGGTCGTTTAGTAGGTAGTGTTTTATTCGAGTTTTTATTAGGATTCCAGAGCCACCACAAGCTCTACCTTGAGGATCCTTGGTGTCGTAGAAATTATATCCACTAATTCGAAAATAGCTTCGGGACGTCAAGTGAGTTTCTGAGATAAGCATAACATCGATTTGTTTATCCAGAAGAAAATATTCAATTTCATTTTTATGTTGGCAGATGCCGTTTGCGTTCCAAAAACAGATTCTTAAGTTCATGGTTTGTTCAATACAGCCTGCAACAATGCCGCACTAAAGCACATTAAAGAAAATTATGATATTGATGACTTCTCCCTGACCAGGGATCGGACCCAGGTCCTAAGTAATAGTTTGATTAGTAGTAAACGCGCTAACCACTCCAGCCAATATCAGTTAAATAATTATTCTGAACAAGAAAACTTTTGAACATAAGACGCATGGTCTTCAAAACTAAACGTTAAGTAGTTCTAGTTGTGTTCAGAGCAGAGGAAGGCAAAATAATTTAAAACAAGTTAACAAATAGTATTATTATATGTTGATTAATTGTTTTTCTTGTTCGACTTGTGTAATAAATTATTTAAATTTAAATATGTAAATGCTAAAATCTATCAGTTGAAAAAAAAAACATTAAATAAAACCTGTGTTTAATTAAGTGTGCCTATAGTTTTCTCATAAGAAATAGGAAACTAGGAGAATTATTTCTAAACCAGCTTCTGATGAATATTTAAAAAAATTTATAAAATTTTCATGCATACATGAATTGAAAATATAAGAAAATCTATTAAAAAAAATTAAAAACCAACAATACTAATTTATATTATAATCGTATACTATGAAAAACCAGAGTATATATCAGATAAATCGAAAAAGTTTAAGCAGAAAAAAAGCTTCAAATAACAAAAAAAAAGTGGCTTCTACCGGAAACAACGTCAGCCGCGTAGTTGAAATCTTTTTTCCTTTGTTGCTTGAAATATGTGGATAATTATGGCTAATATGGCTAATTTTTCTCTAATTATTAAATTTACGAACTTTAGCCTGTATAAATATCACAAAAAAAGAAAGCTAAAACTTAGAACATGAGCAAAATTACTGGGATCGAAAAAATGGCAACAAGGTTAAAACGCGGAAAATAGTGAGCCAAAAATTCAAAATTGCTCGAATTCGCAAAACTTTGTAAAGAAACCGAACATGTTTTAAGATATGTAAAAATAATAAAACAAGTGAAAAATCATATTAAACAATAAAGAAATAATCATTTTTATTCAACAATATTGTTTGTAATCCACGGTAAAAATGTTAAAACATTTGTGTAAATTCCAGGAATTTTTTGCTCAAGATTACAACCTATACCTCCAGAAGCAACAATACCGTATTGTATGAGACGTCTAAAACCTCTGTAGATGTTTGCAGAAACTAGTGGACCACCACTGTCTCCTTTGCAGGAGGTATGTCCTGTTGCAGGATCTCCAGCGCAAATATGTTTTTGATTTATTTCGATGCCAATTGTTGAAAAGACATTTTGACAAACTGTACGTGATTGTCCTACTAAAAGTGCTTTCAAAAGTATAATAGATGTTGTGGCTAAAACAAATTTTAAATTAAAAAAAATCTTTTTTAAAGATATTTAACACTTACAATCTTCTGGAGCACCCCAGCCAGCAATGAGCAAATTATCCGAACTAACTTCAAAATATGGTTCAATTATAGGCAAACAAACTGGGCTTATGTGTACTGTAACAAAAATTGATTGTTATTAAATATCTCTTAGTTGAAATTATTTAGTTTTTTTTTTATTAAGAAAGAAAACTCTAAATAGTCGCTGTTTTCAAGAGCCGCTACACTCTCATCCGCATTCCTGTGTGTTTGTGCATCTGCGTTGAATTACGAATTATATAACGATGAAAATACAACAAAGCCATATACATATATACATATATATAATATACATATGTACATATATTTCTCTCTTAATAAAAAATGATTGCAATTAACAACTTGAATTAATAAACTCATAATTACAATTATTAAAAGAAAAAAATCTAAAAATATATTCAGTTCAAAACATACGTATCCATACATACGCATATAAATACATACATACATACATAGATATGTTCTCAAATTAAATGTGTTTTTACTCAAAGTTGAGTTAAACTTCTTCATATATTATTTTCAAAGAATTGAACATGACACAGGATAATTAAGAAACAATAGCAAAATTAACATATCGATGGGTAAAGTTTATCTCGAATTTTCTATAACAACTGAAACACTTACAAATATAACTGTTTTCTTCAAAAATATGGTTTGTTAAAACGTACTTTTTCCTTAAATCCGCTCTTTTCTCCAAAGCTAACTTTTCTTAAAGGCTTGTTTTCAAAAAACGTATGTATGTATATGTTCTTAAAAGAGATTTTGACTTAATGTACGACTTTGTTTTTTCTTAAATGATTCTTTTACCTAAAGGGTATATTTTCATAAAGTGTACTCTTTATTAAAGAGTTCCTATTCTGAAAACGGTAATGTTTTTTATTTGTATATTATTACTAGCTGATCCCGGTGTACTTCGCTACCCCGCTCGTTATAAAATAAAATTAAAAGTATTTATATATCCTATTGTGACGATCGGTCCAGTAGTTAAGACTATATTACGATTTTTAATTTTCCTAAAAAGGAGCGTGGTCCCATCCACTTTTCTCCCGGTACGTATTCCAAATTATGCCAATACCATATGTACCAAATATCATCGACGTAGGTCGAAAAATGCCCAAAATATGGCGATTTAAATTTTTGGGTTATATGGGTGGTGCCAAGCCTCTTTGTCCAATCCCGCCCATATTTGCAGCAGCACTAAAAAAATGCACACCAAACCGACGTACCAAATTTTGTTCAAATACCGTTATCAGGAGCAGAAATAATAGATTTTTAATTTGTGGTTTGTATGAGAGGTACCACGCCCCTTTGTCCAATCCCGCCCATATTTGCAGCAGCACTTAAAAAATGCACACCAAACCGACGTACCAAATTTTGTTCAAATACCGTTATCAGGAGCAGAAATAATATATTTTTAATTTGTGGTTTGTATGAGAGGTACCACGCCCCTTTGTCCAATCCCGCCTATATTTGCAGCAGCACTTAAGAAATGCACACCAAACCGACATACCAAATTTTGTTCAAATACCGTTATCAGGAGCAGAAATAATAGATTTTTAATTTGTGGTTTGTATGAGAGGTACCACGCCCCTTTGTCCAATTGGACCGAATTGTAAATCTAAACCACCCGGGGCGCCACCCAAACGCATACAAAAAAATTTATGCAAATCGGTCCAGCCGTTTAGGAGGAGTTCAGTTACAACGCACGTACAGTAGAATTATATATACTATTGGAAAAAGTGGGCTTACTGAAGCGACTATAACTCATAAACCAATCCACACACAAAAACCGTATATAGTCATATAATGGAATATGACCACATTCTTTTAAAGTACTTTTAATTCTTTTTGTAAACATTAATAAATAATGCTGACGTGCAGATTCACAGCGACTTGAAATTGTAACTTGAAACTTCCCTTTGGATTGCTAAGCGTGTGAATCTGCACCGTAAGCAACATGAACAGTTCCAACACATTCTTGATTTTCCTTTGTTCTCTTTGTTTAAGCAACATATATTTTTGTTAGCATGTAAGACTCTGTATCTTTTAAAATAATAATAAAGTTAGTCTGTCAAAAATAAACCAAGCTACAAGTCGTTTTAAATTTACCACTGCGTGCATAATTGGCGACGAGGATAAAAAAGTAAAAATACATAAAAAAAAATAGAAAAACACTAAACACTAAATAAGTTACTAAATAAAAATAAAATAAAAAGTAAAAATACAAAAAAAATAGAAATGAATGAATGAAATAAGTTACTAAATAAAAATAAAATAAAAAGTAAAAATACAAAAAAAATAGAAATGAATGAATGAAATAAGTTACTAAATAAAAATAAAATAAAAAATATATAAATAAAAAGTAAAAATACAAAAAAAAAAATAGAAAAACAATGAAATAAGTGAAACTTCATGGATTGTTTCTTTATTCATAAAAAAAAAATACGTCGCTCAGATTTTAACTGTTCAGTTTTTTTTGACTGTTTGGAACATTTTTATAAACTTAAGAACCTTTGGCAAGACAACAAACAATAACAAACGAAATAGAAGAAACAGCAGCAACTATATCAGCTACAACTACAATAAATCCCCTATCAACAAAATTCGCAACAAATACAACAGCGAAAACGATAAAAGCAGGAGAGAATTCCGTGTTCAGCAAACAAGAGGCCAATCAACATCCACCTCAGGAAGAAGAGACGACGATCGCAGACCACAGAATAATTCGGTTTGATTTTATTATTTAATTTAACTATGTTCATAGAATGACTTATAATTTTTGATACCTCAAATGAAAACTTGTTATTTATTAAGACCTTATGAAACAGGCTGATTTTGCTATAGATTAATTGAATTTTTTTTTTTTTTTTTGGTGAATAAAGGTTGAAAAAATTGTGATTGTAAGAAGAATGGATGCACAGAAATTTAGTTTGGTTTTAGAATGTATTAAAAATATAGAATCATTAGATGGCTCATATAGAAGCCAGCTACCTAACTTCATCGGTCAAGTAGAGAATATTTTGCCAACCATACAGGAATTTGACGTAGCCCATAAGAACATACTCATGGACTATGTGAAAGGGAAGATAGTAGGGGGATGTAGAGAAACCCTACACAGACAGGGTAACCCGAACGATTGGGAAAGGGTTAAAGAAATTTTAAAGGATAATTTTGGGGAAAAGGAAAGTAGTAATGTCTTGATGGACAGACTTAAGATGTGTCGTATGACTGATACTATAGAAAAATACTACCTTCAAATTACGGAGGTAATGAACAGAATACAAAATAGAAATTTACTTTTTGAGGATAATGTGTACTCTACTCTAGCGCTGAATAGAATAGCACTTCAAACCTTTCGAGAGAATTTACCGGAACCAACTAGGACCATGATATTTGCTAGAAACCCTAACAATATAGAGGAGGCATACAAAATTATCAGAGAGGCAGGACACCTGAGCTACGGTGTAACAAGTAATAGGAATGATACTTTCAATTATAATACTCGTAGCAATCGGGGCTTTAATTCAGATTATAAAAGAAATGACAGCAATAACCGACCAGGAAATTATCAAGGACAAGGTAATCAATTTGGAAACTATCAAAGACAAAACAGTCAATTGGGAAACTATCAGAGACAAAATAATCATTCAGGAAATTATCAAAGACAAAACAGTCAATTGGGAAACTATCAGAGACAAAATAATCATTCAGGAAATTATCAAAGACAAAACAATCAACTGGGAAACTTTCAAAGACAAAACAATCATTCAGGAAATTATCTAAGGCAAAATAATCACTCAGGAAACTACCAAATACAAAATCCATCAGGGAGTTATCAAAGGCAAAATAACCAATCGGGAAAATTTGATGGACGTAGGGATAATTACTCAGGAAATTATGGTGTGAGAAACGGTGCTGGGTCGAGCCAGAATAGGAACTTTAACAGACACCAGGACATAGTCCCCATGGATATTGGGTCTTCAAACGTAAATTTTTCAACGGAAGCCTTAAACAACTTCCCTATATAGTAATAGACTCTCCAATAAGAAAATTATATTTTGTGGTTGACAGTGGGGCAGAATTTAGTATTTTAGATGTAGGAGTATGTTCGCCAAAATGGAAAACACAAATATCTCTACAGGCAAGGGCCTTAGGGAAAACATTTTTAATGAAACACCTTTGCAGATTTCCACTCTTTAAGGAATTTAACATTAAGAATTATTATTGCGAATTTTTAGAATGTGAACTTAGTAATGGATATGACGGTTTAATAGGCAACAATATATTGCAGGGAGTAAGAAGTATCATTGATTATCCGACTCGGCAACTTATTACGGAAAATGCAACCTTGCCATTATTTATGAACAGAGACGAAGAAGTCTATCATAATATGTCTTATAAGGAAAATATAATAGAACTAGGGAACAATGAAATAGTAAGGGAAAATTTTCTTTCCTTTGTAAAAACAGACCATTTGAATGATTTTGAAATAACCAAATTGAGGCCAAGCTTGTTAAGATATAAAGAAATATTTTACAAATCGGATCAGAAACTATCTTTTACTAATGACATTAAGCACAAAATAAAAACTAGACATGATATGCCCATTTATTCTAAAATGTATCGTTATCCAGAGGTGCACAAGGAGGAAGTGAATCGACAAATTGAGGAGATGCTTGAAAACGGCATTATTAGAGAGTCAAACAGCCCATATAATAGTCCTATTTGGGTCGTTCCTAAAAAACTAGGTCGTGATAATGAACAAAAATGGAGAATCGTAATCGATTTCAGGAAATTGAACGATATTACAATTGAGGATAGATTTCCCATGCCTAATGTGGAAGATATATTCGATAAATTAGGAAACTGTCAATATTTTTCAACTATTGATTTAGCTAAAGGATTCCACCAAGTAGAAATGGATCCTGGCGATATTCACAAAACCGCTTTTTCGACCGCAAATGGTCACTTTGAATTTTTACGAATGCCTTTTGGTCTTCGCAATGCACCTGCCACATTCCAAAGGTTGATTAACAATATCTTGCGGGAGTTTATAGGCAAAATATGCTTCGTCTATTTGGACGATATTATAGTATTCTCTACGAGTATAGAGGAACATATTGAATCTCTAAGTAAGGTCCTTAAATGCCTTCAAAATGCCAATCTTAAAATTCAACCGGATAAGTGCCTATTCTTATCCAGGGAAACCGAGTTTTTAGGCCATATCATTACACCCGAGGGAATTAGGACCAATCCAAAAAAGATCGAAGCCATTGACGCCATACAACTGCCTAGAACCCAGAAACAAATCAAATCATTCCTTGGTATTACGGGCTACTACAGGCGATTTATTAGGGACTATTCAAAAATAGCCCACCATCTTATAAAGTATTTGAAAAAGAATGCTAAAATTAACATAAAAGACCCCGAATACGTGGAGGCATTTCATAAATTAAAAATTTTATTGAAAAACGACCCCATACTTATCCATCCAGATTTTCAAAAACATTTTACGTTGACTACCGATGCCAGCAATTTTGCACTCGGTGCAGTGCTCATGCAGGATAATAGACCTGTTGCTTATGCCAGTCGTTCCCTTAACGGTCACGAACAACGATATAGTACCATAGAAAAAGAACTACTGGCAATGGTTTGGGCAACAAAGCATTTTCGCCCCTATTTATACGGTCGTAGATTCACAATAAGAACTGATCATAGGCCATTGGTTTGGCTGAATAACATGAAAGAGCCGAATTCTAAGATGCAACGCTGGAAGATAAAACTAAACGAATTTGACTTTCAAATCGAATATATAAAAGGAAAGGAGAACGTAGTTGCGGACGGCTTAAGTAGAATAGTGTACGAGGGTAAACCAAATGAGAAACAGAGTGAAACAGTCACTGAATCAGATATTTTTATTAACTTGAATGAAATGTTCAACCCTGAAGAAAATAACATTGAAAATGATATTGAGACGGTTCACAGTGCAGAAACTGATGGTACCAATTTCATATCGATTACAGAAAATCCTCTAAACTTATTTAAAAACCAAATTGTTCTTAGTTATGGGACCAGGGAATTAACGAAATTAAAAATTGTTCACAGAAGAAAATTTAGGAAAATTTTAGTGGTTACAGGAGAAACTGATTTGCGAAGGACACTGCTAGAATGTCTACCGGAGAAGGGACTGGCAGTTATCTTTTGTGCGGATGACAATCTTTTTCTGAAGATTCAGGATGCCTACAGGATATATTTTGCTAATAATAAGAATCTGAGAGTTTTAAGATCTAAAATATTGTTGGAAGGCATTACGGACAGAGAGATTATTCTAAGAAAAATTGAAACGGAACATTTAAAAAATAATCACCGCGGAATAAACGAAGTTTTTGCAAATTTGAAAAGGATATGTTTTTACCCAAGCCTACAGAGGGAAATTCAGAAATATATTAACAATTGTGAGATATGTAATCTCGCAAAATTTGATAGGAGTCCGATCAAGCACACATTTAACGTTACAAGTACACCCAACAGACAAAATGATATAGTTCACATAGATCTTTGGTACCCACAGAGGAACATAATGTACCTTACTAGTGTGGATAAACTTACTAAGTACGCCACAGCTGAAAAACTGAAAGACAGAACCTGGCTTTCTATTATTAATGGACTTAAAAATCGAATCAGATATTTGGGAAAGCCAAGACTAATAGTAATGGATAATGAATTCGACACTTTAAATGTAAAACAGTTTCTTGACGATAACGGAATTAGTTATCACCTAACAACTACATACTTGAAAACTGGAAATGCGGACATTGAGCGGTTGCACTCTACTCTGAACGAACACATCAGACTACTCAACGCCGACCACAACAATGAAACCGACTTAGATGGTAATGTATTTAGAGCAATAACAGCCTACAACGATACAGTTCATTCAACGACGAGACATAAACCAATTGACTTCCTCAATAACCTAATATCGACTCATGATTTGGAAATTTTCGCTGGTAAGCAGCACGACGCAAAAGAAAAAAGAATCCAGATGTTGAACCAAGAAAGGGAGCAAGTAACTGATTTTGCAAACGCGTTTGTGGATAATAATAGGGTTAGCAAATCTCGACCTAAATATAGGAAAATTCAGAATTTTGTGACGCAGGGAAACTACATTGCCTCGGATAATAATAGATTTAAAAGGATTTACAAGACTCAGGTGAAGAGAAGACAGAGGTACCAGGACTAAACGTTACAGGATATTTCTTTCCGTTTTGCTTTTGATGAAGGGAAACTGAAGACACTTTCATATGGGCTTGAGCAGAACATATGATTTATTTTGATATAAAGATTTTAATTTGCTTGAATATGAACTCGAGAATCATAATAACGAATTGCTTGCGTTAGTTCTTCATGAAAAATACAGTAAATTTTTATTCACACAAAAAAAAGAAAAAAAAAAATTATGAAAACTGTAATAAAAGTAATATATAACTTTGTAAGAATTATCGTTTATTGAAAACTGTTTTGATTAACAATTAAATTTTTGCATATTTTCTAAAGTAAGTAAAATTTAGTTATGTCATTAATAATTTAATATTGAAAAAGGTAACGCCTTATTGAAGAAACAAAAAAAAAATATATAAATAAATAGAGTAAACTATAAAAATAAAAAATATATATATGTAATACTAATTTTTATTTTTTTTTTTTATCTAATAACTGTTAAACTCAATTTTATCGGAATTGTGTTGGAAGTGTTTAAAACTCAATCATTTAACTTAGGCCCACCTCTGTGCATTCTACAGAGACTGTAGAATCTAGGGATGGAGGAGTCATATAATGGAATATGACCACATTCTTTTAAAGTACTTTTAATTCTTTTTGTAAACATTAATAAATAATGCTGACGTGCAGATTCACAGCGACTTGAAATTGTAACTTGAAACTTCCCTTTGGATTGCTAAGCGTGTGAATCTGCACCGTAAGCAACATGAACAGTTCCAACACATTCTTGATTTTCCTTTGTTCTCTTTGTTTAAGCAACATATATTTTTGTTAGCATGTAAGACTCTGTATCTTTTAAAATAATAATAAAGTTAGTCTGTCAAAAATAAACCAAGCTACAAGTCGTTTTAAATTTACCACTGCGTGCATAATTATATACATAAAAACCTTGGTATTGACGTCACCTTTCATGAGAAGTTTACAGAATTGAAATCGGTTCAGGCATTACAGAGAACATCAATGCCAAACACAATGCTCTACATTTTTATATATATAGATTATTACGAATAAACGTAATTATTATTCGAACTTATATTGATGTACATATGAAAAGTAATATTATCAGGCTCAAGTTCAGTTTTATTGAATTAATGAAAATTCAAAATGACTAAGATTTTTTTTATGTTGAAAAATATTATTATTTATATCCAATCAGTTTTTAGCAGAACGTATCAGTACTGATTTCAAGGCCGCTACATACAGCGTTCAATTGTCCATCTTTACAATTTTCGTAAAGTGGATACTAATTGAGAAGAATATCAACTATTTAACCATTTTTCAATAGAAATAGAATACGAGAATTAATTTTTAATTCATTTTTTATTCTACATATTCTACATAGGTGGTATCTTCTTCTTCATTCATTTGCGTAAATGTATAAAATAAACAAAAACACTTATTAGCAGCGTTGTCAACTTTGTGCGTGTCGCACCTTTTTTGGTGCTTTTCTAAATGTTTTGTGCGAAAAATATCTGAGTTGGTGCGTGGTGCGCTTTTTTTTTTTTAATTTTGGTGCGTTTTTTTAATTTTGGGTGGCTCCAAAGCAAATTAAACACAAAAGCATTTTGTACAAAAAATACAACTGTTTCAATACCATTTCATTCAATTGTGTACAATTTTTACATTCAATTTTACAGACCATAATAAGAGCAACCATTAATGATGTTTAAGAGGTACCAAAACATATTCACGAAAACTGTTGTTATAGATAATTTGTAACATTTCATTATAAGAAATTTGTTGTCCCTTTTAGATTTTCAGAGTACCTAATCGTTTGTTGTCGTAAAAGTTGCTGTCAAGTCTATTAAGGAGCTTAGCAAAAACAAAGTATTCTCGAGACTAGCGATCATTGTTCGATTTTTATAAAATGCATAAAAAAATGCGTTTAGTGTTGTAACACCAAAATTAATAAAATTTATAATTACTAAAAGAATTATTTAAAGTTAGTGTCAATAATGGAGTATAAAAAAGGAGATCATAAGCGAAATTCAAAAATATTTGGGAATCACATTGTGTGTTTAAGCAACGGATTCGGCCTTGACCAAATAATAACACAGAAGCAAGATATTTTTATTGCAAATGCGACATCAACCCTAAATATCCAACCTTGTTCGGCATGCTGGAACACGGAAACACATTGCTGCTTCAAGCCCATTTAGCCCATGTTTTATACCATTACAAATATGATATCATGCCATTAGCAGTAAAATTTGAATCCGATGTCGAAATACATATTATCTAGTATTGAAAAAGGGTGGAGAATGATTCACTTCATGCAATGGCACAATATTGTGTCAGCATTAGAATTTTGGACTAAAGTTAAATGTTGTAAAGATGCTAAATTAATTCAATAAAACTTTTCAATAAAAAAAAAATTTTTACTTGGTGCGTTTTTTGTTGAATGGCGCGTTTTTTTCTTTATTTTGGTGCGTTTTGAAATTTCAAAGTTGACAACGCTGCTTATTAGGTTGGAAATTATTCAACTCCTTGTTTCTTGGTATACTGCCTGATGTTCAATTCATATTGAATGAATTGTTAACAAATTGCAAATATAAATTTCTGAAGAAAATTAATTAATACCTGCCTTTAAATTCTACATTACGGTCCAGCTTTATTAAGGCAATATCATTTATGCGCTTTCTTTCATTGTACCTTGGATGAGTGATTGTTTTTTCAATTCCAAAATCTTCTACTACTGGATTACACTCATTTGTCCCACAATCAGGATTTGTAGAAAGATCATGTTCTCCCAAGCGGACACCAATTCTGCAGCAAAATCGAAATTAGTTATAAAATGGATTCTAAATTAATTTATCATTTTACATATCGCACTAATTTAATACTAGCGCATTAGAAAAAGTGTATATGAATCAAAAAGTATCTTAATGATCTTCTAAAACATGTGGAACTGCTATTATAATCTAGTTGTCTAGTTTTTTAACTGTGAGTACTAAATCGAAAACTGGTAAGAAATTATACGGCTCACTTTTGTATTTACATGCAATATATATTGATTCCTATGGTTCCAATTTGGAACAATAAGGTTCATTTACTACAAGGTAGTGTTCAAGGCGAATTTACTTAACTTAGGTGGTGTTACTATTACAGCTGAGCTACTTTTTTCTTGCATAAGGGGAGGTCGATATGTCGATAAGCATAAGGATCGATATCTCAAATGTTGTTGCAATATTTTACTTGTTGCAGAATCAACACCACCTGATAAGTGAATTCGCTTGGTAGTGTTGATAAAATTGCTGATTTCAATAATTTTTCCTGCTGCTATCAAATTTTTAGCAAATTCTTGTTTCGAGAAGTATAACATGAAAACAAATTAAAAATACTAGCAGCAGTCAAAAAAAACAATAAAATGCTATGTTGTTTTTGTAATGTTGTACTTGTTTCAATATTAACACTACCTTGTTTACATGTAAATACATACATACATATGTATTCTCTTACATGAATAATAACTAATTTTTGCTATTTTCTTTCTTGAAACCAATTTTTTATTATAATTTTGAATTAACCAGTTAACGAAAAATCTAACGATTAATCGATTAAATTACAAGTTTTGTATCTTCTCTAAAATAATTTATTAATTTTATTTTGCAAAATGTTTAATCAGAACAATGAGAGGCATGTTGTTGAATGAGTGCTATATGATTTTATTTAATTTATGTTTTACTTACAGTGGATAAATTACTTTAGTAAGACAATGTGTAGCAGTCAATACATAACGGTTTGTTATTAACGACCCACCACATTTGAAAATCTCATTTGGTGAATCGTAACGCAATAAAGCCATCCATGGATATTCGGCTAAAAAAGCTTCGGTGCCACCACCTACTGTAAGGATACGCAATATGATATAGTATCGTATTGATACTTTTAAACAGTAACTTTATTTCGATATATCGATAATTTTATCATGGATAGCTTATTGTAAGTAGTCCCAAATATTCAGTGTAGAACTTTTTTGTTTATAAATGTTCAAATTCTGTTTAACTACAGTTGTTCCGAATATCAGTTTTTTAAGCAAAATTCTTCTGTACTTTTTGTTAAACTTATGACAAGAATTAAATCAATTATATCTCATAAATATGTTTCAGGTAAACTGTCAGTATTAGTTAACTAAATCTTGGTTGGTCTCAATATCAAAAATCTTTTTTTCAAAAGTACATTTCTCAAAAGATACATTTCTTAAATGTTACTTTTTCTTAAAAGGTACTTTTTCTAAAAAGTATTTTTTCTCTTCCTATTAAAAAGCTGTATAAATTTAATCAGTACTTTTGCTTCAAAGCTACTGTTTCTTCAAAAGTACTTTTTATTAAACAGAAATTTTTCTTAAAAGTTATTTGTTTTTAAAAGATACTTTTGGTACTACTTACAAAATAAATATCGATATATCGCGATTAGTTGTATCGATACTTATTTATGTTACTGAATAGACCTACCAAACAACCGATTATCTTCGGAAATGCCACATCTTAATTTGCTTAGAATTTTCAAACCTGTAATCATTAATTAATTAAAATTAATAGAAAGTTGCAATCATTATATGGATGTGTCAGAAGCTAAAGGGCCTAAGTCCAGTTTTTGGAAATTTCTCAATTCTGTTATATTACTACCTAATTAGGTGTGTTATATAACAATATAACAAAATTGAGAAATTTTCAAAAAGTATTAATAAATATTTTTTCCCAGCCCTACCAGACAACCGATTTTGTTTGAAAGTGCCACATCTTAATTTCCTTAGAATACTTAAAAGCCTGTAATCAATAATAAATTAAATACATTTATTAAAAAAAACTAAATTAATTATAGCTATAAACATGCTATGTACATTAGGGTGGGTCGATTTTTTTTGCAAAAAATCGTATGGGGAGAAATTATTCTACGAAGAATTCTGAGCACCTTCACCAAAGAAACTATGGGTCCAAAATGGATTTTGAGCGTTCGAAATTTCAGAAATATATTGCTAGTATTACTTTATAAATTTCGGTATCTTTGGTTTTCATTTAAATATCAAAATTTTTTTATCCAAGTTATAAAATCGAATTAAATACTGCTTTTTGTAGTAGGCTGGAGTCGAAACAGCAAATTTATATAAATAAAATAATTAAATTAATGTACATATGCACTAATAATCGACATAATGTATACACTCATATACATATGAATGAGGATAATAAACACGTCTGTCTCTTAAGTCTTTTGATTTGTTTGCATATGTTTCTTTCAGCAACAGATACATATGTACAATGTATTTTTGAATTTTCGGAGGTTCGAAATCCATTTTAGACCTATGGTTTCTTCTTCAAAGTTGCTCAGAATTTTGCGTAGAATAATTTCCCCCCTACGATTTTTAATATTTTTCGGCTCCATACAAATCGACCTGCCCTAATGTACATACATATACGAGTACATACATACATACATATGTTAATCTGTATATCAGGGAAGGAAAATGCATTTTCCTATTTGTTTTACCAAGTACCAAAACAATTATATAATTCTTAGGCCATTACGGCACCAAGATATTTTAGAAATTTATTACATAGCAACTAATTTTTGAGATGAATTTAAAAATGGTTTTTAGAATTATAATTTAATGAGGGCAAGCACTTGGTGAGCGAGTTACGGATTTCTTGAGAAGTTTATAACATACTAAAGCAGTGTTTCGAAAAATGTTTTCTCATTAATTATAAATTTAAAATTATTATTATTTTTAAGCATTAGTATCACGTAAACACACCATTTTATATGAGAAAGACTAAACGTGGCTGAAATTTTACAAAGAATACACCATTGTTTCCGTTCTTCGTTTTTCCCTTTAGAATCTAAAAATAACACTCAAATTAATATTGTCATTTCATAAATGACAAGAGGAAGCTGTACAACGTTATCAGCAAGGTTAAAAATTTGCAAAAAATTAACGAGTTCCATCCCTGAGGCATGTTAAAATTCTATAAAAATTAATAACAATATTCATTGCAGTCACGTGTACATATATTGTTTTCAAATTACTCAAAAAAAATCAAATGTTGTCAATTTGTTTGTGTTTTTCTATAATTGTCTGAATATGTTTTTGTATGAATCTGTGTGATTGTGGTATAAAAAATTAAAAAGATATGTGTCATAGCTTCCTTAAGCTTACTGTACACGGCATGTCAAAAGCCACATTCGCATGTGGCTCTGACGTAATTTTGACGTCACCATGAAGCTAAATTGGCAACATGTCGTGTACTTCCATTTTTTGTGACACTCACATGCAGCACACATTAATATGTGTGCGACATGTTCCTTTATTGAGACATGCGAACATGCCTATTTTAGACATGTCGTGTACTAGCTTGGTACATTTGAATTTTGACATTTGTAATATTTTTACATGCGCATGTAACAGTCCCAAACATGTGGCAGCAAACATTATTGACACAACATTTTTCAATAGTATCAAGGTATATTAATAATCAGGTAGTCGCATTAGCTAAAATTGATATCAGCTGATTGATATTTTGTTGTCAAAACTTTGTTGTGTTTTTATAAAAATATTGTGACATTTTTTTTTATTTAATTCAAATTTAAGAAATTGAAAAAAAACGCGTGAAAAATTTTTAAAATTTAATTCAAATTAAAAATATCGATTACAATGTATGTATGTAGTGTCAGCAAAAAAACTTTGCAAAGGGGGAAGGAAAGTTGTTCCAAATTCCCAAAGAAAAGCGCCTGAGAAGTATATGGAGCGAAATTTGTTTCAGGAATTTCACACCAACTTCTCTTTTATGTAGCTCTCACTTTTTGCCATCAAGCTTTTTAGATGCTGGAAAAAAGGTAAAGTCTAATCGTGAATTGTGCATTTGCATCTTTAACATTTTCCGTTGCTTCAACAACAGCATTTACAATACGTTCAATATTGTGTTGTTGCAAAATATCCTTGAAAGGAGGATATATATACCCCGTTTATACGCACTTCTTATTTGCAAATAAGAGTGGAAAGCGTTGCCGTACTACTTTTTTATTGTAACTTAAAATGTTTCGAAAACTATTTGCAAATAACAAGCTATTTGCAAATAAGATGTGTGATGCTACCAGATGACTATATATTTACTGCGTGTCATTACCAAAAATACAACAATATTTGTGAATGCTATTTGCGTATAAACAGTGAGTTAAGTTTTTGCAAATAGTTTTATTTGCAAATAAGAAATGCGTATAAACGGGGTAATAGACTTTCTTTAAATTTTACTAGGAATTTTTCGATACATATATTTTTGTTTTATTACCTTTCCTGTAAAAATATCCTGTAATGAAGCAACATCCTTCTCCAATGCCTCTACTACTGGTCATTTTTACGTACATATATATGGGCAGTATTCTCTTATGATCTAATTCCACTTTTCGATGCAGTTTAATTATCATAACTCCAGCCTTAAACAAATGCATTTGCAAAGGGAGGAAATTGTTTCCTAGTACCCAAATAAAAGACACATTCTGATTTTATACATACATCTATCAACACCTTTTTGTTTTCTGTATTGTAAAAAATTTTAACTTATATTTTTATTTTATGCAATTGTTTTTTTTTTTAATTTAATTTTTGTTTTGTTTACACATCACATTTTGACAACAGCCAAGTTTTTACACTAACAAAATGCCTGTTGTTTTTGTGATGTTGTATTTGTTTTAGGGACAAGACTACCTTATTTAATATATGTACCTTGAATAGTATGTAGCCAATGGCACTGTTGCCAATGTTTATTTACTCCAACAAAATGTGCTAGGAATTTAATGACGAAAAAACTTTTTTATTATTATTAATCACACGATGACTAAAATTCATGATGATTTTTTTGGTTGACGAACGGGGTAGAGATAAAAAGGGTTGAAAAATAATCATATTTTCTCTTTTTCATGCATTTTTTTGTATTTCTCTTTGCTTCGGGGTTTTTGTTATTATTAATTAATATCTTAATTAACAGCTTAATTAGTTTGGGTTTTTGTTATTATTTCTCGTTCTTGTTCTAAACCATTGGTGCCCAGGCCCTATGCTCTTCATGCTCATTTGTTTTTGTAATACTCTTAGCTATAGGCTGTGTGTTTTAATATACTCATACAGCACTCAGCAACCTCAATGCGAAATACACAAACAACTTTGTCTTATTAGTTTTTTTTTTGTCGTTCTTCACTGTATACACGCAAGAGCAAAGCAACAACAATTTCGTATGCTTTGCTGGTAAACATTGACGACAGCGATCATCAATGTACATTTTGTTTTTGTTTAACGTATGATATGAAATAAATATATGAAATATATTTTTTGTGTTTTCTTTGCAACAAAAAATTTTGAATAAAAATTAGTTTTTCTTTAAATGTATTGGTGTTTGGAAGGAACTTATGGGCACCGCGGTTCTAAACCATGCCAAAGATACTTTCAAAGCTAAGATGAAAAAACTCATGTATAAATAGTAAATTTATTCAATAATTAATAAACAACTGTTGTTATATAAACTACGTATTGACACCGAAGCAGCTGATAGAATAAAAAATTATGCCAACAAAATAAGCACAATATTTATGTAGAAAACAATTTTTAAATAAAACTTTCCCTGAATGTAGAAAAATAATCACCCTTATCGGGAATAAAAGTTTACTTGAAATGTGTTCCCATTCCCCAAAATTGTGATCGCCAATTGTTGCGTTGTTTTTGTGTCAGTGCAGTATTATTTAATTTTTTTCACCGTTTTATTGTTCATGGGAATTATTTCACGATAAAAGTGAATTTATTTTACTTTTTATCAGATGTTGTTTTATTTCTTCTTTCTCTTCGACATTTTATAAATTTGACTTCACACAAAATTTTAAAAATTAAACAAGCGCCATAAACATATGACTGTTGTACATGTTAATATGAAAAATGTGTACGTATGTTACATGCGGTGTACTGACAATACATATGTAGCCAATCAAAAGTTCAAACATATGCTGCCATTGCAAATGTGTACGCTTCGGCTACATTTGTCACATATAAATTTTGGGACAAATCAACATTTCATGTACATACTATCAAAATTTTTAAGCATGTAGCCACTTCTACATGTTTAGTAAATGTAAACAAAATGTTGCAAATTCTCGTGACGTCAGAGCCACATGCGAATGTCGCTTTTGACATGCCGTGTACTGTAAGCTTTACTTTTTTAAATTTAAGTGAACAGCTTTTCTACTTCACTTACCATCTGGATTGAATTGAGAAGTGAAATTTATCTTATAGTCTAGATCTTCAGTTAATATGGACTGCTGTTCAGGTATTGTTGACATTACTTGTGCTCTGTGTTTCGCATAATTGTTTGGTAATTTGCAACAAAGACGTATCTAAAATATATACATACATACGTACATAAGTATATAGTATTTATAAATACCCTGCAGTCGGCGTGGCTAGCGAATGACTAGCTATTTCGCTAACTACCAGTCGTTAGCACTAACTACCAGACTAACTACTAGCAATGCAGTCGACTGACTATTTTAACATGGGGATGACATTGACGGTAGTCAATTGACACGATCAGACTAGTCAGCAAAACCCAACTATTTCGCTAGTCAAAATGTACCAGATATTTATTTCCTTAATGAAAATACTACAGAAATTTAAATATTTTGGATTTTTGTTTATTTATCAAATTTTTTTTTCAATATTTATAAAATTTTCAGTTAATTGTTATTTTTTATGCTTATTTTACCTTTCTTAAAAAAACACTTTTTTTACTAAGAATTTAACATTCACGACCACGAAATTCTAATTGTACGCCAACACAAAATCATAACACTTACATAAAATCTTTTTTATTTTTTTGTTGATTTTCTAAGGGCTCGTAAAAAAATTGAGGTTGAAGGCATTAACATTTATGCATGTACTGAGTGCGTGTACATGTACATGAGTGAGAGAGTCAACAGGCGAACTCTTGCATTACTTGTAGCCAGTGAAGTAGTTAGTTCGTTAGAGAAATACCTAACGATTTGGAGTCAATTTCTACTTTTAAAACTGAGGGTAGTTTTGTTATAAATTTTAATTGAATACATAAAAAAAATTTAACTATGTCCATAATTACATACCGGTTCATTATCTCGGGAGCACTTGGATTTAAATATATAATTTTTATAATGATTTGGGATTGTTTCTGCAGTATGATTCTGTATTAAATGAATTAATAACGGGCAGTCTTTATACGGAACACAAAAACCATTTTCCAATGATGGTGTAACACATGATTCCTCTAAATTTTAATAAAAAGCAAATTTAAAAGATAAAATTTTTCTTAATTAATTGAAAGTAGAAATAATTAACCTTTACTTTCACTGGTTATAGTTTTCAAATGGATAAAAATATTCAATATTATTAAAGTATTTTTATAGAAACTTTTCATATTTTTTAATTACTATTTCCTTCGCCAATTGCTCAGGTTTTAATTTGATGATTTTTCAACCAAGTGCTCTTCTCGACTGTTTATTAAAAATAAAAATAATTGCAAAGACTTAGATACTATAAAATTGTAAAAAATGATTTTAAGTAATACACAATAAGCCATGTAGATTTTCTTAATTCCTAGTATACAAGAGTACAAAATTCCTTAAATGTTTCCACTCAATTTTACAGTTGACCCACTTGTTATGTGTTGCCAATTTTTGTGACACTTAAAAATTTTTGATTTTTGCAGTATTTTTAAATAGCATGTGCTACTTTTTCGGAATATTTTAATTTACATATACTTATACACACATACATAATATATATTACTATTTATATAAATTATTCTTATAATACATTTTTTTCGGTTTAGGATACTTTAGTGTCAATCCTGTTTTAACCTTTTTTGAGTTTTTATTTTAAATTTTAACTGGACTTAACCATGACTTCTGTTCAATTTGCACTTATATTCTACTAGATTTTACCCGTGACGTCGTTCGCGCTACATGTTAATGAAGGCATAAACTGTCTGTCTAAACTTATGGAAAATACAAGAAGTACCAAAAGCAAAAAGTATCAAAAGTACCAAGTTTACCTCATTTTACTCCCCATAAAGTACACTAAATATTAAAGTAACAAAAAATTATTACCAAATTCCAAAAGTACAAAAATTACAAAATTGTCCTGTCTTTGATACCTGAAATTATAGCCTATACACTGAGCCCAGATTTGCGTCGATCCTATCTGCGACTTTTCGATTTGCGTCGCATTTCTCCGGTCCCCATTAAAAACGCAAATTGGGACTCATATGCTATTCGTCTACCAAATTTGATCCAAATCCATTAATCAGTTTTCGAGTTATTGTGGAACAAAAGTCCACACCTAAAAAACTTTCACAACTTTGTGAATATTCTAATGTTCCTAAAAACTTTTAAGAATTTGAACTGTCAATAATTTAATAAAAATTTATCTTAAGCCTAAAGAATATTCCATTTCTCAAAATCAAATATAAAATCAGTTCACATACAACACAGTTAGACAGACACCAATTGATATCCACCCACCTCTTTTTTGTCGGTTTAAATGATGAAAAATCCTTTGCAAAATATGAGCTTAAGAAAAAATATGCTCTTAGAAACGTACAATAAAGGGGAAAAATATCTAAAAATGCTTCACTTTTAAAAGCAAAAATGCTAAATAATGTTTTTAAAGGCAAAATCTACAAAAATATGTTCTTACAATGTTCTTAAACAGAACATGATTTATCCAATATTCCAATTTTTCTTTTTGTGCTCAAAAACTATGCCATTTCAATATTTTGTAGATTTTTGTTAAATAAAACAAGAGAAAATGCAATCAATAAAGAAAATTAGCAATATGCTCTGAAGTTAATCTTAAAATATACAATTATAGACCGCGAAAAATTATGGTCCCAAGCATAATGTACCATTTTTTATTTTAGCTTGAAGCAAAATGGCCTCAAAGCCTGAGTTTTCAATACAAAAAAAAATATAGTATACATACATACATATGTATTTTAAAAGTTGATTTTATTATTAAATATTTACAATTTTTTTATATTATTATTATTACGAATAAACGTAATTATTATTCGAACTTATATTGATGTACATATGAAAAGTAATATTAAGGCTCAGTTTTATTGAATTAATGAAAATTCAAAATTACTAAGAGTTTTTTATGTTGGAAAATATTATTATTTATATCCAATCAGTTTTTAGCAGAACGTATCAGTACTGATTTCAAGGCCGCTACACCTCTCATCAGCGTTCAATTGTCCATCTTTACAATTTTCGTAAAGTGGATACTAATTGAGAAGAATATCAACTATTTAACCAGTTTTCAAGAGAAATAGAATATGAGAATTAATTTTTAATTCAATTTTTATTCTACAATGAAACAGTGCTGGGTTAGTACGAAATTACCTCATCACTGTTTGGAAATTACTAATAATCAACATAAACTCATAGTCCGTTATCATCAAAGTATTCTACTTTGTAATTTAACGTTTTTGTTGTTTTTTTACTCTATATTAGGGAAATTCATTAATTCAATAAAACTGAACTTGAGCCTGATAATATTACTTTTCATATGTACATTAAATATTTACAATAAACTTTTAAATCAAAAATCGAAAATAAAGTTGGCAAGGATTTTCTTCAGGACCAAGAACTTGCATACATGATACCTTAAAGATTCCCCGATTTTACTAAATATTTGTCTGCCATTTACAACAACTAAACACTTAATCGTATTCAACTAAATATTAATTTTATCTCGGTGAAACAATGTGCATCTTCTGGCTGTTCTCTCTAAGACTATCTGTAATCCATTGTATATGATGCGAAATATTTGTATAAATAGCAGGTACATCGATAGCTCCACACTTGTTGAGGCCAAAGGAAACAATTCCAAATTGTATAAAACGTATTCGACCATCGTAAGTATCGCGATAACCTAATGGTCCTCCAGAATCTCCACGACATGAATCGATTAAATTTCTGCCGCCGGCACAAATATGTCCAAGATTTAAGGATTGACGTAATTTATATTGGCGTAATTGATTTTCACATATTGTACGGTTAACTCTGGGCACAAATGCTGTCAATAAGATATCTGAACGTGTGCCTGAAAGTATCATATACATAATTTTATATAATCATATGTACATACATACATACATACATACATATGTGTTTATTTTCAAGAATAGAAATATTTAAAAAAAAAATACTAACCGTTTTCTGTTTTACCCCATCCTGAGATGATGTAATCGTCATGCACTTTTGATCTCAAATTGTCATAAATGGGAAGACAAATTGATTTAATATGACCTAAATTGAGGGGAAAGATGGTTTGAGAGCTGCATTAATTAGTAATTTTTTGTGTTGTGCGTTGAGCATGTTTATGCCGGCATTTCATTAGAGCTTTATGGTTAAATGATATATTTAATGAAAGATTTCCAAATTTTTTACATTTATTTATCAACTTTGAAATGCCTTCTACTACGCCTAGTTTTAAGCATTTCTCAAACGGTTTTGAAAATTGATACATATTGCAAGAGGTTTTGAGACTTCTTATATGATAAATAAATTTGCAGAATAACTCCACTATTAAATTTGTTAAATTAAAAAATCTTCTAGAGGCAAAATGAAAAAAATCTTTTGAAAATCTTACGTTTAAATTCCACTTTACGATTTAGTCTTATCAGTGCTATATCGTTATAAATACTTTCAAAATCTTCATGTAGTATGAATTCCTCAACTTCAATATCTTCCACAGGTGGCGCACATTGATTTTTTCGTGTAACATTTGTACAATCGTGCTCTGTACTTATTTGAAATTCTCCTAAACGGACCTTTTTACTGAAAACAAAATAAAATGTAAATATATGCTTGATCTTACGTATGTTTTACTCTGCAAAAACTTCAATTTAATAATTTACATTAAATGTTCTCTTCCCTGAATACAATGAGCTGCAGTCAAGACATATTCTGAAAAAAAATTATTGATTTGGAATATTATCTTCATTAAATTTTTATCAGAGTTTTATTAAGAAAGCATCATTAGTAGACCTTCAAGCAGAAAAAACAATTTTTTTTAATAAAAATTCCAATCTTAGTATTTGTGTGAAAATTATCTTTTAAAAGTGAAAAAATATTCCAGCTTTTAAATATAATCCAACAGTAAAATATACACCGTCGCTAATATGTTTTATAAAAGTTTCATAAAAATTTCATTCTTTACAACTTACGATCACTTATTAGACTGCCACCACACTTGAATGGATCAACTTCATCGTCATATTTCAATAGAGCCATCCAAGGAAACTGAAATAGTGATGCCTTTTGACCATTAGCTATTCGATCTACGATATAAATGCCACATGGATTATTTTCAAGAATATTTAATCCATCGACATTTAGTTGAATGTCTGTTTCGGGACAACAAACATGTGGTACACTTTGAAACATGCCACAGAACAGTGGTGCTAATTTAGATTTTTCCTGTTCCGTAATTGTGCCGCCACTTTTACTCTTTCGAGTAAAAAAATTATATATTGTTTTGCATGATTTTACCGGCATACAGAGGCCAGGTTGTTGTTCTGTGGTGAAGCATGGTGAGGCATATTCTGTCGGTAATTTTTATTAATTAAATATTTAATTAAATAATCAAACAAGTTTTATTTTTTTTATTTTTTAATACTAACTGCAATTTATGTGAGTCACTGTTGTTGTAAACACTAAGAACAACGTCCAAAACATGTTAGTTTTTAAGCTTCCCTTTTTAGAATAATAATAAATATTTATAATTTATAGAAAAGTAAACTATCTTGATTTATTAAACCTGTGAGTGTACCCGCTACTTTGTATAAGAACGAATAATAAATACTGTTTTCTTATGAAATAGTACACTTGAATGTATTAAATCTTTGCAAATAAATACAAAATACATACATAAGTATGTATTTTGAAATTGAACTGTCGTGCCCCTAAAGAATATATGTCTGCACATACGCATACATTTTTGCGGCACTTTTTCTAAATCTATTACTTGAGACATTCTTCTAATATAATTACCAAAAATATATAAAAAATTCTTGTAAGCTAAGCATGGGTATATAAAGTTATTAAGCTTCAAGCGATTGAATGTTAGTGCACAACTGTAAATATTTACACAAATTTTCAGACTCATATAGTAACTTAAGAACTTGTCGACCGATTTTCTTCCAACATAGCCAATGACTTAATAGCCAATGCTTAATTTATCTCTTTGCTTCCAAAGAATTTGAATCTAGGCGCACTACCGTGCGCCAAGCTAAGTTCGGCCACACAGTGTGTATATTTACACGAAACCATTCGAGCTGTTTTTACTCCCCTCATAACTTTGCTCCTCTTGATCATAATATAATGAAACTTAAAACATAAGGTCTTCCCACAGAGATGACCTCACCGTAAAAGCTTCCCGAGATATTAAGGTATGAAAAGTCCATATTTTAGTACATATTCACACACTGACTCACTCACTCAGTGACTCATCAATATTATTAGGCACTTCCAGTATAGCTAGAGAGCTGAAACCCGGTACACAGATAGGTCTTGGTGAGAAAATAACCAGAAAACCCTGAAAACGGGCACTTTCCACCCGGGGGGACTAAGGTGCCCCTTCTTTGTATGGGTCACTTCCAGTAGAGCTAGAAAACTTAAATTTGGTACACAGGTAGGTCCTGATCAGAAATTAACAAAAATAATTTTTAAACGGGCACTTTCACCTTGGGACTAGGGTTCCCCTTCTTTGTATGGTTAATTCTTCTAAAAGTATTTTAATACACGAAGTTGCTTCATCGTGAATTTTAAAACAGTGTTTCTCTTCTTAATCATGTTAAAATATCAGAATCTCAAATTTATTAAAATTACTTAGTGCCTGGCTCACGATGTCGATCGCTTGATTTTCAGACGTAAAAAATCTAGCTTGCGTTCCACTAATAACCGATTTTATTTAACTTATTAATTGTTTACTGGAAGAATAGCTGCACAAATAAATAAAATGTATGGTTTGAAGGTCACAAATCAATTGTTTTTCGTTTACAGTTTTAGCATTATCGATCGGTTGACATCATGAGCCAGGCAGTTATTTCATTAATTTTATATATTTAAAACTTTAATATTTTTAACGAAAAAATTACTTTAAACTCTTCCATTATTCACTGACAACTTAATCGTCTTTATCCATTAAACAAAAACAACATTTAAAATACTACCCAGATGTTATTTTTTTCAGATTTACGAATGAAAAAGTTTAATCTTTTGAACAAGCTTATGCAAAACACTACATACATAAATGTAAATATATAGTCGTAGTACTTAAAACATAGGCGTAGAAATATTGTTATTTAATAATTTTTGTTCATAAATGTTCGTACTATAAAAATATTGTTTTTGACAGATTAACTTATATTTCCTTTATTTTTCCTCTTGCTGTCACCTTGCTTTTCTCCTGCCGCCACCTTGTTGAATACACCTTACCGCTACAAAACTTTCTAACTACGTCACTGGGTTTATTAAGATTTTACAAACAAAATTCAAATGAAAATACAAAAATTGCGCCGCTCCATATTTTCGAAGCATTCTCTAAAATCTCTGTTTTCTTCAACAAGTTTCGTTTGAGAAATCTCTTATCAATTATTGTTCACTGGAATTTTATCTTGAATATTTATGGGAAGCTTGCTGTAATAATTATAATTTCCTTTTAAATACAATAATGAAAAAAAATCCGAATTATTAGGAAATCCCACAGAAAATCTCTAATTTAAGCGTATGAAACTAGTTTACAATGTGCAACTTTGCGATATTTGTTTAACGAATGCAAGAATCATCAAAATTCGCAACATAATATGCGTCAAAAATAACGTTGAGTTATAATTCAAAAAGAAGGAAACAAATACTAAGCAATAAAATAATTGCATATTTCACGATATCGAAAGAATTTTTGAATTATTTTTTTATTCGCACAAATGCATTTGAAGCAAGTACAAATTCTAAAATTTTCTTTTTGTATCAAATGTATTTGTACGAATGGAAAAAAATTCAACCAACTTTGCCGTTTTCGCTTAGAAATTCTGCACAAGATGTCAATGTCGGTCAGAAAACGTCTCGAAAAATATATGATTGAGTTTTGAATAATTTTCAAAAATGCCTTAGAGAACTATTTACAAAAACTGAAGAAATTTTCTATGGGAATTGCAAATTAATATTTAATATACATTGACAGACAATTACGTGAACATTTATTTCTACATCAGCTACATATAAAGGGGGTTCAAAAGGTTAAGAGCTTAAAAACGTGCTGGCCGTTTTGGTTTCCAGAGAATTATAGGTGAAAATAACGTACTTGTCTACAGTGTGTGATAAATAATGCAATCTAAAATGTAAACAGCCTCCCCAAAAATTGCTTCATCTTTCTACGAGTTCTCTGTAGATATTTATTAATGACGGAAAAATGTTTGGCAAAACCTTTAAAACCATTTGGATTCTTCTGATACTTCAAATTCCACTATACATATATTTTCTTTAGTTATTTTAAGCTCTTTCCCCCAACCTGTGAACATTTTGTGTTACTACGTCAACAAATTTTATTATACCATTTTAAAAGTAAAATTTACCTAAAAATTATAAATTCATTGATTATAAATGCATTCTATACATCAGCATTCTAAAAAAAACTTTCGTTTAAAACATCTCCTTTTAATGGTTGTACAGCAAAAAATTATCGTGAATATTTGTGGGAAGTTTGCTTTGAATGTTAGATATGTAATAATTGAAAATATACTTTGAAATGTTAACAAAATGCAAATTGTGTGAAATTTTCACATAAAGAAAAGCTTATTGAAGCATATTCAAATAGTTTACTCAGGGCAAAACTGACTTTGTTGCACGATAGATATGAATGTATGTATGTATATTTAATAAATCTTAGGGCCCATAAATGGATGGATGATAATGGGCGCGTTCAGCAGAAAAACCTGCTACTAAACAGTTTAGATGTAGCAGCTTTTGATTTGATTAATTTTTCTGAACGATCTGCTCACTTTTTTGTCAAAAATATCAAAAAATTTTACTTTTCAATTAAAATTATTGAACTTTATTTTGTAAAAAGATTTTATAATATTTATTTGTGAATTTAAATGAATTAAATTAAAAATATATATTATGAAATTTGATTCAAAAGTCAAACTGAACTGAAATATCATAATTTGATGATATAGTTACAATATATATGTACATATGTATATATATACTATATTATAGTATATCGTATTTTTTCTTTGCTATCAAAAGCAGTGAGCGCTCACTCAACATGTTCGCTCATCACTCAGTAATCAAAGTGTTCAGCAGATTGTTGTGCAACAGTTGTGTAGGAAACTGTGTCTGGTGAACGCACCACCCAATGTTTAATTTATTGTTAAAACCCATTTTGATACAAAATTTTATTTTTCACTGCAATATTAAATAGCCAACATTGTTAATTTAAACACAACATAAATTTTACGAATTTCCATGTTTTTGACTGCTTGTTCTTCTGGTTTAAAAAAAGCAAATAAAAAATTTGTGGCTGCTGACAAGTTGCATAAAATTTTGGCATGTTTATTCGCTATTATCCTTTTAATCGTTCTGAAAGTTGCTCTTATTCTTTTAAAACATTTCAGCAGTTCTTAATTGTTCTTTTTTTTAGCTAAAATAAAAATATATTTAATATTTGTTAATATTTATACAGGCTAAAGTCTTAAATGTTTATAATCACAAAAATAATAGGTAGACATTGTTAACATATGTATTTCGAGCAACAAAGGAAAAATTTAATATTTATACATCCCTTTTGTAGATTTTTCTACAGCACTGGCTGAATAGAACAAACGTTGTTTTAGGTAGAAGCCACTAAACCTCGTCAGTATTCATGTGCAAACATTTTCACTACTTGTTAGGTAGCTACGTTGAACGTCATTACATATTCTTTTTATACACAATTACAAACACAAATAGAATACGCGACTTATATCTACTAATGGATGCTAGCTGGGGAATTTTTTGTTTTGTTTTTTATTTATTATCATATATTAAACATTACAGTGTTGCCAGCGAAAGTTTTCATTGGTGGTGTTTTGATGTCAGGATATACAAAGTATCCAAACAAACGTCTGTACTGGTCAGAAAAATGTGATAGTCCGAAATTGCAAAAAGACAAGGGGCTATACAGATAGATCAACCAAAAGTATTCCAACAATACAATCAACATCCAGAGCAACAAATTCAAATGTTGACATACGGTATGACGGTATAAATCATATAATAGACTACTCCAAAACCGACAAGAGATGTGCCACCGCGGCAAGAAGTGTAATTTTATATGCAACAAATGTAATAAAGGCCTTCACCCAAAGCAATGTTTTAAAAAAATTTCATTTTTCAAGTGTCTATACTGCATATTGTCCCTTATAGGGGACTCCTAAAATCTTAAAAATAAATTCTTTTTAAATAAATCTTGTGAAAACTATTTTTATAGTTCATTTAAATAACATATTAAAAAAAATTTTGTTTAAATGTGCCAGCGGAACCTCATGCACTAATGGGTTAATTTGAGTTCAATCAAATTGGTTGTCGTATCGCGTCAATGCTGCTTTTTACAGAAACTAAGTAAAATTTTCCTTGATGTTAGGAAAGTTGTATTTCGTCTTTAACAGGAAATTTTTACTGAAAACTAAAAAAATATTTACACTGTTTATCCCAAAATTAGTTAACATTTCGTCATTTACGCCAATCTGCCAATATTTACATGTAGTTGTATTATCTGAAATAAACTTACGTCTTTTGGGACTCCAACCAAAGCACTTCGGTTTCGTTAGGCACTCTAACCACCTCACTACTAGACCTAAGTACATTTAAGAACTTCCAAAGCAAACTCATAACAGGTAGTCTCGACAGCCCACGTGACTATTTTCACCTTGATTTGCCCCTTGTATTTGTGTGTCAGTTACTTTGTCAAATGCTTTGTTGGCACATTTTTCGGTACATTTTTTGACAAAGAAAGTGTAGGTTTTTTAAAGCGCATTGAGGCGAGTCTAAATGTTATGAATTTGCCTTGTTCTTACATTAACAAAAATATTTTTTTTTTAAATTAGTAAGTTAGGGGCTGTGCACATATTACGTACCGCTGTTTTCAGAGGTTTTATACCCCCCCCCCCCCCCCACCCACCCCCCTGCATAATGCTTTTTAATAATTTTTCATTTTGAAAAAGTTCCAACAAGAAAAAAAATATGAATTTAAATTAAGGATAGCCATTTTCCGTTTTTTTAAGTACTAAAATTTGTATGAATTATTTAGAAGTAAATCATTTCCAAAATAAAATTTTTGCAAATAATTTCATTGGTATGATAAAATGTTCTTAAATAGTTATTTTACTTTAATATTTTTATTTTCTCGAAGTAGAATATTTTAGAAGTGACATTAGGAGCATTTGATTTTTTTATTATAAGAAAATTTTTTAAATATAAAGAAAATCGATATGTTAATCAAATTATACTTAAATATAGAAATTTTTTAAAATATTTTTTTTTTTTAAATTTAGTACATGTAATTTTTTGAGTGTATATGACAAAATTTCCTTTCCTAAAAACATTTATCGCGGAGAATATCAGTAATAATTTTATAATTCTATTAATTGTGTTAAGGTCTTGTTACACTTACGTAAACGGAACGTTTCGAATTAACTAATTCGTTTTCCTTACCAATTTTGGGTACAAACACTTACTCTTACGCAAACGTGATATTTCGTTACGGATGAACCTGATAATATTTAAAAAGTTTTCTCCATTTTTAATCGTTCAAAGGCCAATGTCGCACAATTTTGATTAGTTTAGATTATTTAATTACCCCTAATACAATTTACACAGCGTAAATTTTAAACAATTACTTTTTTACCTTTAATGGAGATAATTAAATATAGTGTTTTTTCACAGTAAATAAAGAGAGGTGTGCATATAAACAATTTAACAATTAAAAAATAAAGTTTTTAAAAGATTTAAACGTTCGTTATATTTTTGTGACAATCTAGTAAGTTTTTTATTTCACCTGACTGTGTTACTTTATCTCCAAAAAAAGTAAATATTCGTAATAATTTTCAACATTTTTGTAGTTATGTACATATACATATACTTGAAGATTTTATTAAAAAATATTAAAGTCGGCGCCCATTAATAGAAATTAATTGTTAACATAATGATGAGTAGTTATTTAAATAATTTTAAAATTTTTATAAGAAATTTTAAATCTCATTTTTTTCATCTGATGTTGTCTGTTATCCATTGCAAATAATATGAAATATTTGTATAACTTGTTGGTACATTTTGAGCTCCACAAACTTCTAGGCCAAGACTGACAATACCAAACTGTATAAAACGCGGATAGCCGTTGTAGAAGTCTCGATATCCTAATGGTCCACCGGAGTCACCTTTACATGCATCCACTAAATCCATGCCACCGGCACAGATTTGTCCCAACGTTATTGGCAAATGAAGACGATGCTTTCTTAATACATTTTCGCACTCAATGCGATCAACTCTGGATACAACAGCTACCAATAGAATATCGGATGAAGTCCCTACAATTAGAATTTATTCAACTAATTATTGCTTACGAGTAATTAATAAAAATCATATAATTGCTTTGAACAAACCATTCTCTGTTGCACCCCAACCTGAGATAACATATTGGCTATATTCTTTATTCCTTATATTGTCATATATGGGCAAGCAAATCGGTTTGATGTGACCTAAGGAAACACATTAATATGTATGAAATTCTAATTTACAACATTTAGAAGAATATTTACATAAGTTTTTTTTTTTTTTTTTATTTTATCTTATTTTTATTTATTTTTTGTTTGTTTCAGTTTTAGTTTAAGTATTAGTATAAGTTCCAAATTTGATATATTACTGTCATTGTAATCTTTGTTTACATATTTTTTGAGCTATGTAATTTCTCTTGAAATTATTACGACACTTCTTTCCTTAACATGTAGCGTAAATATAATTATGCCTTTAAAATAATACTTAACAGTTTTAAGTTTTTCACAATCTTGTTATTTTTTTTATTTTATCTTTGTTATGTTTTTCAAAAGTCTCAATAAATTTTGAATTGAATTGAAAAAAAAAATTATAAACATTTTGCTAAAAACTTCTTTTTGCTTTTAAATCCTTAATTTTTAAAGTGAGTATAATCACAGTCCCAGGCAAAGCTACATTTACTAACAAAGGTAGTGATATGAGCACAGCTGATTTCATAAGTTTTGCTTTGTACTGAATTGTTGTACATACATGTATAAGGTTTTCCAATAGGGATGATATGATTTTGAAGTGACGTTTCGGCCATTTTTAATATCTCATGATCTGTCATTTGTTTTTCATTGTATTCAGTAGTGTTTACAATTTCATCATGTAGAAGAGATATACGCAAGAACAACGGCTCACTTTCATCTGAGTGGTGCGGTAAATAAACAAAACTGTCGCTTCTGGTGCGAAGAAAATCCACAAACTGTTCATGAAAAACCAAAAAATTTACCTAAATTAACAGTTTGGTGTAGTTTTTGGTCTGGTGGAATCATCGGTCCGTACTTCTTTCGAAATTAAGCTGGTAACACCGTTACTGTCAATGGAGAGCGGTATAGATCGATGATAACCAATTTTTTATTGCCGAAATTGGAAGAATTTGATCTCGACAACATTTGGTTCCAATAACACGGCGCTACACAACAAATGCAACAATTGAATTATTGCGAGAAAAGTTGGAAGAATCGATTATTTCAAGAAATTGTGATATTGAATGGCCTCTAAGAAGTTGTGATTTAACACCATCAGACTATTTCTTGTGGAGTTATTTGAAGTCATTGGTTTTTCGAAATAAACCAGACTCTCTTCAAGCTTTACAAGCCAATATTGAACGTGCAATTCATGACATACGAATTGATTTAGTGGAAAAAGTGCTCGAAAATTGGGTTCATCGAATTCGTTCCAGCAAAAGAAGTCGTGAAGGCCATTTGAATGCCGTTTTATTTAGAACTTAATTGTATCGATTGTACTTCACATTAAATAGAAAACTTTTTAATTTCCATAACGATAAGTGTTTTTTTTTAAAGAAATCATATCACTCTTATTGCAAAACCTTTTACTTTGGTCCCAGGCATAATTAATTTATAAATTGGTGTTAAACTTTGTTTGCCAATAACTTTTCAATGAAAAATACGCACAAACAAAGAAAAAACTTGTTCTAATTTGAGGTATTTTAGGATTACTTTGAGTACAAGTTGTGTTTAAAAATTTTAATCCGAAATGTAGATAAACCAATCCCACAAGAGATTAAACAGGTGCCGATAGTGTCTGAGTTGTCTAAGGCGATATGATGCAAACATGTGAATCTATGTTCAATACCAACAATGGACAAAAGTAAATTTGAAATTGAAATGAGTAGAAACAAATTAAATTTACATAAATATTAAAATTTTTAATTCAATTGTGTTCCAGGATAAAAATGAGCATAAATAATCCCATTTAGGGATTGATTCATGTTTGCGACCGAATTAATTTTAGATATTAATAATGTGTACGGCTTCACAATCACAGAAAAAAATATATAATTTATTTTTTCAATTAACCCTTTAATTAAAATTTTAAAAAAATTTGATTAAATATTTAATTTATTTAATTAAATTTTTAATTGTAATAAATAATTTTAGTTAATAAATGTATAAAAATTTAATTGATACTATTAATTTGTTTACTGGTGCAAATTAAATTAAATTTTTAATTGATATCACAAATTTTTTAATTGAAATCAATTTTTATTTTTTTCTGTGATTAGAAACATAATTATGTTGAACGTATATTAATGCAATCAATCTAAAGCCGGTAATTTACTTCTTAAATCAAGCCTACCGCTTTTGGGAACTGAAATAATCTTTTTTTTTTTTTTATTGAATCAAGTATTGATCATCAATCATTTTATACTTAATTCAAGAAAATCCAACACCACTGGCGATTGACTTAAGTACATTTGGGACTATTTGTTTTTCTTTTAACTCCTTAAAAAACTTTTCATATGTTAGTAGACTTTAAAATTTTTAAATGTTGTTAAACTCTACTGACGATTTGTTATAATAGCCATGCCACAGAACTCAATTTCGATCGAAAATCTTTTCAATTACGAAAACAGTCTTTAGAAAACGAAAAAAAAAATATTTTGTAATCTAACCATTTTTAAAATTCATACTTTTAGGAGCGTCAGTAAAATAAACTTTGCATGTAAATAAAAAAAGCTTAGTGTGAGCTTTTCTACTACAGCCAATTCAAACAAATGCCTATGGTTATAAAAAACTTTATCACTGATCATCTACATACATAAATAGATAATAAAAGGAATCTGAAGATTGTAAATCTAAAAATCAGAATACAATTACGGAATTGAAACCATTCCAGACAGGCTGGAAGACACAACAAATTAACTTTTTAATTACTCAGGCTAAAGTTCGTTTTCATAAATTTAATTAAAAAAAAAAAAAATAAATTTAAATTAGACAAAAAATTTAGAAAAAAAGAACTTAACGGCTGACTAATAAAACATAATTTAAGGTTAAATTTGTCGTGACTTAAACATAAGCTGTTTACGGTTATGGCGAAAAACCAAAATTCAATTGGTTTCTATAGTTTTTTAAGCTTTTTGCTGGAAAAGCTTGATTTCGCTTATTTTGTACCTTTTTTTACAAAATTGCTTTATTTGATATACTCTGCTTGAATTTGCTTATAATGCACTTTGCCAGCCCTTGAAAATAATTTTTGAATCTTTCTGTTGCAAATAAAAAGCAAAAGTTTGTACTTTTTTCACACATGCAATTTTCTATTCTTTGAATGAACTTTCCGATGATGATGTGGATTCAATATATAAAGCAAAAGTTCTATTTAAAAATGCATCTTTAAAATCTGATCTCCAGTACATAAAAGATAATTTCCAGTGTATTTGCCGAAGTATAATCAAACTAGAAAGAAGAGGACTTTATTTAAAAGAAAATTTGTCTATTATAGAAAAAGTGGAAGAGAAGATGAAAAATTTTGAAAACAAAATATTTTTTGAAAAGTTCAACATCGAAACGTTGAAATTCAAACATTAGTTAAAATTAAAAATGATATTTTTTTAAACCAAAGCGATGCTGATGAATACATTGATTCGCTATCTCCCAGCGAATCATTGTTTAAGTTCGCTCCTACTACATCCAATGATGTTGAATGAATTTTTTTTAATTTATTCTACATTTTTATGCGATAATCGATCTTTTCTTTTTGAAAATCTAAAAAAAAACATATGATTGTGCTTTGCAATAAAAAATTATTTAATAAAATAAATGAAAAGTGTTTAATTTTTGTTTAATTTTTGGAAGCTTATTTGAGATTTTTTTTTGCTTATTCTTGGGCTTATTTTGCGTTTATTTTATGCTTTTTTGGTTGTTTTTTTTTTCTTTAATTTAATGCATATTTAAACTTGCCCTGGTTATGACTATGGCGTTATGGTAAGTCATCTATAATAAAATACATTGTTTTTCATAAGTTTGGTTTGAGCAGCTGTTTTCTATGGTTCTGTGGCATTATGCTTAAGTTACGACCAATTTAACCTTTAGTTCGAATAAAAATTGATAACTTAATTGGTAAAATTGGGAGAATATTTTATGTAATAATAAAATCAAATTATTCCATTGAAAAGTTAGCTTTTTGTCACGTAACGTCACCATGCAACTAAACTTGTATTTTAGAGCCATGCTGCTCGAATTTTCCCTACTCTTACTAAATGTTGACGTAATTACACTAGTGTACGCTAAAATACAAAATTTTCTTCGAGAAACAATCTTAATGGCTTGGTGACGTTACGTGACAAAAAGTAGACTATTCTGTGGAAATGCCCATACAAGATACATTTTGCTAACTTAACTGCAACTTATGAATTATAAAACTTACGTTGGAAAATGATTTTTCTATTAAGGCGTATCAATGCTATATCATGGTACAAAGTATTTGTGAATTTTTCATGAATTATTATCTCCTCAATGCCAACATCTTCCGCCGGAGGGGAACAAATATTTTTTCTGCTGTTTTTTATACAATCAATATCAGTACTTATTTGATATTCTCCCAAACGAACCGCAGCACTGCTCAAAGATTCCAATTTAATCAGTAATAATATTTGAAATAATTTTTAAACTTACATCGAGTGCTCCAACTTATAAACGCAATGAGCTGCCGTAAGAATATATTCTGATAATAATAATAAAATCAAATGTGATACATATGTATATGTAAATAAACTGTAAAAAAATTAATAAAAAAAAAAACTATCTTACGGTCGCTAATAATTGTTGCACCACATTTAAATTGTTCGTTTGTATACTTTAACAGAGCCATCCATGGATAACCGAATAATGCTGCCTCAAGTCCACGTGATATCTTGTATGAACTATAAAGACCACAGGTATTATTCTTTAAGATATCCATTCCTTTGGCATTTAGCTGGACTTGCGATTCTGCACAGCAAACTAAGGTCTTTAAAGTTGTTTAATTAATAAATATATATTAAGTGCCTGTTCGCCGATATCGAAGAAGTTCTTTCTTTCGAGCAAATACATTTGAAACAAAAACAAATTCAAAAATTTTGTTTTTGTTTTAAATGTATTTGTTCGAAAGAAAGAACTTCTTCGATATCGGCGAACAGGCAGTAGATTTTCAAAAAATAGCATTTTATTTTTGTGATATAAAGCTTGCAAAAAATGTCATCAAAACCGACAGGCAAATGATGGATAACTAAAGATATTCCTCAAATTGGAAAACCAGATTCATGGTGTACTCGGCAAAACCTACTAAGCAAATAGTGTCAATAGTGTCATATTTCTACTTCATTAATTCTTTTAAAGGATATTTGAAGGATATAGGTGCAAGGGCAGGAATCTCCGCATTCCAAATTTCAACATTTTTATTTCTATTTTTTTAAGTGTTCTGCGTTCACATCAGTCCCTATAAAAACACTTAGTTCTGGCCGAATATCAAAGCTTTTTCTATTTATTGAGAGCTGGCACCCGAAAAAGTAGTTTCGGATTTACTTTTTGTGCGCAAGATCCTATAAATGTCAAAGAGCTTTCATATTTTGATTTAACGACTGGTCTAATACATCTAACGGATTTTAAAGTCAAAAGTGGGTAGAAATCATTACGGTGATCAAGCGTGAACAACTTTTATTGCATTTTATTATAGAATTACTTCCGTGTAAGCTTTGCTCAGAAGCTAATTTTGGCTATGCGCCTTCACCAAAAAATGCTTACTGGGTAATTAACCTAACCTACACACACTCGCACAAATTCGCAATAAGAAAAAAAAGGGGGAACATTTTTTGAAAATTGAAACTAGGGGGCAGCATAGAAAATAGATTTGCAAGAAAAATTGCAGCTTCAGCATCAATAAAATACAATAAAAATGGTAACATCCACATCAGCAGAGGCAGCAAAAATGAAAGAAAAACGAATTGAGGACATGGAGTCAAATTAATAATAAAATTCAAAACATGAAAAGAAAACAAACTAAAAAAGCTCTATTATTCCAAAATGAGGGACTTAAAGGAAAAAGGGTCGAAATAGACACAATCCATTTAAGTTTTAAAGCCACAGTAGGTACTCAAATGATGTGACCATTAATAATAATCAGTTGAGTTGTTAGCAATTGTGCCCGTATAAATGTTTTGGGTACTACCGGTAGGCAATGACTAAACTCATTTTGTATTCTAGCTTTCGAGAAAAAATTAACTGAGCGAATAAAGCAATTCACTGCGCGGCTTAACTCGGCAGTCACCTTAGGTGCCTTTTCACCTTCTAACAGACTATCAAATGTTACCCTACTTCCTTCTATATCTTACACATTCATCCATTGCTTTGTTGTTTTAGAAATTGGGTTTTAACATATAAGTTATATGGGTAATTGGCCATAAGTAATGTCTGGAAGAGCCAATTAACCTTTCCGCCTGAAACCACCGCATCAAGGTATGGATATCACAGATATTTATAAACGTCATTTACAGATTTATTCAGCCTTATCGTGTTTGGCGTTTTTCGACTACGCCAAGTACTAGATTAATGAAAAATCTGGCGTTTGTCTTTAATCTAGTACTTGGCGTAGTCGAAAAACGCTAAACACGATAAGGCTGATTTTATGTAGCAGTCAATGAAAAAAGTGTATTAATAGAAATTCTTTTCTCTCTAATATTTTATTTTTACTTTCAGTTTAAAACGTTAATGCTTTAATATTCCTTTGATGTGGAAAGATACAACAACAAAATGTTTTACGGGAAAACCCATCATCGGACTGGTACAATTATTGATGCTAAATTTCGGTCTAAAAATTGCGCTGGTAACTGATATAAAATCGATGTTTGTATAAAAACTGATTTCACCTCGATAATGGAAACCAATGAACTGCGATGTGACAGCCTTCGAAAAAACATCATTGTCGAATTTAATTAAGATTTTTCTTCACACATTTATTTCTTAACAACTGAATTAATTTTATTTTATAACACTATCAGTAAGTCAGGTATGTGATGAAAATCGATTTTAAAAACGAAACATTTTAAAACACAAAGCAAATTTTTAAAATTATGAATTTCAATTTATTTATTTTTGCATAAAAATTGTTTTAACTGTCCATTTTACTTGCGGCTTCTAAAGAGTTTATTCTTTCATGCAACTATATTTGAATGAGTTTTTGTTTTAAATATTTTTGTACGAACGAGACAATTCTTTCGATATCGTGAAATAGACAGTAAATCCTTTTTTAATATTTTTTTTTTTTTGTAAAATATTATTCCGAATTGAAATTTATTATTAAAATACATTATTCTTTTTCCGAACAATTATTTTAAAATACATCAATCACAACATACCTAATTATTATTTTCATGTTTGTTTAAAATTTAATTTAAAAAAAATCCAAAACTCATCTACTTATACATAAACTCACAAATACAATTTTGCGAATTATTTATATAAGTAGATGACTTTTGGAACTTTTTAAACATAAATGGTAAACATCTACTGATGAGTTGGTATAGCAACCAACGCAATGCATTTAGATATTGCTAACCCGCAACAAGGAAATAAAAATTTCAAAAACATAAATTAAATTAAAAACATATACTCAATGCTCGAATAAATGTCAAATATTATTTTAAAATTTTTATTGGTTCTTCAATAATTACAATAAAATATAAATTTATAGATTTAAATATCTAAAAAAGAATTTGTTGTTTTAACTATTAGTCAATAGAAAAATTTACATAACAAACTTAGAATTCTAGTAAAGGACGTAAGCACATACATAAGTATTTTTCTTTGTCCGGTTTTCCAAAATTTAATATGACAATTTGCAGGGATACTATTATTTTTCATTATAAATAATGAAAAATAAAAAAATTTCAATAGAAAATAATCATATATATATAGGGTTAAAATAGTGTTTCGTATTTTTCTATGCAAAACAGTTTTGCGGCAACACTGTTTTCCACAACCAAATTTGTCAATTTCAAAATGTACGTAAAATACCAGGCGCCCAGAACATCAGAGAAACCAGCAAGGGTGTTTTTCAAAAAAAAAAATTTTTTGCAAAAAATGACAATGCATACTTTAAGGATGTTAAAATTAAGTATTGCCAGCATAGAAATGGTGTGTATACTTGTGTTACGTGGAAAAAGGTTGACAAAACATATGAATCTTTCTCTTTTTAACTTGTTTATTAAAGGCCTGCGTGAACGTGGTCATCAATAAACATTATTGATATTTATTCAAGACATGTTCGGTTTCACATTTGTAAATGTTCGTTCGCTCTTGTATAAGTAAACACACAAACTTCATTACGCTCGCAGCCCTTTATTGTTTATTTAATAAAGGGCTGCGTGAAACTTAATAATGATGATCCTGAAACTTTCATCGTTATCTTTTATTCATTCGTTTCTATTCAATACCGATGAATAACTATGAACAGAGAAGAATCAACACACGATAGTTAAGAGACGAGCGTTCCTGCGTTGTAAATCTATGCCCCTACAAAAAATATTAAAGCCATTTGACCTTTCTACAACAGAAAATTCAAAAAAATTTTCAATAGACTATAAAAGCCTTTGTTCAAAATGGCAGCAAAAAATCTTTTTTGGTTTTTCATTGGTAATCGATGTTCCTACGCAAAAAATTTTGCACACCAAATATTACAGTTATTCGACGTGTTTTGAGCAGAAAATTCAAAAAAATACGTTTTTTGCCATTATTTTGAGTTTCTGAAAAAAAAATTTAAATTTTAAGTAATGAACAATTCTGGTGCACAACCTTAAGCATCGCATTAATTATTTCAGTGTATCGAAATAAATGCGGCTTTTAAAATTAAGAACCTTCGAAGAGCTTTAATATTTTGTATGTATGGATGTGTAATAAATGCCGAGCGATTTTTTTATATCTGTCATTTTTTTTTCGTAATTTTTAGATATTTTTTACCTTTTGATGTTAATTTAAAAGAAGAACTCTAGTTCATATGCTTTGAATTCAAGCTTAAAAAAATTATTAAATGTTCTCCCGATTTTTCTAATCAATCATTATTGAACACTTTAGAAATCAAAATAAATAGTGTGAAAAACTTACGACATTTTTTATGGAACCACATTGTATAGCTAACAATTCATTTTTCTCTGAAGTTGTCGGTGTACCACCAGAGCTAAGAATTTTATTTAAAAGTTCATATGTTGTTTTGCATGATTTTATCGGCATACAACGGCCACTTTGTTGATTCGGCATCAAACAAGTGTCACCATATTCTGTTGAAAGTAATTGATTTAAAAACAATTTTTCCAATAAATATAAATCATGAGTTACTTACGGCCATTTGAAGTCGTTGATACTGTTAAGGTAGCAAAAATAATTAACCAGAACATTGTGATGTAAAATTGTTTTTTAATATATTATTTTTCACACACGATTCATCTCAAAATCCGCAACTGCTAATAAAAACTGATACAAATATGCAATCGCGTACTTAATTTATAGATTTTTAAATAATCAATATGCATGTATGTATGCATATGTATTTATGTATATGCATATGCACTGTAAAAATGTTTCAAAAACATGAAATACATATATGTATGTACATATGTAAATAAATTATTGAATATATTTAAAAAGTTATTTACACAAAACACGTACATTTTCGACATAAGTACATACTTACATTGCCTGTAGCGCCATGAGAACAATACTATTCTTTATATATTTTGTTGTTTGCTTTATAGGAACTACCCGCAACACCCCGAACGATTTCTTAAAGCAATTTCACTAGTGTTCTTTTATCAGTGAGTAAACTTTAAACGATGTCAATGTCAATTACATACATACATATGTAATAATGAGATGTTTAAAGCTACTGCACGAGCGTTGTTTATTCTCATAATTTTAAACTTAATTTCGAAAATTCAAACTAGATTTTGAAAATGTATCCTTGATTTCGAACTTAAATTCAAAATTCGGAAGTTAATTTTTTAAATTAGAGATTAGTGTTTTCATGTGCCGCCTGTAAATATTAAAGAAGAGCTTGGATATTTGGTGTGAATTAAGCTTTTCTTTAAGTAAATCCGAGAAAAATACGATTAAACTATTTAAAGTTGGTTATAAATTGTAACAGCTTCCAAATGAAAATACCACAGTTGTACAAATTGGTAAATGTAAATTTTAATTTTTTATTTTGACTAATATATTAGTACACATTGAACGTTTCCAAAAGTCGCTAAAATAACAATTATGAGAATTTCCAACATTTCTTAGTGCTTTTTCTGATATATATTACAATAACTTAAATTTCGACATGGTTAAAAATACTCGATTAATACAAAAAATTAAAATTAATTAAATATGTATATATAATTCAGCTAAAATGAATAAAATAAATATTGTTTTGTGATTAATTCTCCGCTAAGTTGAGAAGTACGACTACCGGCGCGATTTCTTAAAGGTCAAAAGGGGTATTCAGGAAGTACGAAAAATTATGTCTGCTCATCTTCTATAAAAAAAGAACAAATAAAAAGTTTAAACATAACACTAAAATGAAAACCTATCAGTCAGTCAATGATTAAGACATTTAAATATTATTCAAATAAGAAGACATAAATATAAAAATATTTTGTTTAAAACAAATTAATTGACATGACAATTATTTAAGCAAATAACTTGGTAAAAAAGATTTTTTTATTGTTGATGAGCTTGAATTCTTTTTTTAATGCCTTGGATCTGCGCGGTAATAAAAGAATCATATAAACAGAAAATTATTACATGTTGATATGACTGACAAGTAGAGCAATCAATCAGTGAATCAGAGGATTGCATGCAGCTTTTGGAAACCAAAAAATTAGTTTCGCAAAGCCGGATATCTGTACATATAAAAATAAATTGCTTAAAACACTAAAAATTTAAATAATACGTAAATTTGTTAGAAAATACTGAGGATGAAAGCAACAACAAATTATATAAATTATTAAATAATTATAAAATGATCTTAAAATTATAATGAATCAAATAAAACAAATAATAGAAATTGTAGTACATAAATTAATGCATAATATTCGGTGTTAATTCCAAAATTTTTGGATAATAAATATAATTTTCAATATCTTTGGCTATTTTGAAATCATTTTATATCCATATTCTGTAAACGTTAACTCTGTTATGGTAAATTATTATTGTTTTTAACATTTTTTTTTTTAATTAACAATCCAAGCATTTGGAAAACCAAATATATATTTAACCATAAAAAATAAATTATTTTTAGGAATAAGCGGGAATGTGATAGAAATGCATAGATTTCAAAATAATCGTTTTAAAATCTTGTGACGAATTTCCATCAATTTCCAAATTAAAACACAAATCATAAGAATTAACATAACAGTTCAGATAAATTGGTTCTCCTTTGAAATCGATTTGTATTACATACCAGAAAGGCATTACATATATAATTAGCAAAGATAAAAGTTTATATATTAAATATTATAAAGCTGTTTTCTTTTTTCAGTTATTGAATTTGTGATATCTTTTCATTTAAAGGTCTTTCGAAGAATGAGTTCAAATGTTAAATTTAATGGCAATTAATATCTCTAATTGTATAAGGCAGTACTTAAAAGCTGAAAAACAGAGTTAAATGGAAAGAATATCACAAAGTCAACAAGAACTTTTTAAGCATTCCTAGCGTGTGTATACGTTAATATATTTGTGGGTTTAAAATACTGTTAAATGGTAAAAATAAAATTAAGTTATCAATAGATAGTACATATATTGTAGAAGAAATATTAAAGAAAAACACCCACGTCCAATTATTTTATTTAATAAGGAGGCTGAAGTAAGAATGCGGTAGCAGTTTTAGACAAGAGAGGGAAATTGATTCATTTTTAAGCAACATATTTTAACTGGTGATGTGACATTTAAGTGTAAAAGTGATCAAAATTATACAGATGTTAGCCAAAAATTGTTTATTTAATTGCAGCTAAAAGAGGACTCTCTTTACCTAGACAGAAAAAAAGGAAAAAAAATAGGTTAATTACGTTTCTCCCCAAATAGCCTAGTGGGATTTAATTCACGAGTCTTAATGTATGGCATTCGTGGCCAAGCCCAGGTCACAGGTAATGAACATTCATAGTTACAGTTGTACAGTTGAGCTTGTAACCATTTACGTTTGTCATTAGGTTCGGGATAAGTTGAGGCAAGACCTAAAACGTCGGAAATTTTATAAACAATTTAACAACAAAATAAATAAATTTATTAAACCGATATGCAAGTATGCAGATAATTATTACCTTTATCGTAAGCACATTTCGTAACACCGATGGCAATACGCATAGAAATCTCTTGGATGGTGTTCAAAGGTGGATAAAGAGAACCACGATCTAAATCAGCTTGATCCACAAAGTTGGCAAGTTCTTGGGCAGCAATTAGGAACATATCATCAGGTATATGATGGGTGCCAGTAGCAATAACGCCCAATGCTACACCAGGGAAAATGTAAGCATTATTGCCCTGTCCAGGCGAGTAAGTCTTTCCGTTAATAGTGACTGGTGGGAAGGGTGAACCCGATGAGAAAATAACACGAGCCTGAAATCATCAATATATTATTTATTACAATATTATCGATATTGATCAACACACAATGCCAAGATTAATTACATAACTAATTTTTACATTTGTCTTACTAGCACATTTTAAAATCTTGTTTAAATTTTCGAAGTTAAGTTCGCTTTTAATTAAAATTTTCGAAATTAAAATCAGATCTTCGTGATCAAGTTGAATTTTTGAAGTTACCTTTTTTTTCGAATGCAATTTTTTTCAATACTCACATCTGTATTTTCATAGGCCTGCTCCGCTGTACATTCCGCCTTACTGGTTGGGTTTGAAAGAGCAAACACAATTGGACGATCATTATTAGCGGCCATAGTTTGTAATATTTTTGGTGTAAAAATTCCAGCTGCAGCGGATGCACCGATAAGCACCTGAAAACAAAGTCATTAATTAAAATTAAAAAAAAATTAACTAAATAATGGAGATATTAAGAAAACAAATCCTACATTAGGTTTAATACGTTCAACAATTTGTTCCAAGTTTTTCATAGGTTCAACATCTTTGGCATAATTAAGTTTGTGACCTTCTAAATTTCCATCCTCGCGTGTTGTAGTTAATAAGCCATGAACATCAACCATCCAAATTTTGCTGCGGGCAACCTAAAACCAAAAGAGTAAAATAGTCAAATAAATTTTTATAAATTAAATGAATCAGAACTAGTTTTATAAAAGAACTAACATCAATAGGTACACCTTCTGCTACCATGGCTTTCACTGTTAAATCAGCAATTCCAATAGCAGCTTCACCAGCACCAGCGAATAGGAAGGTATAGTCAGCAAAGCTTTTGCCTGTAATGCGCTTTGATGCGTACAAACCGGCTACTGCTACCGCAGCTGTACCCTGAATATCATCATTGAAGGTACAATATGTATTACGATATTTATCGAGGAACCTAAATGCATTATGATTTCCAAAATCTTCAAATTGAATCAATGTATTTTGTCCATAACGTCTAACAACAGCTTCCATAAATTCATCAATAAAGTCATCATATTCCCTGCCCACAACACGTTTTTGACGTAAACCAACATAAAGAGGATCTTCTAAAAGATCAATATTATTGGTACCAACATCAATGAGAATTGGCAAACATTGATGGGGCTTTATGCCAGCCAAGGCAGTATATAAAGCAAGTTTTCCTACAGGTATACCCATTCCAGAAGCACCCAAATCACCTAAGCCCAATATACGTTCACCATCTGTAACAACAATAGCACGTACATCTGGTTCAGGCCTACAAAAGAAAACAATTATTGAAAATTGACAAATTGCTTTAGCTTAGAAATACCCACCAATTTTTAATAACATCAAACACATGGCCGCGATCATTAATTGTTACAAAAAGACCACGTGGCCTACGATAAATTAAACCAAATCTTTGGCATGCCAAACCCACAGTAGGCGTATAAACAATCGGCATTAAATCTTCAATATGCTCGGAGAGAAAACGGAAAAAGAGACGCTCATTACGATCTTGCAAATCACTCAAATATAAATATTTATTCAGAGATTCAGTGTAACGATTAACTGCAAGTTTACACAATTGCAATTGTTCTTCCTGAGTTTTAAAGCGGGCGGGTTGCAAACCATGTATACCCAATACTTGGCGTTCTTCGAGGGTAAATGCTAAACCCTAAATGAAAAAAACAAAACAAAATAATATTAAATAAAACTAAAAATTTCTTAAATTACACACAACCTTGTGTATTGTGCACACTAAGCAATGGGGTATCATTTTAAATGTAATAGATGCTACTCACTTTATTTAAGCGTGGATCTCTAATGTGATCGATGCCCATTACTTGTGAGGGGCATAAAATGTCACCAACTACTTCATGATATTCGCGCACTTGTGTATTGCCGTTGGCAACAGCTGCAGCTGCTGCTGTTGTAGTCGTGTTGTTTGATATTCGTGCTGATGCTGTTGCACATATTTTTTTGGGCAGATTTACATATAAACTGTAACACGTAATCGATTTAAATTGTATTATTTTTATTTTTATTTTGGTTTTATAGCATTCGAGTATATGTGTGTTTATTTTATTTTTTCATGGCACTCAAAAAAGTATTCCCCAGAATACAATTTTAAAATTACTATACAAAATCCATTTAAGCGTGTACAAAATATTGAAACAACCTGACAATTTAATTTTAAATAAAATAGTAAAAAATATAAAATTTTTTAACGAAACAAAGAGGTGAAGGTTACAGATAAATTTGCAATTTGTTTTTTGCATTTGTCACTTCAGAGTTCTGCAATTCTTATCCAGATTTAATTATTTTTTATTAATTTTTATAGTATCGAGCAAGTCACTCATTCCGATAGAAATGGTTTAAATCCGCAATTGTATTTCGATCGTTTTTGCTTTATAGTCTTCAGATTCTGATTTCGATTTTACAGTGATAGTTTTTTATACCCATAGGCGTTTGTTTAAGAGTTGCTAAAAGTATGCATGACGAATAAGCACAGCGAAAAATTCGTCGTTCGCTTCAGTTGTGTTTATTACATTCTAGTTGAAGTGTAATAATAAAATCTGCCTTTTATATAAAAGCTTAAATCTTTCTGACACGTTTTTGCAATTCATAAGTTTTGTTAAACTGCGAAAAATTAAATATAGGAAAACTATAAATGTCGAATTGAGTTTAATATCATACTGTTTCAATTGCCGCAGTTTTCAATAATTTTGTGTAAAGTATTTCTATATGATGTACGTATTTTTCCAATACTTGAAAGGTTTATATTTCAAGAAACAAATTAACGACACATTTTATTCGAAAATAAAAAATATTGCTCTATAATAAATCGAAATGAATATTAAAAATTCGATATGTATTATTTTATAGAAATGAGAGTATGCATGTGTATTTAAAAATTTATAGCGTAAGCTTATAAATATTTTAGCAATACAAAATTATTTAAACAAAATGTTTAAAACTCATGAATAGATGATACTTCTAATTTAGTATAAATATGAAAAAATAACAAAATTTAAAAAAAGTTATTCGTATAAGTTAATATTGCAAATGTGGATATAAATTTCTAAATAACTAAAGCAATAAATACATATGTACAACCATAAATAATTCCAACTAATCAATATTAACAAATCAATAAAATGATAACAAATATCTTGTATCTCATTTAGTTCAATGTTTTCTATCAAAACCATAAACATATACTCGTATATGTGTATCTGCATGACGACGTACCGATAATGACGACACAATAGTTAACAAGAAAAAAAGTATTTAAATATGGCATGAGTTTCTATCATCAGTCTCTTGTCAGCTGACAGTTAACTGGAGACTTTCATTCTAGAAATTAGCAGTTAAAAGTATCTACAATGTGCTTAAAAAATTATTTTGTTTATAAAGAATATAAACATAAAGAAATATAAAAAATATGTTAGCAAATCTGTACCAAAAAGGAAAAAGTGCTTAAGTCAAGGTAAGCTCATTTTAAGTTAATATCACCATCGTATTCTCCATATTCAAAAGTATCTCTGGTCAAAGTTTTATTCATATTGAACGATGTTTAACGAAGTTTTGGCACAATTACTTGCTGCTTTTCTTTTCCTAACTAATTTTCTAATATGGAATAACGGCTTAATTTGACTTATAAAATATTGCATTTCAAATTGAAAAATTTCTTATGGTGGGCAGAACGATGTTTTAAAAAATCAATAGAATCGAAAAACGAATGATCAACTTTTAGTACAACGCGATTACATTTTTATCAAACCACATAAACATTTAAAACTGTTTTTCTAGATAACTATAAAATATGACTTAAGCACTTTTTACTTATTGCCACAGAAATATCCGTGGTTTTTATCAATAAACGCGTATGTCTTGATATAAAAATACTCAAGAAAGCCGATAGATTTTTATTTGAAAATAAATATAATAAATATTTCACTTATTTTCATAATAATGCATTGCTTAAGATACTACTCAACAATATAAAATTTAATGATGTGATGCGCGAATATAAACAATGCTAATTGTGTTTTTTCTTCCGCTGACGATTGCTTGCATTTCAAATGTTTTTCAGTCATTCCACACCAAGTTTCGATTAATATTTTAGAAAGCACTGAATAAGGAACAGCAGAACCGTTTATACCAAGACGTACGAGTATTTAACTTGTAGGCATCGCCACGGTCTACTCAAAAATTAAAAATGGCCACAAAATAGTTCAATTCAAAAGAAAAAAAAACAAATATTGGGGGAATTTTTTCTATTTTGGTGCCGCTTTTAATTTTTTGTAATTCAATAATACTAACCATTAGTATAAGATTTTCTTATTATTGAAAAAACATATAATTTCCTGAAGAAGCTATCCATTGAGAAAGCGAAATATTGAAATAAAATAAAATAATTGTTAATTGTTGACCTTAAGCTTGTTATTTAATAAAAAATTTTAATTAATAATAATAATAATATTTTTAATTTTGGCGGACATTTTTCAATTTAAGAATCTTTGGTAATGAAAGTAAAACATCTTAAAATGTTCCAATAATATCAAAAAACTGCAGAGCTCCGTTTTTAAGGCTTTCCTTCACCATGATATTTTCCGAAAAGCGATGCCTCCTAAATATGTATATTCTGCATTGCATTGGTGTGTTCGGTGTCAATGAACTAAATACCTATCGGAACGCAGAAATCTTAAGCATTTATCACCGTTTCGGGAAATAAAATTCTTAAAACCGGATAAAGGCGGCTATGCAGGGAATCCTTAATAAGCAAGCAGTGTCATTAATTCATTTTTGGTTTCGACTCAAACTTTGGGGTATTTTTTCCTATTTTTTTAGGGTCATTTCCATAAATTTAAAAATAAAAACGGCAAAAAATAACCAGCAAATGTTAAGTTTTTTTTTTCAATACAAAACTTGTGATAGTTTTATTGGATCCGTTTTTACATTCATGGAATTTTCTACTATACATCATTGCCCGATTTTATTTTGCCAAGGTCTTAAAAGATTGGAATTTTTTGCGATTTTAGAAACGCACTTCAATATGGCAGACATTGTTGAAAACGCAAAACATAATAGAAATTAGGCGAATCTACTGATCACTGATTTATTGCACAACTATTTTTTGCTTCGGTCTTAATACTTGTGTTTGCATACAGTCATATAACAATCGACTTTACTTCACCCGGGGGGGTTCGACTGCTGGTGATTATTTGTTACCACCACTGAGCCATCAAATGAATTGAATATTTTTGCTAGCAAAAGCTGGACACAAATAATGGCACAAAATTAGGAAAAGTAGATATATGCTGTTATTCACGAAGAGCACAGATAGCTTACACAGACAATACTATACTTCGTGATAAATATACTTAATTGGGGTGAGAAATTAATTTGATTTTCTTGTTCAAAGATAAATAGAAAGGGTAATGCTCAATAGAATACAAAAGCATTCATTAGAGGCAGTTGTATTCCATTTCTATTCCTTTCTATTAAATTTGTTGTGTACACCTTTCTACAAAAAAAAAAAAAAAACATACTTACATATAGACCGCCACAACCTCTTCAAAAAACGTAGTTTGCAAAGAACAAATTTTGAAGGAGAAGGATTTTTTTTAGTTTATTTCCAATTCCTGAACAATTTTTGAATGAAAATTTAACTGCTGCCTACGAATGATCTTATTCAAGTTAAGGATAAGTATTACTCGTACATCATATACCTCTGTAGCTCTTTATCAAAAAGTATATTTCGAAAAATGGAGGGAATTTTACACGAAGACTGTAGATTGACTTTTACAGAGTTTAATAATTTTATTCATTCAAAATATTTTTAATATACAAATTATAACATTTTATTACAGCAAGTACACAACAATTATTGTTTTCAAAAATTAATTTGTTTGTTTTTAGCAGACAATGAAATGCAGCATATACATACATATGTAGATCGGCTAATACATAAAAAACAAATTAATTCTTGACAATTTTTTTAATTTACAATAATTGAATACGAAAATATGTATTATTAATACATAAATATTTCTAAAATCTAAACTTATCTCCAGTAACAATTAAACTTATAACTAAACTCGATTAATTCGGGATAATTTTCAATTATGAACAACATCGGAATTTAGTAAAAACTCAATCTTGAATTTTTCGTCAGTTAGCACGTTTAACGTAACGATATACGAGTATGTACTCGTATATGTTTGTATGTGTACATTTATTGATCTGAAATTTCATTAATTTTGTGTTCATTTTCTCAAGGCATTCATAGTTTTTATTAAAGAAAATTATGTATCGAAATCGTTAGTTTAACGATAATTAACACAAATAATCTCTAAAAATAAATTACACCTATACTATTATTTTATCTTATTTGTTCAACTGTTTATCAGCACAATTTGTAGTTTTGTTTTGAAGTTCATGAAAACTTGAACAAATTGCTAAGCTCGGTTTCACTAGGAAACAATCATGTTAAAAAAAGCGATTATTGCAATTACGAGTAGATTAGACATTTATGAATGTATGTAAGTACGTAAGTTAAATAATAAAAGCATTAATCATCCCATATACATAATTTGTATGTATCAGTGCTTCAATATATAAATATAATTTTTTAGCTTATTTTGGGTTTCGAGATGTGACTTAAGAAGTGACGCACGTGGGTCCGTTAATTTCGGTCTCTTTATAATAGCCTATAGCAGACAAGGCGAAAGTCAATTATTTATTGAATATGCTGCAGGGGCCCTGTCGCCGATTCCACCCATACCCATCGATCGTATCACGAAGGTTTAGCTTAAAATGATATAAAAGTATTATTGATATTTTTCTTCCCTGGTTAATTTATATATTTTATATCTCATGTCTAATCCATTCTAATCAAAATATGTATTACGAAATTAAATCTAATTAAAATCACTTTGTATTAAAAATCATTCAGTTCGAAATAATCTAGTTCTTGAAACTACTGACTTTTATTTATTAAATTAACTAATATACATTTTTTTGTTTGTGTGGTTTGATTCCCTAGAGCAACATTTAATAAAATATCATACATGGATCGTGGATTTTCCGTTGGAATTTATATTTTTAATACTTCAAAGTATTATTGAACATTTTGTTTAAAAACCAAATTATTTTAAAAATTAAAGCTATGTAACTGGATTTGTGGTCCTAGTCTTATTCATTGGTCAAATTTATATACATAATATAGAAAATATTATTTGAAACCGACTCTTTTTTAATTTTTTCTGGAAGTCAATTTCTAGGGTCAGCATGTAATAAAACTGTTTGATAAAAGGGACTTCTGTAGATTTTATTTTTTTTTGCCGACTTAAAAAATAGGTGGTTTTTATTTCGTAAGCATTTTTTTGGACACTTTTAACTATCACTTATAAGGTAATTTTAAAAACTCTTTAACCGTTTGGTCTCATATTTTCTTTTTTTTTTTTTTTTGAAAATCAGGGGCAAATTGTCCCCCTTCAAAAATAATTTTATCGCATAGCTTTTCAATTTATGGTCAAATTTTCAAAATTCTTAATTTAGTTTCGTTAAAAAAATTTTAAATCTGGGACAAGTCGCCCCAAACGTCTTTCCCCAAATTTTGATTATCGCATAACTCTTTCACTGTATAAAAAAATATATGTATGAGGGGCAAGTTGCCGTACATTTGAAGGGGTACGGTCCTATAAAGTGTACACATACAGTTTGATCCATTAGAAATGTAAGAATCCGCATGAAATATTAATTAGTAAATAAGTCCGCTGTTTATGATCCGATTTTTAAGGTCTATTGTATTTAAAAAATTTGTTTAATTTTTCGTGAAAGCAAAATATAAACTAGAAAGGAATTAAAACGGGTTTTTTGAACATCCATTTTGTAATTTGTTCGATTCGACTTTTTTATTGAAGTTGGTTTTTTTTTTGCCTGAATTATTTTATTTAAATTTGTAATTTATATTCAGTTCTACTAAAATAACGAAAATTTGAGATGTGCCGATCTTTGATGAATGACGTAGTCCGTTATGGAAATTTCAGTGCAAAAAAAATGTATGTACATATGTATGTACGAGTATGTATGTACATATGTACCTGTAGCTGGCAACAGCGGTTAGTATAGAAAACTAAAAAAAAACAACGAAAAACAAATAAACACTACCAATTTTATGACAAAAACCAAACAAAAAAAGAAGATAATATTATAAAAAAGTTTATAAATAATGTTAAAATTGTTCCTATATTACAGTGATATTTCATTTTAACGAACATATAAGTTACCAGGGCGGTCTCCGCACTTGTATAATAATTGTATGTAATAATATACTAATAATATAATATAATAATAATAATCTATATACATATGTATATAAAAATGGTGTAAAAAATGTATAGTAAGTAATTCATAAAATGAGAACGGCTGGGCCGATTTCTGTAAAATTTTTTGTGAGTTGTTCGTATTTTCGAGGAGAAGGTTTTTACGGAAGAAAATGTCCCTCCGGAAAAGTCGGAAAAATCGAGTAGGATATATAAATACATACTTTTAATTTTATTTTAGGCTTAAATCTAGTTTAGTGACGCAGCTCCAAATGAAAAAAAAAATAAAAAGGGCGATAGAAAATCGAAAAATAAGACGAACATTTTATGTGGTAACTTTCTCGGAAACGCATAGTTTTCGAGTTATTGGCCTCTGAAGTTTGTATATATAAGTACATATGTGCCATTTCCCTTTGCATTTCTCAACGTACCTATAAGGCCAATTTTGGTATCATTTGAAAGCTTTTGACTAGATCTATATGAATTTGTTAAAATACAGAAGATTTTGGTGATATTTAAAAAAATTATTGTTTTTGGACCCAAGTGGGCTAGAATCTAATTTCCAGATGGAAGATGGTGCAATCTCCTTGTAAGGATGAGTTTCACTTATTTTATCACATTAAAATTAACATTTTATTAAATATATGTATGTACATATGTATGCATGTATATAAAAGTAATGATTTTCTGAATATTGGATGTAAAGGATTCATAATTTGTTCGGATTTAATATATTAATAGGTTTTTGTTCAAACCTAAGAATACGAGAATTATCTATTTAGTTACATATGTATGTATGTATGTATGTACATCTGTTTCTTTAAAGAAAAATACATATGTAGGTATATTTTTTGAATTTACATTGCAATACAGTACTGTTTCTTTTGATGAAATATCTATATGTATGTACATATGTATGTATGTAAGTGCCTACATACATATTTAGAAGTATGTACTTTGTATATCGCTTTGTTAGAAGGTGACACACGCAAAGCGTAAAAAATATCTAATCAAGAAAAATGTGGAATCTACATTGTAGAAATTGTATGTAGTACATAAATATCTATGTACATAGATATGAATGTATACCCATATGCATGCAAATGTACAAATCTGTATTTATCGTTAGCTAAAATGCAAAGTTACGTAACTAAACAAACTTTGAAATTGCATTTTAAATTAAAAAAAATATATATAGACTATACCTATATCAGTTATTCGAAGTTTGTATTTAATTTGTTTTTTCTCCCACGGAATTAGAAAAACTGTTATTGTAATTATTATTCACATCTAACAATACTCGTATGTATGCTCATATTTGAAAGCCATAAGCACGTACACACACAAATAGCTGATTACTACATATATGTACATACATACATTACGTATCATTTAAATATGGAATTTAATTTGACCAACTTTGGAAAAGCTATTTGATATTTTAAAACAATATCTAAATGATCAATAATCTAAATCAATTAAATAAACTCTCTTTTTTGTTCCTTTAACATTTCTACAATTATCTCACATCCAAATAAAGAAAAATATATGTACCTCCCAAAATACTGAAACCGCAATAACCTACAGTACCTCGTTCACTTTGAAAAAATATTTAATTAATTTTTTATTGGTATAAGTTTTGTCAAAATCGGTTGAATAATGTGGCCATAAAGTGCATCACAAAAAATATTCTTGCCTCTTATTTACATACATATGTACATATGCATACATATGTATAGTTAAAAAAAACATTATTGATTGTCGGGTGTCCAAATTTTTAAACAAAAAATAAATTAACTACTTATTAAAAAGTTTATAATATTCACGCCTTGTTTTGATAATCAATTAACCCATGATTCAAACAAATAATTGTGAAGCAAGTTTTTGCGCATTTTCCTTAAATTAACTTATTAACAAATTTTAAGAGGGAAAGCGTTATAAACTGTGAAAATATATTTACAGACATACATACAGACATACATACATACATATCGCTATCTTAATTTAAAAAGGATCTAGGTAATTTTTTCAAATTGGGCTTTTTTGGCTTATATAGATAACTTACGAGGATTAGCTTTCAAAATATGATAAATACGCGATTCGAGAAAAATAATGGGTTAGGGATTTTCTATATTAAGGTTCCATTTCTGTATAAAAATTTTAAATTTCAAATTTTAACCCTCTGCGACTGACGTGATATAGTTCTCACAATTCTATTGACGTGGAAGACTACCAGAGTTCCATTTATAAAACTAATAAGAACTCTTTTTGTTTAATGTTTATGAATGTTAGTTAGTATGTATTTATATACCTATGTATGTAGGTAGGTACAAAATACTCTTTTGTGTTTATTGGTGTCTGCTAGACTACCACATCAGTCGTAGAGGGTTAATATCACAAAGGTCATTGCAATTACTTTTGTGAATATATGTATGTAAGTATGTATGTACATATCTATGTATCCACATATAGTTACCGTTATATATGAAAGCCCTACTTCATTATTGTTTTTAAATCGTGTATTTATCATAAGAGATGTGCGCGTGAGTAAACTTACGCTCACGATCACGCACGAACACGAAACATCAATACTTTTCACGCACGGCATGATTTAAAACATAGGTGCCCAGGCCCTATGCTCTTCATGCTCATTTGTTTTTGTAATACTCTTAGCTATAGGCTGTGTGTTTTAATATACTCATACAGCACTCAGCAACCTCAATGCGAAATACACAAACAACTTTGTCTTATTAGTTTTTTCTTGTCGTTCTTCACTGCATACACGCAAGAGCAAAGCAACAACACTTTCGTATGATTTGCTGGTAAACATTGACGACAGCGATCATCAGTGTACATTTTGTTTTTGTTTAACGTATGATATGAAATAAATATATTATATAGGTACATATATTTTTTTGTTTTTCTTTAAATGTATTGGTGTTTGCTCTTCCATAAGGAACTTGTGGGCACCGCGGATTTAAAACTTTCACGATCACGCACGCTCACAAACGCAATATGTTTAATCACGTACTTTCACGCACGACGGGAATAATTTTGCACGCACGCTCACGGTGAAATACAAATTTTGCAATAAAAGATTTAGCATATGCTAAAAATTTTTATTTTTTAATTAATTTCTTTATTTATTTCAAGATCAGCAATTAAATAAAAAAAAAATTGAGGAAAAGCTCGAAAAATTACAATACAAAGGATAAACTTAATATAAAAAATCACGCACGATCACGCACGGTATTATATTTTTGAATCACGATCACGCACGCACGCGTGATTTTATCGATTTGTAATCACGAATTACGTGATTCACGCGTGAGTCATTCACGACATTTGCACATCTCTATTTATCATAACATAACACAAACAAAATTTGAAAAAAAAAATTTGGGACCTTCCATTAGTCTAAAATATTAAAATAATATTATTGAAGTAACAATATGTTCATATGTAAGTACATACATATGTATGTATGTTGAAATTTTGTTTAAAACACCAAGTCCGAATACCATACACAAAGTTATAAATATGCAAGTAATATGTACATATGTACATACACATGGACTTAGTATGTACAAAATAAGAACACCACCCAGGTTGTACGCAATTATCGATTTTTTTAAAAAAGTTTTGCTGCAAAATTGGGAAGCAAACAGTTTCTAAACAAATACCAACGAAAAATATTATGGCCTCTGTGTTATGCAATAAATGTGGCAACAGGACGGCAAACATTTTAAAAATAAACAGGTTGCTCTGAATCCCACAAAACGAAAATCCTATATACCTACTAAGAATTATGTTGAGATATTCGGTATGTGTGTATGTTTGTACATATGTGCATAACTGCCAGCTACAAACGAAATTGAAAGTTTACCATTGACAAGAAAAACTTAAATACGTATGTATGTATGTACATATGCACATAAGCATCCACGTCTGTATATATGTTTGATCATCTACAAAAAATTTGGTTCATGGCCAAGAGATACTAAATAAAAATAATTTTGAGAAAAGCAGACACTTTGGCGGTGCGAAAGCAGGCATTCAGACAATATTCCCTTTTAAAACTGTGTCTTGCAGATTTCTCTCTGTTACCAAATATATAATACATTGGGTTAACGGGAGCAAACTTTCTTCAATAAAAACTAAACGAAATTATAATCTCTTGCACACTTTGAAATGTGCGCGTCCCTTCCCCAACGCATTTTTGGCATATAAGAAAAATAAAAAAATTATGAGAAAATAATTATTGCATAAGCTATTTTCTAGAATTTTTACATTTTATTTTGGTATATGAAGAAATAAATAATTTAATAACTTTTTATCTTACCTGGGACGTGAGAACATTTTTGATGATTCCTTTTTTTCTGGCTGCAACTGAAACCACTTAATTTAATTAAATCGCGCTCGTGTCTGCTTTATACGGCTTAATATCACTTAAGTTATTAATAACACATTAAACAAATGTTTCTAATTATTTAAAAATTTACTGCGGTATTTTATTTGCAACTTATTTCTTTTATATTTCTTAGCTCTTGTACAAATCTTTTATACAAAATAAAATCCATCCAAATTCGTTGAATGAAGCTTTTCAACTGACGGATGTATGACTTTTTTATATTTTCTCTGACTTTCTTTCTAACACAGTTGTAAATAAAATGTACCAAAAACTGCTAAACTTTTTTTTTCTGCAAAAATTAATAATGTTTACGAATGAGAGACATGGGAAAAACTTATCAAAATCGCATTTTGTTGTCACACAGTGATGGAAAATTCAGTACTTTTGTACTATTATCAGTACTTTTTCACAACAAAAATACCACAGTACCCCCACGTCATATTTAGTACTAGAGTTTTGTTTTGCTTTGTTCTCTGTTTAGAAATCTGCGTTATTTTTATAATCATTGACAACATTGGCTGCAAAACAAGAACATAAGGAATGCACAAATTCTTTAAGCTATAAACACATAGACCAAAGCGAGCAGCAAGCAGCAATGTGTCAAAAATAAAACACAAGAGTTTATATGAAATTGATTATTTTGACGACAGCGAAGCAGGTTGTTGTCTATGCTAGTTTTGCTGTTGCTGCCAAATTAGACTAATTTCTATTTCCATAAGCAGCAATAAGCTGATACAAAGCTGCCAATATAATATAAATGTTACAGCAATGAGAGCTAAAAATATTTTGTGTTATTTAACCGAAAATAACATAACAAAATTAATATAAATAAATATATTGATGTGCTTTTATATTTTTACTCAATATTATAACGTTTTGAGCTGGTAATTTCATTTTTATTCTTGTGAAATATTTATGTGGCAGCTCTGAAATATATAGTAAAACAAATATTGAAAAATAATATCAAAACTTCAAATTCATTTGTCAGCTGCTGTCGTTCTCAAAATAATTCAGTAGCCAACTACATGGCAGCAATTGAAGCCAACTGCATTTGAATTCTGCTGTTGTGAAGTCTGCTGTAGTCTATGTGCTTATAGCTTTAGTAATCTATTAATAAACGGGATAGTACCACGTTACCGAAAATTTCCAAAATGTTATATATATGTATAGATATATATGACTGGAAATGATAAACATAAAATGTTTGACCGTCTTTACATTTCTTAAACATTTATTAGGCAAAATAAATTTTTTACTATTTATAACTATATAGTACACTGTATATGCAAAACGTAAATTAATAATACAAAACATTTTATAAAACGTTTATGTTTTTCATCATAAGAAGCCTTTGAAAACACAGATGTATAACTTTGAACTGATGTATTTTCAGAAGGTGTTGATTTGCCTTCAAACTCGTAATAAGCTCTAAACCCGTTTCGATCGAAACGATCATTTGAATAAAACGAAACTCTAAAAAAACGATCATCCGAACGAATCTCAAATCTATCTCTTTTGCCACAATATTTAGGAAATTTTCGATCAGTACTTATAAAATTTGAAAATTCGACATAATCACTTGCTGTAACATAGCCGCAACTAAAAATCAACAAAAAAGTTATATGGGAGAAGAAAAAAATTACATACATGAAGCTCCATTACTCAAAACCTTTAAATAAAATTTATATTAGAAATTACCTGTCTATTCCCTCCACATCAAAATAGCTAAAGTTTATTTTCACTTTTTCTTCAAATTCGCCAAAAAATAAATAATGGCAAGCGATGTTTTGTGGGTACAGTCCTGGAAAATTTGGTGAAGTAAATTGTCCAGTTTTCTTTGTCGTACTATTGTATACAAAGCTGCAATTGTGGCCCAATTGGTAACCAGTTGTTATGCCAAAATCTTACAGAATGTGGCGATATACAAAAATATTGAAAACAAAATTTCTTATACATACATATTTATATATGATTGGCTTATATTTAGTTCTGTTTGGAATACATACAGAACTTAGTTTTTCTTTTAATTCAAATAGAAATGCAATAAAAGCCATTGCAAATCTAAAGGTTTGTTCTTATCAATTATGTCAAAAAACTTACTTGTCAAAAATTTATATTCAGCCTTAAAACCATAATAACCCACTTTTTGTTGATTATTGGGATATTTACCAACGAACTGTAGTACAAGTTTAGGACCCTTCGACATCACGGGCTTTGGTAAAAATGATCCACAGTAGAAATCGACCGGTTCATATTTTCCTTTGACAAGTGTTAGTAGCTGCAATGAATCATTTGGATTACATTCCGAGGAGTTTTTACGATCGGCTGGTATATTAAAATTCATGAACTTTATTTGAACACTTTCATTGCTACTGGCATAAAACTCATATATACATTCGACTCGCCCTGTATTGTGTATCGGTATAATATTGTTTATGCTGGTCACTCTGCCGTTTGACAAAAACAGCTGACTAGATTCAAAAATACCCGATTTGTTCAACCGGGAGTCGTAAATTTCTTTGCAATTTTCTACAAATAAATAAAATGAATTTAGCCAAAATTAATGTTATTAAATAAATTTAAGTTGTTAATTGTGAGAGTTAGACACCATTTTAATATTTGCAGCAAACAAGCAAACACCATGTGGAGAGTGGAGGACAACCGTCTAGCGACATTTACAAGTATTTGTGATGAAATAGCAGAGGAGCGCAGTTATCTGAACAAGGCTCAAATTCTGCAGGATTTTTTACGTAAAGGTTGTAATAAAAAAGAATTTCAGGGTGATACTCTATTGTGGATACGTATGTTGATACCAGGTGACTCGCAACGTGTTTACAATTTGCAAAATAAACAAATGGTGAAATTATTTTCCCGGCTCTTTAGTTGCGATGCTCATAAAATGCAGTTAGATTTGGAACAAGGTTCGTTTAGTTTTCAAATAAATTGGCAAGTTTTATATAAATTTCTTTTATATTGCTCTGTAGAAGGAGATGTTTCCGAAACTTTGCGTAAGTTCTTTGATTTATCGACAAAGTTAAAACCTCAAAAGGAAAGCGTCCTGTATTTGCAAGAAGTTGAGGAATATTTACAGAAATTAGAACAGCTTACTAAAGAAGATGAACAAACAGAATTATTACGGCAATTGTGCAAACAAACGACAGCTGTCGATCTAAAAATGGTATTTTATTTTGGAAATGTTGTTAAATATTTCTATAGTTCTATAATGAACCTAATATTTTCATCATCAGATTATTCGTATTATAAAACAAGATCTTAGAATGAATGCAAAAGCTAGTCATGTGTTGGCTGCTTTTGGACCAATGGCATACGCTTCATATCAAGCAACAAGAGACTTGGCACAAGTAGTCAAACAATTTTCATTTAAGAACGAAAAATCATCTAAAATCTCAGAAATGACTCCAGCGAAAACAGGGAAGAGCAAAAAGGTGGAATAAACACTGTTAAACAAGAGTACAATTATTTATACAATTTTCTTATTAGGGTAAAGTAGTCAATGTTCATGTCATGACTCCCATATCACCAATGTTAGCAAATGCCTGCAGTTCTGTAGAAGAAGCTTTTAAAAAAAGTCCAACTGGTTTGTTTAGCGAAATAAAGTATGATGGCGAACGAGTTCAAATCCATAAGAAATGCAATGAATTTAAGTGAATATCTTTGTGTTTAAATGATGTCACATAAAAATGAATGATTTTTTTACTTAGATTTTTTAGTCGTAATTTAAAACCAGTTATGGATCATAAAGTTAAGCGGTTCAAAGAATTTATACCAAAAGTAAATTAAAATATTTATAATTAAGTTTCGTCATGAACTTATACATAATTATTTTGTTAGGCTTTTCTGGGAGCTGGAGATATGATATTGGATTCAGAAATTATTTTAGTCGATACAGTAACCGGCGAATTATTGCCATTTGGATCTTTAGGCGCCCATAAGAAAAAAGACTATCCAAATGCCGAAGTCTGTCTATTTGTCTTTGATTGTATACTATTTCAAGGAGAAGACTTAACAAACTTGTAGGCGCTTAAGATATGAGTAAATAAATATGTACATTAAAATTCCTATTCTGTATTCTTTCAGGTCTTTTAGAGATAGGCGCAAAATATTAGAAGACAATATTACACCCATCAAATCTTACGTACAATTATCAGAATCGCATTTTCTTAAAACTAAAAATGAACTATCACTTATGACAGCAAAGGTTTTGAAGGCCAATTTAGAAGGTGTAGTCTTAAAAGATCCTTTAGCGACTTATCAACCTGGTAAACGTGGTTGGTTAAAAGTGAAAAAGGATTACCTTTTTGGTGGTCGCATGGCAGATACTGCTGATTTAGTAGTTTTAGGTGCCTCATATGGTTCCGGTAAGAAAGGCGGAGTTTTAAGTATATTCCTAATGGGTTGCTATGATAAGCGTGATCGTTTATGGAAGACTGTAACAAAAGTACATACAGGTCTTGATGATAAAACACGATTGGAAATGCATAACCATCTAATGAAACTTATGGAAAGATCTGACGGAAAACAAGTACCATCGTGGTTTTTGTGCAACAAACCTTTAATACCAGACTTTATTGCAAAAGATCCCAAATATATGCCTGTTTGGGAAATAACAGGGGCAGAATTTACGAAATCTGGTGAACATACAGCATCGGGTATATCAATACGTTTTCCCAGAATAACACGTTTAAGAGAAGATAAGTCGGCTGAGCATGCTAATGATTTGGAACTTCTTGAAAATATGTTCCATGCATCTAAAAATAATGTAAATGTCGACCTTTTGATTAAAGGATGTAATAATGATAGTAGAGACGTAAAAGAAAATTTTAAAATTAATAGTAAAATTAATCTTCAAAAAACACCTACGAAAGCTATTAAAGAAGAGGCAAATATTTCACCAAGCACTAGCAAAAATATTAAAGCTGAAACGCCAACATCTAGTAGTCGGAAAAGGAAATCGGAGAACAATATTGAGGACAAAAATACATCCCAAAATAATAAAAAAGTTAAAGTAGAACCATTAGAAAACAATGAGAAGAAACCATTTAAAAAGCAATTAACTTTAGACTCTGCGTTTAAAAGCTTTAAGAATATTAAAAAAGAAGAGCAGATTGAAAAAGTTGAAACAGAAAGTAATTTATTTAAAAATTTGACAGCATATTTCGAAAATCTTAATGATTCTTCTGCAATTGTTAAAAAATTCAAGGCCAACAGTGGTATAATTACGACAGATAGCAAAAAAGCTGATGTAGTTTTTTATGAGTCGTATAGTGTTAAAATTAATTTAAGTGATTGTAGGGAGAAATATCGAAAGTGTAGTCGCCATTTAAGTATAGAATGGTTATTAGATTCTTTGAAAGATAAAAAAATATTAGATTACGGTTTATATGCGATTGTTATAAAATAATTTATACATTCTTTTATTAAGTAAATATTAATATTATTAAAATTTTAATTATTTGTTGCGGGTTACCAATATTTAAATATATATTTCGTTGGTTGCCGTACCAACTCATCAGTAGATGTTTACCATTTATGATTGAAAAGTTCCAAAGCTCATCTATTTATACATAAACTCACAAAAAGTTTTGCGAACTACAAAGCAAAAAAATAGCCTTTCAAAAAACTTTACAAACATACACAACAAATAATTTTTCATTATGAATGTGTTTACTGTTCTACACCTATACAATTAGACCACCATAAATGGCAACCAACGAAATATATATTTATATATTGATAACCCGCAACAAATAAATAAAATTTTAAAAACAAATTATTGAGTAAATGTTCAAATAAATGTAAAATTTTATTAATATTATTGTAATAAAATAAAGCAAACTATTTCTGATAAATTTTGCATTAATAAATCTTATAGCATGTGGATTCTGCACTAAAATCTAATAGAAAAAAATTAAGAACAAACCATACTTCGAAAATCATCCTCGAATTTTTCGGAGTTAAAAAAAATTTCATTCAAAAGGCCTTAAATAAATAAAACCAAAATGGAATTGGCTATGAATTATGAGTCTGATATAATATTTTTTTTAATTACAAATTTACAAAACTATGAATGTTTTAGATATTTTCCTAAAATGTGCGAAAATTAAAACATTGATGTTTTTTAAACTATTTTTCTGTTAAAGTATATATTATCACTAGGACCATTGGCGGGTTTCAAGTTTTCCCTACAAAAATTTTCAAATTTTTATTACTTGGCTTTTGTGGCTGATGTGTAGTAGTTCCACTGAGAAGGGATTTTTGAAAATTCAAATTTTAAGGGGGGTAAAAATGGGTTAAAACGGGAAAAATCTTTATATATCCGAACTAATAAAACTTGCACCAAAAAACTAAAAAACTAAATATGAATTTATGCAAAAATAAAGTGGATGGGTGTTTGATACTTTCTAAGTACGAATTTTTGGCACCTTTTTGTTGGTACGTCGAAAAATCTTTATGAAAACTTTAACAAATAAACAAAATTTCTTTTTTTACAGCAAATGAACAGAATGTGTTAGTTTTTCCGGGTATCCGTTAGTTTTTATATGAAACTAGCTTATCCCGGTGTGCGTCACTACCGCCTTGTTATAAAATAAAATTAAAAGTATTTATATATCCTATTGTGAAAATTTAATGACGATCGGTCCAGTAGTTAAGACTGTATTACAATTTTTAATTTTCCTAAAAAGGGGCGTGGTCCCACTCACTTTTCTCCTGGTACGTATTCCAAATTATGCCAATACCATAAGTACCAAATATCATCGACGTAGGTAAAAAAATGCCCAAAATATGGCGATTTAAATTTTTGGGTTATATAGGCGGTGCCACACCCCTTTGTCCAATCAAAACTTCATATTGCCTATAATTCATCCGAGAGTTCCAGTTAAATACTGTGAAAATTTCAGGAAGATCGGTTCAGAGGTTTAGCCTCCTATAATGAACAAACAAACAAACAAACACACATTCGGTTTTATATATATAGATTATGATTTAAAAAAAATAACTTTCTTATCAATTAACCATAATTGGGAGGGAAGTGATATTTCTCCTGCTGCAGAGAACGAAATATAGAATTATAGAAAAGCTTTTACTCACTCAACAGTGTGTGATTGTTTGCAACAAAATTAAATTTAACAGGTTTTTTATTCAAACTAAAATCATCGTAAACATTTAGGCTGACTTCCAAAACGTTCGTATACAATGTTTGTATACAGTATTGCTACTGTATTTAAGTCACATCCATATGCAAAGTTCGGAAACAATGCAACAACTATAAAACCGATGCCTTGTTTGCTCTCTTACTGCGTTAAAAATGCTATGCGGCGGCGTTTTGAAATGGTATACATTAGTGATGTTACGAATATCAATTTTTAGTATTCGCGAATACGAATACGAATATTTAAAACAGTATTCGCCGAATACGAATACGAATATTTCTTTTGAGGTTTATATTTCAAATTTAATTGGAAAAAATCCCTGCCTTTGCGTTAGTAACTATAAATGAGAGACATGATGACTTTACTCATGGATACAAGTGACAGTGACTGTGAAAATGGAGATGAAATTTCTCAACTTAGTTTCCCAGATTCCATTCATCATTTACTTAGAAAAACTATCGCGGAATATATATCGGAAAAACGGGCGGCAAATGACCTACCTATAGTCAGGCAATATTTAGTGACACCACCAACGAGTGTTCCAAGCGAGCGAATGTTTAGTGGTGCGGGCTTATTTATACACCGCATCGTAATAGGGTTGATGGAGAAAAGGCTTCAGAACTTCTATTTTTGAAATTCAACATTCCTCTACTGAGGTTTGATTACTAATTTAACATGATATAAAACTTTAATTTTTGAATACTAGTTGCAAAATACATATATATTTTTGTTTGTTTTTTAAGAAGGTTATTACTTTGCGTGAAATACAATGGGTTTTTAATAAAAATTAATATATTTCTTTACATTTTATGTACTTTTTTTAAACTTTTGTATGATTTTTTTTTGGAAAATGTATGGGAAAATTATTCGAAAAATATTCGCTTGAATTTGGCGAATACGAATACGAATACGAATATCTTAAAACAGGCGAATAGTCGAATACGAATACGAGTATTCGTAACATCACTAGTATACATTGTATAATTATTGTACTGCGGCGTTATGAAATGTGATGCTTTGTTCAAACACAAAGCAATTGACGTTTTGGAAGTCAGCCTTATATTCTGTGATTTTTTCAATATTCGAGAAGTCCACAACAAATTTATTAAAAAAAATCTATAGAATTGTAAATTGCACTCAAGATGTGGTTAGAGTTTATTGTACTGACGAGTGTGGCAACTATATTATTTTATCGTTGGGCTACAAAATATAATGATTTCTTTAAAAACCGAAATTTACCATACGATAAGCCTACATTTCTATTGGGCAGCAGCGGTACAGATTCTGTTTTTGGTAAGAAATCAGGTTTAGATATTGTATGTGATATCTACAATAAGGGAAATGATATGTAAGTTGAATGGTTAAGAGAAAATATTTGCATTCGGTGAGGGAGATTCGCTTTCTCTTGTAATATGCAGAGAATGCTAAGAATATATACATATATATATGTATATAAAAAAAAAACGTTTGAAGTGAAAACCTATCGATTAGTGTTTCTACTGTAATTGTAAATTTTCCGCGTTTTCTATTTGCGAAGATTTCATAGAGATCTCGTAGATTGCAACACGATTTTTTTAAATTTTTTAAGTAACTAAAGTCGACACTCCCTAATGTATAATATTATATTCATGAATATTTTGTACATACTCCTATTCTAATATGATTAATATTTTCAAGTGTCTACGGTACTTTTGAAGGTCGTCAACCAGTCTATTTAGTACGTGATCCTCAGTTAGTGAAACACATAATGATTAAAGATTTTGATCACTTTGTTAATCGTAATAACTTTGTGGGTGCGGAAAGTACTGAGTTACTTGGCAATTCATTATTATTATTGGAAAATGATAGATGGCGCAATATGCGTGCTACACTAAGTCCAGCCTTCACTGGAAGTAAAATGCGTCAAATGTTTAAACTTATTGTAGTGGAAATTGAAGAGTCGATGAATTATTTAAGAACTCAAATAAAAGATCTTAATATGGAGGCAAACGGTTTAGAAATGGATGTTAAAGATTTTACATCACGTTTAACTGTCGGTATTATCGCATCTACAGCTTTTGGTATTCAAGTGAATTCTTTTAAAAATCAGGACAATGAATTCTATACTAAAGCACAGAAAGCAATTAATTTTACAACATTGCAGCAGATTAAACTTGTTATAATGCAAATATTTCCAAAAGTTTCAAAGGTAAGTGAGTTTTATTTGCTTTTTGTAAATTAACCAAATGAATTTAAATCAGGTGCAAATGCACATTCTTTAGTTAAGTAATGCCGTACTATGAATAAAATTTTAGACTTCTAACTTCACTCTTAGGAGTTTGTGTTTGTCTCTTTTATGAAAAGGAAAAGACACTACCTACTACTACGATAGTTGCAAAGCTGTTCCATACAGTTACAAGTTTCGTCATATTTGGCACAAGGAAACAAACTTGGATTTAATTAAGAGAGAATTATAATTAAAAAAATTTTATAAAAAAAAATATCAAAAATTAACTAGTCACAATCATGAAAAACAAGTCGAGCTTTATGGAAGATTTCTTTATTTTTAACTCAGTTAATATGAGGTTATCAATTCAAGGGGTAATATTTTTTTGATATTATTATTTATGAACCGATTTTCAAAATTGTTGGCTCCCATTTAAACAAATCGGAGACAAGAGGTCCTCTAAAATATCGATTATCGAAAAACATTTTTTTATGGACCGATTTTCATAATTCATTTTGCGTTTGAACGAATTTCCGTGCAGTTTGGTCTCATATAAATGTAAGTGGGCCCAAAATATTAATTAATTAATAAATCCCCTATTTATGTGCCGATTTACATTTTTCTTCTTAAAGAAAGTTTTTAAATCTTTCGTTGGAGAAAAATTTATAATCTGTTCGACTTTATAATCTGTTCGATTGGTTTTTTGCGTTGAAATCGATTTTTTTTAACCATAAATTTTGTTGTTAAATAATTTACGCTGATTACTGATTTTCATATTTCAGATTCTCAGACTAAACATGTTCGATAAACATTTTAGCAATTATTTTATGCGTTTGGTTCTAGACGCTATGAAGTATCGCGTTGAAAATAATATTCAACGTCCTGATATGATAAATCTATTAATGGAAGCCAGAGGCATGGTAAAAACCAATGTACAAAAAACTCATTATAACGAATGGTCGGATATTGAAGTAGTGGCACAGTGTTTCATATTTTTCTTTGCCGGTATGGAACCTACTTCGGCTTTATTAAGTTTTAGCATTCATGAGCTCATGGAAAATCCTGATATACAGGAACAACTTTTCAATGAAATACAACACTGCAATGAATATTTAGAAAATGGAGAACTAAGTTATGAAAAGTTACACAAAATGTCGTACATGAATAAGGTGGTATCTGAAGTATTACGTAAATGGCCAGTTACTCTAGCGACAGATCGAGTTTGTACAAATGAATTTGTGTATGAAACAAAAGGCCAAAGATTAGAAATCAAAAAAGGTGAAATGGTTCGCATACCAATGATTGCTTTGCATAGAGATCCTGAATATTATCCAGAAGCGGAAGTTTTAGATCCAGAACGTTTTAGTGATGAAAATATATCGAAAATTGAAACTGGTACTTATTTACCTTTTGGTTTGGGTCCGAGAAATTGTATAGGTATGCTGTCGATTGCTTTTGTTGTTTCCATAATTTTTTTTTTTTTTTTGGTTATAAATTTAAATTTGTTTTTTATCGTTTTCATTTTAGCTAATCGATTTGCGATAATGCAAACTAAAGCTTTTCTCTTTCATATATTACGAGAGTATCGGCTGGAAGCTTCGCCTAAAACAATGAGACCAATGGAACTGAAAAAAACTGCGTTTCAATTGATTCCTGAAAAGGGGTTTTGGATACAATTTGTACCAAGAAAATAATTATTGCAGTTATTTTTTATACTTATTGATATTTTTATTTAATAACTTTGCATGTAGTTTTGATAAAATAAAGAATAAACTTATATACATATACATTATTAAAGCTTACACACGTAAGCTTTTAAAAAGGAGTTGTAATTTAATTTTTATAAAAGATGAATTAAAGACTAACGGCAACTTAGTTACAAAATAAGTGAAATTTGCCTAAGCAACGTACGTGATTAAAAATGTATCAAGTTTAATAGCAAAACTATGAGAACGTCATAAAAAAACTCTTAAAAAATCTATTGCACAAAATGTAACTGCATGGGAAGAAAAATATTATACTTCTAGGTATTGTCGAGTACAATAAAATTTTGTACGGCTATAAAAGCGATTTTATACACTCATAAGCCAGTAAATCAAGACGATCTTAAATTTCTCGATGTACTAACACAGGAGAAACTGAAGCCTTTTGAAAAGTACATCTGTAATTTAAGCAATCTTTTAACAAAAATTATTAAATATATTTTTGCAAATTTTCAAATTCGGTAAAAAAAAAGCGATGAAAATTTTAAAATTGCATTTGAAGAGATACTTGGCGATATTTAAAATAGTTGGGAATACTTTTTTATATTAAAAAAAAAAACATTTGTTATTGTTTGTTATTTATCTTCTTCCAGATCACTTGTGTATTTTTCTAGATTCAAGTGCTTTAGAAACACAGTGGCGAAAACTTCATTTATTTAATTGGAAACAATATTTTTGTGATTACAAAGTAGCACAAAATGTTACATCACTTTTAGGAAGCTTTCGGTGGCAGTTCGTAATAGAACTTTTTCTGTAATAAATTTTATTAAAATTTAATTGGGAAATAATGTTTTTTATATATTGGCGATTTTTGGGTAGTTGTGGCGATATTCGGGAAACCATTTGGCGAGAAAACTAAAAAAGAAACTGACAGCATTGATCACAGCAATTAAAACAAAAAAAAATATATATATACATGTATATATATAAATTTCGTAATAATTCCCGGGATTCAGATTTTTTTTTAATTAGGACCAGCACTCAGGGGATGACCCCTACGTATGCAGTGCATTGTGCCGGAACTCAGGAAGAGGGATAAGGGTGTAGAAGATAGATGTTGAAAATTTAGATGGCCTAACTCTTTTACAACTCTGCTTTGCGCGTTATGTTAATTTTTTATAGCAGTGTTGAGGCGCCTCCGGTGTTATTTAGACGCATTAACTCTGGAGGTTGATGTTGCGTACATTCGCTTGGAACAGCTTCAATCGCTGCCGGAACAGTTTTTTAGTGACCAGTGTAATGCCTTCATCACTTAAATAATCCGACAACAATTAATACAATGTCTCACTAATGTACATTAGAGAAATTAATGATGTTGATTAATTCTTTTTTTTTTCAACAATTTATTTACGTTTATTTACGAAATTCTCAGTTCTTGTTTGGTAGTTTTTACATCATGCATACGAATTTGAAAACTTTTTAAAAATCTACTGAATTTTACATTTTAAAAATTATTACGATAGTAGATACGTTTATACGCCAAGTAATAGTGGAGCGTACGCGTGAGCAACCGATTGCATATTTAAAGTTTTTGATTTAATTTTCTAAAACATGTTTATATTTGTTTATTTAAAAGAATTGCACAAAATTATGATTTATTTTTGTAATAAGGGGCTGTGCACATATTACGTAACGTTTTTAATAATTTTTCAATGCAAAATTTCCAATCTGTTACAAATCTTTAACCCGCCCCTTGGAGCGTTACGTAATAAGTGCACAGCCCCTAATTTAAAAGAACGTATTTACTACGCAACTCATGTGTGCAACAAACAGACAATCGCAACATGTTTGGGTCGCATCATTTTCTTTCTATTGTTTATGTTCTTTAATACAGGTTTTTTTTTATTGTTTATAAACAATTTTATGTTTAGCCCTGAAAATGATGACCGTTCAATGGAGCATCAAATTATTGAAAACATGCGGTTAACGTTTATTAATAGGAAATTTGGGCTTTAAAACAAATTATTTATTATGTGTATATTTGACAATAAAAGGTCAAATAAACTTTAATAATTGATATTAATATTTTAAAAACTTTTTTTTTATTTCAATCAATTGTTACAATATACATACTTATGTATGTATACATAAATGGATAACAATTATAAAACTAGTTTGATGTAAGATACATATGTATACATACATATGTATGTATATAGCATTTGCATTAGCATTTTGTTTTTATTTTTATTTTTCACGTTTTATGAATTGTCAAACTGTAAATATATTTACGTATTCAATAGAGTCATAATTCAACAAAATTTGTCATTTTTGAGTTAATAATGCAGCATTAGGGTCATTCACATATTCTGGAAGGCTGTATTCGGAAATTTTATAACCCCTCCTACCCTTTGTAACGTTTTTTACACAATTTTAAGTGCAAAATTTCCAATCCGTAACAAATCTTTAACATGTCCCGTTCCCTAGAGCATTACGTAATATGTGCACAGGCCCTTAATTTTACATTGTTCTTAATATGTAATTTGTAAAAATTTCATCCAAATATTTTGATAGAAAAATAAAATTTTCTTTTACCATTAAGTTTGTGCGAATTTAAAACTTTAAACTTGTTTTCTGCAAAACTAAATTTTTTTGAGTTATGACCCTATTGCTGCAAAGCTACGATATGTGTAAACTAGCATACTTACATACATACATATCTATGTATATACAAATGCGAACACGAAAATTTATCTACTTCATATAAAAGGCGATTACAATAGAGACCATTAAATATAGTCCGGTTGCATCAGTTTTTGGTATGGATTAGGCATTTAATTTTGTAGTTAAGGTATCCCAAAGTCTATTGGCTGTAGCCTCACCTTGACATGTATTGTACAGACTGCCCTTTGCCAAATTGTTGAGCTCAGACACAAATTCTGCGAGAATTTGCTTTAGTTTAAAATTAATTTTTGTTGTATGTATTGGAAAATTATATATGCCAAAAAAAATATTACTACACTTTTAACATATTTTTGTTTTCCAACGAACTCTTTGAAAATAAATTTCGATAGAGGATTTGCTAACGACTTAAAACTCGCAATGTAACATTCGAACAGAAACTCGTTATCGAGTATCATTATTAGAAATTTCAATCAACTTTATTCTTTATCGAATGCAAGAATACCAAAAGTAAAAAAAAATATCGATAGTTCGAGTAAAACTCGCTCGAGAAAGACTACGGTTATCAGACCCCTGTAAAGAAGTCAACGGCAGGTACCACGTGTTGAAATCTATCAGAAGATATCGTTCAACAGCCTTCTACATTTGCAACATCTATTTTCTCCATCCATTCTCTTTCCCTAAGTTCTGGCAAGTTGCATTCATTGCATAAATAGGGGTATCCCCTGAGTGTATGTCCAAAAAAAAAGTTGCTAAATATGGCGATTGCAATAAAAATTTATTTACAAAATTATTTGGATGATTGTAATTCGAATGTAGGGTGCATGTGATTCCACAGAAAAAAATATTTAATTTTTTTCAATTAACCCTTTAATTAAAAATATAAAAAAAAATTGATTAAATATTTAATTTATTTAATTAAATTTTTAATTGTAATAAATAATTTTAGTTAATAAATGTATAAAAATTTAATTGATACTACTAATTTGTTTACTGGTGCAAATTTAATTAAATTTTTAATTGATATCACAAATTTTTTAATTGAAATCAATTTTTATTTTTTTCTATTTCCCTTTGGAATCGTTGGGAAAATTTAGCTAAAATGATACCACTTCAATTAGTAAAAATTAAATAAAATATACAAACTTGTAAGACGATGGCCGAATGATTATGATATTTTTGCATGCGATAACTTTACCGCAATTAGCGCTTTTAAAATTAAAAATCTAAACAGAAATTAGCTAAAAAACAATATACCTGCCAGCCGTCTTCCACTTGTATACGATATAAGTACTTTGTAAAACATCTTGTGAAATTTATTTTCAAGAATCAATTCGATTTCATTGTTTTTAGGTTGGTTTCTCGATAAATATACTTGCCAACTCATTGAATTTTTAATAAAAAAAAAAAAAAAATTAAACATAATTTAATTATTTGCACTTACGAGCAAACATTCACACTTTGTGGGAAAATGTGATTTAGTTTATGCACATATTTGGTCAGTTATGGTTAAACAAATTGCTGTATTTATTTCATCAGACAAAATAAAATAATCTACAATATTTAGAAATGATAAGTGCAGGTTATATATTATCGTTTTTATCAGTTTTCAATTAAAATACAATCGCGAGTACTTCTTTAAAGAAGAGTATTGCCATAGAATTGCGTTCTATTGCAATTTATTTTCATTTTTGTGATTTACAAGAACTTGTGATGAAATTATTGTTAAAAAAAAAGAATTTAGAGATAAGCGGACACAAAAAAAAAAAAAAATAAAATCGTATTGAATTTAAATATTTTCGAATTCGTTTGAGTACGAGCTGTATTTAAAAAAAGGTTTTTTTTTATTCGAAAAGGAATTGAACACCTTTTAAGCTGTCTCTGTTCAATACAAGAAATCAGAAAAAAATTCCGTAATAAAACTTTTTTCGACTTATCTCTTCCTTATTTTAATGTGGGAATATCTCAAAAAAAGCCAAAGTTTTTAATTTACTGAAGGGAAAATCTTTCTTAATGTCGTCTTTGTGTATAAAAAATATCTTAATTCAAATCGAATTTATAACTGCTAAAATCCAAAAAGCGGTCACATGTGTGTTAATTTTTTCAAGACTTTAAGCAAGGTTTGCCAATCTCTTTTTCTTAGACTACGTTGCAAGCGAGTAGCGGTATTTGAAATGGTAAGAAATATAAATTGCGTCTTCTTGAAGGGCTTTGCAGAAACTAAAAATGCTCAAACCCCATCTCTAGAGAAAAATACGTTTTAAACCATATGGGCATATCCCAGAAACAGTCTACCAACCAAAAATTTTTGGACTTAATCCAACTTAATTTTTTTTTAATGAAGCATTAGAATAGATATATAATTTTATAAATTTATAAAAAAAATTTATTTCGATGATAATTAATACAAAAATTATTACCAAATCCTACCCTACCTCAGGTCTTTTAATGTTATAAAAAAAAGCGAAATTTTTTACGTGTTCATATCATTGCTTTAGTATTAACATAGATGGTCCAATCGAAAGCCATATTGTTATTCACTCAATTCTCTTTAATTTTTGTAAACAAAAATTTTGTGTACTTTTTTGGAAACAGTAAAATTTGGTATGAAATGCCACGTAAATGCGTTGTAGCGTGCGTAACGGAAAATAAGGTTTTTTTATATTGTGAGTAGAAAAAAAAATTTTGTTACATATCATCTATAATTTTAATTTAAATTAATATTCTGCATTTAAGAAAAACAAAATTAAAATTCTACAATTAAAAACCAAAAAATTACTGCATATTGGTTTCTGTAGCGTGCGTAACGATTTGAGTTCTCATTTTGTGTAGTATACCGTTTTTTAAAGAAAAATTCGATTTGACCAACTTTGAGTACAATTTTTTTGCAACTGCTCACGGAAAGGGTGCAGTAGACGGAATTGGAGCTGTCGTAAAGAGAAAAATTTGGCAAATGGTGAAAGCTCAGAATATTATTCTTAATAACGCCCATGATTTTTTTAAATTGGTAAAAATGAATATAAATGGTATTTCTATTTTATATGTAAGCAGTATATATAAAAAATACAACTGCATTTCCTTCGGAAAGATGGGCTAACGTTAAGAGCATTCCCGGAATTAAAACCAACCATTATTTTTCATCACTTAATGAAAATGTGCTCGAAATAGCACTAACGGCAGATTCATCAAAACATAAAATTTATTTATAAACATATATACATTAATAAATTAATTTATAAACATAAAATATGAATTAAATAATATTATTAAAAAAGAATATAAATTGCTTTGTTAAAATAAATACAATTGTTTTTATTTATATACTACTGGAAAAAATGTAGCGTGCGTAACGTAGCGTGCGTATCGTTGGGTTCACGGCCATTGATAAAAAACTACAACATTTTTTGGCTGTATACTTATAAGTTATTTTAGAATTCTCTTATATTCATATTTCTTTTAGGTATTTAATTTTTCTGATTTATTATGCAAAATTTGCTAAAAATTACGAAAACATACCTCAACCTTCAAGGCTACTTCCATTTTTTGTCGCGTGCGTAACAATACTTTGAGATCAAATTTTTCGCAACAGGTATAAGACCTGTTAAAAAAAATATTTTGATCACATTCGAAAGTACACTCAAATCCCACTAAGCACTGTGTATAACTTGAAGGTATGTATGTCTTTTGAAAGACCAAAAAATTGTTATATTTCAATCCGAAAACGCGTACGAATGTAGCGTTCGTAACGCAGGATTTGCCCATACATGTATGTATGTTTCATCTATATCGGTGGAGAATAACACTCTTAAAAGTGTACGGACATATCACTGAACATATCCGATCGCAAGTGGTTTCAATACCGAAAGTAGAGTATTTAGAAAACGAAAAACGAAAATTTTGCTTGAAATCACAAAATGAACGAAATCTGAAGGCTGTAAAAATTTTCAAGATCCCATTTAATTATTAAAACTAAATAATCTTAAATTTAGTCCTGCACTTCATTTTGTATTATTATCGAACACTTGCTATGTTATCTTTATTTAATTTATCAAACATAATAAATTAATTAAAAGCTTTGAATGATGATGAAATATGGGTGTTGCCGCAAACATATATGTATCTTTTTCGGCTTTTTTGTCAAAGATTTTTTTGGTTTTAAAAATACATATTTTGTTATTAAACAATTCCTAAAAAAAACACAGATTTCGATACAAAGAACTACTCAAAAAATTTTTTTTTTCTTTTGGGACCAAGTCTTAAGCAATGCCGTTTAAACAACCAAACAATTTTGAAACCAAACAATTTTGAAATTCACTCCATAAATAGATGAATTATGCGATAACCGATATTTCATACGACAGATATCAATGTCGAAAATTTTGGAAAACATCGTTTTTTAGCAGCTCCTAAAATGTTCGTTTTCTCAAATGCGTCGATTATTTCGCAACACAAAGTTATTTCTGGATTTTTTTTTTATTAAGATTTTTTACAAAAATTCAAAATTGCCAACAAATTAATTAAACTACTAATGGTCCAATCGCATCAAAATGGCAACCCAGTTAACAATTAAGTCAATGACGATAAGAAAGCTTTTTATTTTGTTTTCAATTCTAAATAAAAAATATAAACAACAAGCCCACACAAATCAGTATATATTAAAACGTACAAGTGATCATTTCTCTAAAGAGAAAAATTAAATTAAATTAAATAAAACAGTGAAAGAAAGTTGCGATCAAAAATGTGGATAGAATTCTTATTTCTATTAACCTTGGCAGGTTATTTGTTTTACCGTTGGGCCATTGCAAATAATGACTACTTCGAAAAACGCGGTATACCGTATTCGAAGCCGTTTTTTATGTTTGGCAACTTTTTCAAAATGATTTTAAGAAAGAGATCAATGTTCGATCTGATAATCGATATATACAATGAACATGATGGCAAGTAAGTAATCGAAAAAATTTCATCATTAATTATCGACTATTTTTTTAGCAAAAAAATACAGTTTTACATTGAACTTGCCTTCTAAAATATAAAATTGTTTAATGCAACAATGTTTGAAAGCTACTTTCAATATCAAGGTCAATTTTTTATTTGTTTTAATTAATAATTACGCGTTGTATAAATAAACATATGTGTGTATGTATAGCGGGTTAATTGTTTTCAATATTAGTTGAATAAATTAACATGCGCATAGAAAAACCAGCGTAACCACTTCCCAGTGATTTTTATGTTTAGAAATTTTTCATCTCTCGAATGTATTGTATGTATATCCAAAATATGATAATTTTTAAATGGAAAACATGTGGTAGAATAATAAGTACATAACCAAAGACCCCTACATGTAAAAGTTTTGATTTATTTACAACAGATCACATCAGTTGGATGGTTTCAGAGTCTATAAAGGACATACAGTTGTAAATATGCCGGTTGAAACATTTTATCTATCTCTTATATACAGGGTGTCCCGTAAATAGTGGTCCAAACGAATTGTGTCGATAGACGAGATCATACCCTATCAGAATAACCCAACATATTATTTAAGTAAGTAAAAAGCTTCCGTACAAGGCCGGGGCGGGGCGCTCAGCTAGTTTTATATATAAAAGGAGTGTGTCCACAATTTCTTAAAGATATAAAGAGCTATTGATCAGACCTTAGTGCAATTGCAATGGTTTGAATCTTGAATACTTTTGCGTAGTTTAGGTTTAGATTGTCCGTGAAAAAGAAAAAAAAAGGAATACAAGTTCCCTGTTAAGGACGTTCAAAATACTGGAGATTTGCTGAAGGATTAACGAAATTTGAAGTTGTTTTTATGGTGAGCAACAGATTCTCCATTAAAAGCACCATACATTTATCGTTGATACGAACGTGAATCGTGCTAAGCATTCACAAGAAAAAAATTAATTAATTTCAATTAAAAATTTTGTAATATTGATTAAATTTTTTTTTGGAAATGTGCCCGAGTAAACAAATTAAATTTTCATAATTAATTTAATTGAATTTATTTTTAATTAAATATTAATAGCATTAATTAAAAGTTTAATTGAAATATTTGCCAGACTTCAATTAAAGTTCTAATAATATTACTTAATAATTTTAAAAATATTAATTGAGTAAAAAATTTAATTGGATAAGTTAAAAAAATTGTTTAAATTTTATTGCAAATACATTAAATCCTTTTGTGTAATATCCGTTTTTTCCGGAAGTACAGTTTAACAAAAACAGTAAAACCGAAAAAGTTAGTAAAAAAAGTAATTAGTGAAAAAATTAAATTAAGTAGCAAAAAAAAAATAATTTGCAAATAATTCATGTATGCATGTATGCATCTACATATACTGTGCGTGCATCTGTATGCGCTTAAAAAAAAAAAAAAAAAAAAAAACACAAGATCAAACAAAGGTCTCCAACAAATCACACAAAGCTGCAAAATTACTTCATTTCATTTATTGACTTTTTCTTAAACAAATACAAATTTTGTTAAGCAAATTTATAAAAACCTACATAAATACATACATACATATTTGTTTATGTTTGTCTGTAATTGTGATTCGGCATTTTTTAGAGAGGTAAATATTTAGTTGAAGTAAAATACTTTTGTATACGATTTTCTTTACGATTGTTTCAGGTGATGATATCTCATTCTGTTTGCAATTTGTGCAACATTAATTTGTGGGCCCCATGCCTCCGCTCTACTTCTTTAAAGATAATGAAGCCGATTTAACGATATAGGGCCTGTTCGTAAATGCAAAACTGCGCGGCATATTGTGCGCAGTACGTTCATATATGCAAATAGTGGCAACTCTGCAAAAGGTATGCGTTCAAAAATGCATCGCGGCAGTATATTATGCGCAAATAAACACAAAACACTAATCATAAAAATGGCTGATGCAACGGAAATTTTTTATTTTATTATTTGTTTTGTTTATTATTTCTTAACCTTTTTCTTTCTTGTAGATTAGACAATTTTACATCATTAGTTTTATCGTCCAGCTCAAAAATTAAATTTATCATTAACTTTTCCATTTTTGTTAAATTTTTTGGTTCATATATACAAACATTAAAATGCGCAAAAAGAAGCACAAGCCATATTATGCAGCGCAGTGATGCATTTACGAACAGGCCCATAGTACATGTGTGAGTCTGCCCGTTGTTCAAATGACTTTTCGAAGTCACAGGACAATTTTGTTTCGAGTATTTTTTATTAGAAATTACAAAAAAAGGTCTTTGACTCTTATCACTTTATGTTTTTTTGCCGTCTCGAAATATAACACACTGTTTCCGATAATATTTAAAGCAAACAATGATTTTCAATTTCTTTGTTTTGCTTATTGACTTGTTTATCAGTTGTTATCGTTATTGTTTTTTTTTTTGTATGCAAGTGTCACCTTAGGGGCGAAACATTTTATAGTACGCAATTAGTATTTTAAATATTATTTCAATAGAATAATAAGTTTTTGTTTTAATAATTCCTTGCGGTTTGGTTTAAGTGATCGACTTTATAGGAGTGTTATACTCAATATAATATACGAGTATGTACATACATATGTATGCATGTATAATTGTAATATTAGCATTTTAATAAGGAATTTGCAAGCAAAATAACTAACGTAAAAACTGAGCCAAAATATTAGATCAGCGAATCAGCCTCTTTTAGAATTACAAATTATAAAAAATATGTAAAAAATTGTGGTGTTATTAACGAACTAAATATTTTTATGAATAATTACTGGCTTTTCTTCAAAAAAGTTTAATAATTACGGTTTTTATAATTAAAAATAAATTATATATCTAATAATAATGTACATGTGTATGTATAATCGGATATTTAATAATTTTCAATGTTAAATAATAATGTGCAGTTTCCGCATGACGAACAAGACATTTGAGTGTAAAAAATATATGAAAAGCTCTCAGTTTTTTGAGTACTTTCCATATAAATTTTACTCTCAAATTATTAGTCCGTCTTGTTGAAACACCACCTAAATAAATTACATTGGCGGAAGGCAAAAAGTGTGCCAAAATTTTTTGAGATATACCAAGATACTCGTACTCGTATGTATACCGTCTTTCCACTTCCACAACTAGCTCTTTCTATGCTAGGATGGATTGTAGGAGTAGGGGCCATAACGACTGCTTGCCAAAAATAGTATTAAGAAATACATTAGTATGGGTGTGGCATTATGCAAATTGCTTTGTCAGAAGGAGTGCTAACGAGTATATGTGTAAACTTTAATATGAATCAGTTAAATGGTAGCAGTGGAAAATGTATATTTACATTTTGTGGGCATGTCACTGCCCACTCTTCTAATCATAAAAATTAATCTGTTGTGTCCTTAGCTAATAAAAATATATGAAAATTGCAAACGAATTACTGATAACTGATGTAGAACTTACCACTGAATATCATAATTGTGTCAAATTATCTCCACCAATGAAAGCATCTTGTAAAAGCGGAATACCCGTTTCATATCAAGTTTCATAACTCGAAACGTTTAGTAGTCCTTGGAAACTAGCCGCGCGGCTTGACTAGTGATGGATTTTTTTTTTCTCTATAAGTAAGCTATCCAAATATATCAGACCCTATCCATACTATTGACTGAGAGCTCATTAAAAAATATTAATATATAAACAAACGAAACAATCGAATTCATTGGGTCGAATTTACATAATTTTTCTTAAATCATGATGAGTTTGCCGTTATTATCTTAATTGTTTTTCTGCTCCATTTGATTTTAATAAATTTTTCATTTAATTATTACTCACACTACTAAAATTATAATATTTAGCTTTGAAAATAATTTAAAGTTGTATAATTATTGCAACAAGGTTGAGTACTTTAACCTCCCGTTTGCTATTTGATTTCAATTAAATACTTTAAAATTGTATCGATTTCATTAAAAAAAAGATTCGATTACAGTAGTTAATTTTTTAAAGAAATACATAAGAGTATGTACATACATATGTACATGTGTGTACTGATATTTATATACAATAATGCTGCTAATAATGTTTTTTTTTTATTTAATATTGTTTAATTGAAAATTTATTTTATAATAAAAATAAGTAAAAAGTATAAGTACTCAAATTATTCAATATACTGAGCAGATAATTTAAATTCTGATATAAACATGTTGAAATTATCACTATTTAACAAAGAGAGAGGAGAGCGAGCTTTTATAGTTTGATATGATGAAAAACAGTACTTTCATAAAATATGTTATAAAATATCACCTACGAAAAGCCATTTTTTATGAATTTGCATCTTATCTTCAATTTACGTAATCATTTTATAAAATAGACAAAATAAATTCTACCAGTTTTTGAATAAATAGTAGCAGTTTTCATCAATTGTATTACTAACATGGTATACCGCAAACTACATAAGTACGATTTGGCAACACTATTACGTACTAACCAAATCAATTTTTAACGGCGATCTTTAGTTTCTGATATCAAAAAGCTTTTACTTGAATTGAGCTTAGGGGCTGTGCACATATTACGTAACGGTGTTTTCAGAGATGTTATACCCGCCCCCTCCACCGTAACGCTTTTTAATTATTTTTCAGTGCAAAATTTCCAATCCGTAACAAATCTTTAACCCCCCCCCCCCTGGGAGCGTTACGTAATATGTGCATAGCCCCTTACAATATATTCTTTGCATGAGATAAGATTTTAAATTAAATAATTTAATTAGATAATTTAATTCTTTGTTTATATTTAAAAAAACATTAAATATTCTCATGCTATGCCAGGGGAACCACAAACAAACAACAGTGTGCTGCGTAATAAAAATTATTAATAAAGACATTCACAACAAATAGAATAACATTTGCTGAGCTTAACGGTTTAAACTTTAAACAATGAAACAAAACATCTCATCTTAATTGATTTTAATTTAAACAAATATGAAACTGATGATCTGGAATGCATACATCATAATTCTGCTAAACACAGGTTTTTTTCAAAATAATTTTCAAGCTTTGTATGATCTTTTGCATTGCGTATGTTGTTAGTTTTTGTTTAGACACGAAAAGATATGAAAGGAAAACATTCATTTTGGAAGCATACGAGTATTATGGGTTGGGGAAAAAATGTTATTGTGTTTTCTTACTCGGCGATACGCTTTCTTGACATTTACTATGCTTTGTGACAAATAATAACAGTAACTTGCCGATAACAAGTTCATCTGTGTGAATGCAAATAAAAAAAACCAAAGAGAATTTAAAATATTATTCTTCCAAATGTTCGTACGTCTAAGCTCGATAAATAAAAATTAATTACAAAGTAAAAAATGTATATATAAACAAAAGATTTCATTTCATTGTTGAATAAATATATTAATTTTTGTTTTAATTTCAGAATATACGGAGTCTTCGATCAACGTCAACCACTTTATTTAATACGAGATCCGGAAGTAATCAAGCAAATTGCTATTAAGGATTTTGATCATTTTGTCAATCATCGTTCAATATTCGGTGAAGAGTCGGAGAAAAACTTATTTGCTGCCTCATTGTTCATAATGAAGGATAACAAATGGAAAGATATGCGGAGTACATTAAGTCCTGTATTTACGGGCAGTAAAATGCGTCAAACTTTCCAATTAATGAACGAAGTGGCGCAAGAGACTGTTCAATATTTAAAGAAACAACCGGGTGTTTGTACTAACGACGGTTTGGATATTGATATAAAAGATTTTATAACACGTTTTACCAACGATATTATTGCATCGACGGCTTTTGGTTTAAAAGTCAATTCGTATGAAGACAAAAACAATAAATTCTATATGATGGGCAAAAATGTTACCACATTTACGTTTGTGCAAAATTTGAAATTTATGTGTTACGCTAATTTCAAAAAAATAATGAAGGTACGAAAGTATGTATGTTTTTTTTTAAAGTAAAGTAATGCAAGACCAGGAAAAATCTCCGAAAAAATACTTTCGGCCATACTGGCAGAAGATACAATATATTTTTTTCTTTATAACATGCCGATCACTGGCACTTTACTAAGTAAATCGGCCGATCGTATTGTCATAGAGGCGAACATCGTCAAGTCCTAACAAAGAATGTTTTCAATCGAAATTTACAATCGATTAATTATTTAATCAACTAATTTTGCATTATTTTTAGATTTTGGACATACAACTTTTTGACAAAGAATATACCGACTATTTTATGCATCTCGTTTTGGATGCCATGAAATATCGCAAGGAACACAACATTATTAGACCCGATATGATTAACATGCTTATGGAAGCCAAGGGCATGATAAAATCGGATAATCCAAAAACAGTGAATCGTGAGTGGTCCGATGTAGATATTGTCGGCCAATGTTTCTTATTCTTCTTTGCTGGATTTGAAACGTCTGCATCTTTAACATGCTTTACTGCTCACGAACTAATGGAGAATACAGAGTGTCTGGAAAGACTTTTACAAGAAATTCAAGACGTTGAACAGAGTCTGGATGGCCAACAATTGACATATGATCATTTGCAAAACATGCGTTATATGGATATGGTGGTGCAGGAATGTTTGCGCAAATGGCCTGGTGCTATTGCAATTGATCGTGTATGTAACAAGGACATTACATATGATTTTGATAATGGTGAAAAATTGGAATTGAAAAAAGGTGAAACGATATGGATACCAATAGTGGGATTTCATCGCGATCCAAAATATTTTGAAAATCCAATGAAATTTGATCCCGAGAGATTTAGCGACGAAAATAAGGACAAAATTGAACCATTTACATTTCTGCCATTTGGTGTTGGACCACGTAACTGCATTGGTAAGTAAACTATTATATGCTATATAATTATAATTTAATAACATGTTTTTTTCGTTTCTGCCTATTTCAGGATCTCGTTTTGCTCTCCTAGAGACAAAAGTTCTAATTTATTATTTGGTGAGAGATTTTCACATTCAAGCTGCTAAAAATACTTGCGTTCCTTTAAAATTATCTGCATCAGGTTTTCAATTGATACCCGAAACTGGTTTTTGGCTGAAATTTTCGGCCAGAAATTGAAAACTGCAAATATTTATGTTCGTATGTACACTTGGGGTATAACCAATTTTTTGGCATAGTACCGTGAGGTCAACCATGTCCTAGTAACTACGAAAATCATAATCTTTTGTAATTTTTCTCAAAAAACTTCACGCACCAATTGGTTTTTCTAAACTAAATGCAATATTGAATATTCATAATATTATACGGTATTTTTATTCATTTTTAATTTTTTTCGTTAAAAAAGGTAAAAGATGCGTTTTGGTTTGCGGAAAAATCTCTTACCATCTCTAAATACGAGTATTAATGAAATTTCATACTTGAGCTATTTTTTGTTTTATATAAACAAATTATTAATTTCTCTTAACCAAAAAGAAAATTAAAAATTTTCAAAACTTCATCGCGGTTGGTGTGTGAACTTTTTTGACCTTAGCAAAAAATAACTATACGTTCCCTTATACTCGTAGTTTTTTATGATCTATCGGACTGCGCTATGCCAATTTTGATATTTAAAAAAATTGTTTAAAAGTTATATCCCTAATGTACACATGTATGTTTTGTTTTTTGTTTTGATATTCTTTAATAATTAATAAATGATAAAAACGTTTTATATATGTAATTTAAAATTCTAATCAAATGCTTCAAAATATTTACATTTTGGCCTTAATATTTTATCTATTTATATAAATATAATATGTCGGTATTACAAAATAAATTCATGTAGAAAAATATTTCTCGTATCTGTGCCGATTTTAGTTTCTGAAAATTCGCTGCAGTTAATTGATTGAGTGCGAATTTTTAATAAAAAATAAATGGGTAACATCTCTCATAGTGAAACTTATCTATAAAATTAACAGACAAGACCGCTAAATGGATTTGTATGAAATTTGGTAGGCGGATAGAATGTGACCCAGATTTAAATATAAGGTACTTTTTAAGGAAACAAAATTGTAGTTTTGATACTTTAGATTTTTGTACTAATATTTTATAAAGTTTTCATAAATTAATTGGTTTCAGGATCGCGTTGTATAATAGAAGTTTACATTCTAGGCTTAGCATAGAATTTCTTCCAATAAGCCAATTCATTTGGGCTGCTTTTAATTTCATTTGTGTCAACTTTGCGTGTATATGCGATTTCCACATCAAACGACGATCAAGATGAACGCCTAGATATGTTTTAGCCATGTTTCTAGTTTTGATACGTATCCTTGCAAATTCTAGGAAGCTTCTAAAGGATTTTCATGAACGCTTAGAAAAGCTGTATCATCAGCAAATGTTGACGTGTGAATGTTACTGCTTATTGGTAAGTCAGAGGCATATATTAAATAAAGTAAAGGACCGAAGATACTGCCTTGAGGGACTCCGGCTTCGATCGACTGCGGAGGGCTTAAAAAGTTGGATTCTCGAACTATAAATTTTCGTTCCATTAAATAGCTTTTTAAAAGCTTGTCAATGATTGCGGTTAGATTTCGTGTTCATTTGTGTATTAGATCTTCGTGCCGTACTTTATCAAAAGCCTGTGCGACATTAATAAAGAGCGCTGAGCAATATTTCTTTTTTTTCAAAAGTGTCTCTAACAACATTCACAAGTCTGTGAGTTTGTTCAATTGTGCTATGTTGTCTGCGAAAACCAAATTGATGATCTGGATCTGAGGCGATCTGTAGCGTTGCCATTCTCGTCGAGCTCCTCTCGACTTTCTATATCCACACAAAAAATATTGTTAAATCTCACTTGTTGATTTGTTTGATTTGAAGAAGCATTAAGAGCAGCTTGTTTAACATGTGCAGAAGGAAGGTGTTGTTAACGGCATATTTTCCGTGCAATGTGCACTCAAATATTTTTTGTATTGCTACCAGTTAATACGTGCAGATATTATCGGTAAATCACTTGTAGGTCTATTCCCCCCAGATTTTCAATTACCGAGATATACGGATTTTTATAACTTACTGGGCCCCCGTTTACTAGCAGCTGGTGACTACAATGCTAAACACACATTCTGAGGTTTACGTTTAATCACTCTTAATTGTCGTGTCTTGTTTAACACAATTTCTAAAATGGGTTTGAATGGAATTTCAAGTGGTCAGCCAAACATATTGGCCAACAGATCGACGAAAAATTCCTGCCTTTGGAATAGTGAAAGGTGTGGCCAGCGAAATGATTTAAGTTGAAGCATCTCTGGATTTATCTTCAGATCACTCGACTACTATTGTCACTATATTCTCACACAAAACTTCAACTTTTTAATTTATGATACTTTTGTTGATTTTGGTACTTTTTTTCTTGAGAAATTCTTTTAATGCATTTGCATGAAATTTGGTAGACGGATATTATATGACCTAAATTAAAATAATTAAATTAAATTAAAAAAATAAAATTAAAATAAGGTTCCGGTGGGCAGTAGTCGGTGAAGTCATGGAGCGCTTGGTGCTGCCTGAGAATCCTGGAGTGACCAAGATCGGTTCTCGTCCATGAACATGTAGCGTTCAGTCTGATCGCCGCAGTCAAAGCTAGCTGTTTGGCCAGAACATCCACCGGAAGCCAGTTCAGCATAGCTTTTACAATAGTAACGTGTACGCTAAAAATACACAGCCGGTGCACTAAAAGTAGCCTAGGATGGTTAGATACCAATCTACGTTATTGTAGTGTTTGTGTTCGTTACCTGACAATCGTTGTGTATCGTACAAGTTCACAAACACGAAAAAAATTATTCATATCTATTCCAGAAAACGCGTCGAAGAAGTGAACATTTACATGGAAACAAAAACAGTATTAAAAAACTTAACCGAGAATGCCATTCCGTTTCAGAAGTTTGGTCCGTATTATATTATAATGAAATACATATCAGTAAATGGAGCAGCATCTTATGGAATACCCCATACTGTAAGTATTTAAAAAACGGTGTTAATAAATCGAACGGTCGTATTAAAAAAATGCTATCAAAACAACACTTTGCACACACGAAAAACTAGTAAATATTACATATGTAGGTGTGTGTGTGTGTGAGTGTATAGAGTATAGAAAGTCTGTCTAATGAGCTTGAGGGTGTATATCAATTTATAATTTTGCATAATTAAGTTTTAACATAAACCGACTGTCACGTGCACAGAATTTTTGTTGTTTTTATTTTACGTTGCAATTTGCATTAAATTGTTAATTTTAAACAAATTTATGTTAAAATAAATAACGGAAAATTATAAAGGTACTGTACAAAAATTAATTAATTTATATAAGGACGTTTTGAAAATTTTTAACTAAAATCGATTTAAATCATCATATAGAAAAACGATTTTTCTAACAGTAATAATTTTATTGCCACGGGACCTTCTTATAATTAATTTAAATAACCCGATTTTTCAAATATTAATATTAATTTACGGTTTCAAAAAATGCGAAAAGAAACTCCTTTCGATTGTTTGTATTGAAAAATATAATAAAATATTAGAAAATGTTTATATTGGAGATATATTTGCACAAAAATTTTAAATGAAAATAGAAATTAACATTTTTGAATTAATATCACTGAATGTGTGTGTGAATCTACGGCGGTCTAATCTTTAGACTCTACAGACAAATTTTTACATTTCCATAGAATTCTAAAGTTCTTTGTTTTTATTATTCATAAGGCTGGTTCTTTTCTTAATTTAAAAATTTATATGCATATAAAATTCACTTTGTTTTATAAACGAACTTAAATTTAACAAAAAACAAAATCATATCATTCATTCATTTTATACTGATTTAAATTGACGTATTTCAAATATGTACACATGCATGCTATTTTTACATCATACATCATTATGCTTGGGTAAGTGACACTGACGATGCTGAATGTACCCAGAAAAAAGATGGGTTTGAAAATGGTTATGTCTATCAATTTTCTATGAATCCAAAGAACAATCCATTATCGTTACCACAATTGCAATAAACATATAATTGATTAGGTCAACCGAAAGTATGCTTTTGCTCTGGCCAGGGCTGGGCAGTATTTGAAATACATGTATTTGAAATACGTATTTAAAATACAAATACGTATTTTGTATTTTGTATTTTAAATACATACATGACGTGGAAGTATTTTGTATTTTGTATTTCAAATACATACATGATGTGTAAGTATTTTTTTTTGTATCTTAAATACATAACCTGAAAGTATTTTGTATTTTGTATTTTAAATACATGATCAGCAAGTATTTTGTATTTTGTATTTTAAATACCGCAAACCATGTATTTTGCCCAACTCTGGCTCTGGCTAAGTCCCAAATTTGGCGAGCACAACTGAATAATGTGCAATGAATTTTTATTGTTTTTTGCAACTAAAAAAATTTTCTTAAAATTTACATTAAAATAACTAACTTTTAATGGTTGTTGCAACTAACAATTGGTTATTTTTAATGTTATAATTTCTAGCAGCAAATTAAAACTAAATATTAAGGTTTGGTTCATACTCTTAACTGATTATTCGATTTGCATAAGGAATTATTGTACAAATAAGTTCTTACTCAATATTTGTCGATTTTAAAGTGCTGGCTTTGGCTGAGTTGTCTAAGGCGACGTGTTACAAACATGTTCCATACCAATAATGAATAAAAATAAGTTTGAAATTCAAATAATGCTAGCAAAACAATTTAATTTAGTTAAGTATTAAAAATAATTACTTAACAGGCCGTCCACACCAGCAATAAGTTTGGCAATTATTGCCGTGGCAACCGTCAAATTTGATTGCCGACACAAGATATTTGCGTGTGGACCGCACGAATATGTGTTCAAACACATGTTTAGCAACAATTGCTAGAAGATATTGCTGAGCAATTATCTCTGAACACATGCTGTCAAATTCAATTGTGATTTCTATGAAAATTGTTTTTTATGGGCAAATAGAATAAAAAAATTAAAAATCAAATGTATAAATAAATGAAAACCAGAAAAAAGTGAAACATTTTTAAAATAAACATTCATACTATTGATAATGCTGAAATTTTTTTTTACAATTAAGCCCGTAATTAAAATTTACAATACAAATAATATACAACGTTTTTCAGTAAAATTTTTATATTTGTGTTCTAAGATATCTACGATTTCCCTACCACAGACACTTACATATTTGAACACTGGCAATTTGACGTCTTAATTCTGCCGACGTTATTGCTTGTATTATGACACATGAAATTGCTGGTCTGGACGGGGGGTAACTATGATCCAGGATAAAAATCAGAATTACAGCTGTCAAAATATATAAAAAAATTATTGCTGAACAATTTTGCAAATTATGGCGAAAAATATGGGTCGCCGTAAATTTTTTTTTCATATATTCTCAAGATAAATTCATAAACAGAACACTCGGCTCAATTCGCTTTGAAAAACCTCCATTTACTTTGTCAAAAAATGTAACGAAAAATGTATCAAAAATTTATTTGACAATGTAACAGGCGCACATGTACAAGGGGCGAAACAAGACGAAAATAATCATCTGGGCTCTTGAGACTAGCTGCTTTGAATTAGCCTTGATCAAGTCTATCTGCTTTAGATGTCAAGAAATATCCCACTGTGCGTTAAATATACTTTAAATAAAATAATTGTATAATTCATTTGTTTTACATATGGGAACTTGATGATAGATAAATTTATAATAAAATCAAATAATATGTTATATTGTATTAAATAGTTGACCACAATTTGGTGGTAGCGCTTTAAGCCTATTGAAATAATTAATACTCATCATTAAAGGTAGTAATCAGAAAGACAAATTCTTTTATTTTTGTTTTCAGATGTACATAAATTAATTTTTCTTGTTTTTGAAAGACAAAAATAAATATCGAAATGAATAAAAACGAACAGGAAAATTATGCTTAAGGTCTTTTGATAACAATCGAAGCGGTTTGGTTTTATTATCGTGAATTAATTGCAAACTTCAAATTTCAATTTGTTTTCATGACAGTGTAAAATTTTTGTTTTTAAGTTTAATTTTTAGTCTTTGAAACTAATACAGATGTACATATTCTAATGGATCAATGACAAATTAACTGCTTGACAAAGCCGCAAAACAACAAAACTGAATTAATAATATGACAAGCATAAATCGTTAGCATTGAAATTTAAATATATTATAAAAATCGGCAAATGTAAAATATATATTACAGCAGTACCTACGATTTGTTAAGTGTTTAAGAAAAAAGAAACTCGTGCAAACGAATAATTTCCAACTACCAAAATTTGTTTGACGTAAATCGGTTAACTTGTTTAGATGGTTTCCATATATATAACTAAATATATATGTAGTATGCATATATTTTCTTGTAACAATTTATATGTTTACTCAAAATAACATAAATTATTTTTTTAATAGATCGTAATCTTAATTATACTAATTTGAATAGAGAAGAACCAAAGAAATTGAGTGTAAAAACTAAAATATATTTAAGATTTATATTTTGAAACCGGTCAATGACGCATTTCATTGAAGAAATTCCTTAACTAATTTGAATAATAACTTCAATATACGCGTACACATGTATAGAAATTAATTTATAATTTTTCAAAAATATATATAAATATATAAATGTTTATATACATGTACAAATGATATACATATGTATGTATGTTGTTTTATATATTGAACATTTTATTTTTATTCTATTGCATAATATTTCAATGATGTAATTTTTCCAGTTGACCAAATCATCGACAACAGACGACAGCACACTGTGCTGTGATACTTTATGATAAATTATTTGCTCTAAATCTGAAAAAAATCAATGCAAAATGATGGGAAAAATAAAAATTATGGTTAATGAATACATATGAAAGAATAAATTTGATTTTCATTAAAGAAATTCAAAGAAGTTGTCAAACATGGTTTGTGTCCTTGCTAAAACTCAAACAATAAATTAACTGGTATAGTAAAAACGTCGATGAAAAACAAGTGTGTATGAAAGTTTGTTGGCGTAACAAGAGGAAGATGTTTAAGTAGACAAGTTACATATCGGGTGTTTTTTAGCTGCATGACAACTTAAAATGATAATACCAGACTGAAATATTGTTGCAAGGATTTTTTTTTTTGCTTTTATAACCTGGCAGATAGGTTAAAGACGTTTGTTTTTAAATACGAGTGAAATGTTTCATTCGGTCAGACCAATTTTCGACTACTTTTTCCAATAAATCTGTCCGTATGGCGTCATTGTTGGCTTTTAAATATTGGCTTCAAATCCTTCAAGAGTAGCAGGTTTGACGGCAGATAATAACAATAATATAATAACAATTAACTCCCATGCGTTAAGTAAAAAGGTCCACTTCTGGAAATAAAGTTGTCATCAAATTGATTTTGAAATAAATCGATTGTTAAGCGCGTTATATGCAGAGATTCGAAGTTTAATGTCGTTGAAAAATTTTTGGACACCAAACTTCAGTCAGCTTGATTCGATATCGAATTCGTTCGAATTAAAAAAAATATCATACAAACATTTTATTGAAAACTATTTTTATTTATATACCTGCCATTATTTATACCTGTCTTAAAGATGTGGCCAACTGGTTTACCGCAAACTTTACTTTTGAGAATTATATATGTACATGTGTACATATGTATGTATGCATGTGTAGGATGTGTAGAATATCTTCGGAATACCCAAATAAGTAATAAAGAAAAAATAACCGGAGTATATCTTTTTAAAATACTTAAAAAAAACTTTTTTGGCTGTTTACTATATATGTATAATAAAAGATTTAATTTCTTTTAAATGCAGAAACCTTAAAAAATACGACGGTTAATTATGACTTCTCTTTTATTGCTTTGATGACGCTTCCACTGTATATATGTAGGTATATATATTTTGCTTTGACCTATTGATGATTTTACGATGGTTTCTTAACTTCATTCGAAATTTATTGCTCATTACTTTGTGACTCCATGGACATTATTTATGAAATAAATTACATTATACAACAATAATAACAAAAATTCAATATAACAAGATAATAATACAAAACATTTCGTCCGTCAGGTTGTTGCGCATTAAGCATTAAACACATTCGCTACAGCAGACTACCGGCTACCACCTGTCAAAATTAGAATACATGTGTGCATATGAGAATGATTAAATTGAAGACAGCAAGGCAACACGGCAACAAGTTTTTGTCCATGCTACTTTTGTCGTGTAGTCGAATTAAACTAATTTCTATTTCTGATGGCCACAAAACCAAAACAGTGTTGACAATATACAAAATTTGTAAAGCAAATTAGTGATTAAAAATATTTTTTATTGTAAAATAAAAAAGAAAATAACAAAATTTATATGTTATAATATATATGCATCTATAGTTTTTATTAGCTTTATTGTTATATAGAATATTGACTTGAGTCAAAAATACCAACTTTGTTAAAGTTTTAAAAAAACTCACAGGGTAATAGCCCTTTTTTACCTAAACATTTTTGTGTAATTTTTTTTTCCGCTCTCTCTTGATTGTGCAGTTTAGGGGTTCAAAACTTTAATATATTATTGATCGTAAGTGCTACAATATAGAACGAACATAAACGACTTAGGTATCATTTAAAATGCTCTAAATAACTCATTTAATTCTTAAAATCATCATTAAAGAAGCACAACTTACGTATTTCATCGGTGACAGTTTTCAAGTATACACCACATAAAAGCATGGTAAGTTCTCTGTAAAAGTGAAAAGTCAGATAAAAAATTTTTAAAATTGAATTTCACTCGCAATGGGTAAATTGTTTTAAAAAATTTGTATACCAGTATAAGGGTATTTTAGAGAAGTTTAGAGTGATATCCACATCGCTTATATCCGTTCCATATTCTAGGAGTTATGGTCAATAAAAATAAGTTTTGAACCCCGTAACTCCGGAGCCAAAACAGATCCATGAGATGGATTTTTTCTGTCAAAGCGAATCCATACAAAGTAATGTGAGTGGCGAATTCAAGTCGCCGTATTCAATTCGCCCCAGAGAACTTTAAAAAAGTAAAAGCGTTGAATATGCACCACAGTAATATACATAAATGAATCGTTGCAAAAATTCAGGATCAGCTGTTTACTGTGTATCTGTCGTTTCCAAAATAATTAAGTAGCTGACTACTTGCTACATCGGTAGCTAGCAGCATTTCTAGTCTTGTGTTCGTGTAGCCTGCTGTGGCGAATGTGTTTATTCCTTTATGCATTAAACACATTCACCACAGCAGGCTACACGAACACACGACTACAAAATGCTGCTATTTACATTTGTAGCAAGTAGTCAGCTACTTAATTATTTTGAGAGTAGCAGCGACATAATATTATTGTATAACAGTGATGTCACTTTAAATTTATTTTAACTTTTTTAAAAGAATCTGCGTTTTTTTATTTCTTTTGTAAGAGCAAAACATATTTTGTTAGGTGTCTCATTAAAATTTTAAATATTTTGGAGTATATCTCGGGAACAATAATTATTGCAGTATTGTGTGAAATGTAAATAAAATGTAGTTGATTGGCCACTACAACAGCCAATATTAAAAATAGAAAGTGTTGAAAGCTATACAGTTCTATGACATCTAACAGCAACATAAATATTTAAAATTACTTATAAACGTTGACAATTTTTATTGGGTTTATAGACACAACAACAACTTAGAAACTTAACTGTATATATTTCTATGGAGTTTTTACAGTTCTTCTCATCTTTTTACCAACACAATTGAAGTATTTTTATTTAAAAATAATTGGAAATTCAACAAGCCTTCAACAATCAAAATGACTTACATAAAATATACTTAAATATTTTATTAAATAACACTATAATTTATTAAATTTTTACTCTTTTCGTTCTGCAGAATAAGAGATTTTTAAACATTAATTTATTTTATATGGTTTATTGCATTGATAACACTTTATTGTTTATTGTCGCCACTAAAAATAGAAATTAGTTTAATTGGACAGCTACGAGAAAATCAGCATGGACAAGAACCTGTTGCCCTGTTGCCTTGCTGTCATCAATATAATCATTCTCATATGCAATTGCTACCGGTAGCAATTGCATACAGATGGTAGTAGGTAGCCTGCTGTGGCGAATGTGTTTAATGCATTATTCGCACAAAGAAAACATATAGTAGCAGCATGGTTTCCCTCATTGGATCCTTTCTTTTATTTTATTTTAACAATTGGATTTTCTTATGCAGTGAAACTTCGATATAACGAACTTTGATATAATGAAAATCCCTATATAACAAATTTTTTCTGAGTTCCCTGAAAATAACCCGTTTTTCTAACAAAAAACACTATAGCTATAAAGAAGAAACTCTGAGCTAGAAAACTTCTATACAACGAAATATTGATTCAAAAGAATAAAGTGGAAGACTAAGACTAATGTGTACACAAGTGCATGTGTAAAGCCTCTATATAGCGAAGTATTTATTCAAAAGCCTCTATACAACGAATTCCGAATAAAACAAATTAATTTTTAAACAAATTGAATAGTGATTGTTAATATATATTCCCTTAATATACAATTTGGATAAAAAACTATAGTTATAACAATTTTTTAATATATATATTCTATTTTATTTGACCTTTTCTTTATATTTATTAGAATGTTTATTTAAGCTATAGGTCTTTTTATTTTAATATATATATATTTATATTGTTGTTTATATTTATATTTATTTTCGATATTTCGCTAACAATTTGTTAGCATCTTCAGGAAAATTTTATAAATTTATAAAATTTTCCTGAAGATGCTAACAAATTGTTAGCGAAATATCGAAAATAAATATAAATATAAACAACAATATAAATATAAACAACAATATAAATATATATATTAAAATAAAAAGACCTATAGCTTAAATAAACATTCTAATAAATATTTTTTAATATATTTATTTTTATTACTCGTTATAACAAGGTTTGACTGTTACATGTGTACAGTGAAACCGGAGCTATAACAAAATATTTTGCGATCGCTTTCAATTTCGTTATATCAAAGTTTCACAGTAATATAAATTCACTATTGAAAATAAAAGACATTTAGCAAATTGAAGTAAAAAATTTCCTCCAAAATAGTTTAAAAATATTTTTAAATTTAATTAAAATTTAAAAAATTTTTATTTTTTATATCAAATAAAATTTTGTTAATATAAAAAACAATCAAATCTTTCATAATGTTATTTAAAAAAAATCTTACTTTTCTAAAAGCAACACTTCACAACTTTGTTGCATGCAACTACCTTTTTTTCAGTGAAGAAATATAAAAATTATACATTTCTATTTAGAAACTCTCATTTAAAATCAAAATTGCAAGCGACAAACGTAAACTAATCACAATGGATCCAATTGGGTCACCGAGTGGATGTGGGTATTTCTAATTTCAAATACGCCGGCTCTAAAAGTTTTATAGAATTTTTGTAAGATACGGCCTACAACAACTATTTGGAAAATTAAGTTCAATTACTCAAATTATAGTTAATAATTTTTTCAGTGTATTATTTAACTCATATTTTTTGCACTTGATATGTCATTGGTTAGTTTATTTCAATGTAGGTTTTTACTAAACCTTAACCAAGAACTTCAAACCCAAAGTATTAAACTAAATATTTGAAATAAAGAACGTGATTATCTTCTTAAATCACTCAGCAACGAAATGAAGAACGTGTAAATATATTAATAAAAATGCTGACATTTCAAAACCTAAGAAGAGCCGAAGTATCGAGTATGTACTGAGGCAAACTATTAACTCTGACTGGCTGACTGACTGACTGAGTTAATTTACTAATTACTAGTTTCAAGACTCCCCCCAAATTAGTAATAATTACCAATAAGTAATTGTTTACAAAAACAAAAAAAAAAAAACAAAAAAAAAAAAAGACGTAATGTTGTGGTTTGGTTTGAGTTGGACTGGATTGATGTAATATCAGTGATGGAAAATGCAGTACTTTTGTACTATTTTCAGTACTTTTTCACAACAAATATACCACAGTACCCCCACGTCAAATTTAGTACTACTTTTTTGTTTTGCTTTGTTCCCTGTTTAGAAATCTGCGTTATTTTTATAATCATTGATAACATTGGCTTCAAAACAAAACTAAGGAGTGCACAAATTCGTTATTCATGTTGTTGTTAGTATGTTGGCGAATGTATAGTGCCCTTTAATGTTATGGGTCCAATTTACACGAGATTAATTTTTAGTTCGCATAACTTTTGTTCTTTCGAAAACACACGAGACTAAATAATCTGGCATAAAATTGTAAAAATATACATAAGTATATGTGTGTAGTTAGTGTATTTTGCACACATTTGTTTTTTTTAATGTATATGTATTGGTTTTGTTCTGCTAATACGGGGTTGAACCTGGTTGAAAAATTATGCCAAGCTGCATTGTTTTCTTCATTTAATATTTTTTTTATTATAAAATGGATTTTTAATTTTATTTTTGAATAAAAAAATATGTTTCACAAAAAGTACCACAATGTTTAATAAATTACTCTTTTTGTTGTCGGACAGTACCATTTCAATTTTTAATTTTTCCATCACTGTGTAATATAGTAAATGTTGTAAGCTGGCTTACGATTAAATATGTATGAATGATTGGTTGGTGTTGTCTGGTTGTTCGTTCGGTCGTTTCTTTGATTCGTTCATTTGTTTGTTTGTTGAATTTATTATTTTAATTTTATTTGTTTTGTTATTTTGAAACAAACAACAATTTTACAACTCACATATTCAACAAATTGCTACCGGGAGGCTGTAAATAAGTCAGTGGTGGCGTATAAGCGCTGCCTTTTCTTCTCATATACTTCAAGCTCGGGCTCGCTATCAAACATTTCCAGTTTTTATGTTTTTTTATATTTTTTCTCGTTTTTTTTTTTGCATATAAAAGCATTTCTCAGCCAACTTTGAGATTTTATTTGTAATATAAATTGAAGCGGAACTGTCTATGTTCATTTCTTATATCGTGTTACACCAGACAGAGTGTGTTCGATTGTTATTATAAAACGCGCGTGCGGTTCATACAAATATTATAAATATTTCGAAAATTTAAAAATTTGTTTGTGCAAGCAATTTTCAAATAATTTAATAATAACGGAAAAAATAGTGTACAAGAACTAGTAAAAAAAATGGGAGCAACAGAAATGGAAACAAAAGATATGGAGACAAATATACAAAACTTTTATAAAAATAAAGTTGTATTTTTGACAGGCGGTACGGGATTTTTAGGAAAAGGTGTGTTAAATTGAAACAAAATTTACATGTAGTATGTGTATGTATGTACATACATACATAGATATGCATGTATAAGCAAATAAACAAATAAAATAATGTTAATAAAAACTAATTAAAAATTTAGTAACGAACGTGAAAATGTTATTGAATACTTGTGCTAAGAGAATAATTGAAAATTATTGTACTGCTTGAAAAAAAAAAACACATTTGCAATCTATCAAAAACAAAAGGAATGTAACAAAAATTAAAAAAAAACCCGCGAATCAATTGAATATTTTTGATCAAATCCAATTATTTCAAAAAAAATCTATTATTATTACAAAAACAAATATTACACAATACTCAATGAATTAGAATATTAAAAATTATCTCCAGATATTTTAACATGAAGATTAAAACAAAAAAATATAAAAAGTGTAGGTGATGACCAGAAAAACTAGAATTTTATTATGCGCATTAAATATTTATGTAATAAATTAACAACAAATTGTAAAAAGTTTTAAAATTATGTTAAAAAATAAACGATAGTTTAATTTAAATAAAATTTGAATAAGAAAAACATTTGCTGTAGCACATAAGCAGCGGCGGTATTTCGGTAAAAATGCGAAAGTTGGTCTAAAAATATACAAAAAAAAATTCCTGATACAGAGAAAAGAAAAACATAGTCAAAAATTGGGAAAAAGTTGTCAAAACTGTGCTTAAGACCGAAAGTTACAACAAAAAACAAAAAAAAAAAAAGAAATGATCACTTTAATCGCTATACGCTAGAAGAAAATTGTTAAAAACCTTTAACTACAATAACCGCGATAACTCGAAAGCTGCGGTAACTCGTAAAATAGTAGCGATAGTTTGTCATTTAATTGAAAACCCCAATAAATACTGGTTCCTCGAGATTAATAATTACTAATTACCTGGACTCTACTATACTAGAATTGCGTATTGCCTTTGAATTTTTTAGAAATCTTTTATATAGAAAATATTTAGAAAAATTGTTTGAGTTAAAAAAAAAATTAATTACAAATCATAATCAATATTATGAATAAAAATTCGCGTAAAGTTTTTCTCTCTTATCCTTTCCTTCTGTTATTAATTGCGATTTCCACACGACAAAAGATAAATGATAGAAAGAAGGCAATATCGCAACTAAGGGGCTGTGCACATATTACGTAATGGTGCAGTAGGTAGGGGGGGGGGGGGGGGGGGTTAAAGATTTGTTACGGATTGGAAATTTTGCACTGGAAAATTAGTAAAAAGCGTTACGGAGGGTGGTGGGGGTATAAAATCTCTGAAAACAGCGTTACGTAATGTGTGCACTGTTCGTAATAGCAGAGGGAATGGCAAAAGGGAAACAATTTCTACGGGAATTTTTATTCATAATTGGCCGGAACCTTTTTTATTAATTTGATATGAGCCAGTGTTGCCAGAAGCTGATAAAGAAAAAAAACGTTAAGAAATGAGCAATAAAATTAAGGCAAAACATGATAATATTATTTAAAAAATAAAAGTTTAAGGGCTCATTAGTCTTTACTTTCTGTTGATGTTCTGTTCTGTACTGTTCCGTTATATTAAAAAAATTTAATAGTTTTTCTATATTTCTTATCAGCTGTTTCCGACAAATAAATAATAAAAAAATCTAAAAGCAAGGCTACATGAAAAATGGCCACAAATTAAAAATTAAAATTGGCCCGAAACAAAATTTCAACACGAAACTTATGAAAACCAAAAATAATTAATAATAGTATAAGTTTTCATCACATTCTAAATTTAATGCATATTTTTCCACTAATAGGAGTTTTGCTTCACCGACTGTTGAGGTTTGGTATAATTTTATATAATTGTAAATTTCACAGAGCAGAAAAACTAACGACTTGTACAACTTTTTTATTCACAAAAATCGATCAGCTGATTCAGAACCAAACATAATTCTGCCTTAAACGAGGCTAAGATTTAAATTTTAAATCAATTAAAAATATGACTTATGCTCAAAAAATAAAGTGAATTTGAAGAAAAGCGCGTCTCGATAATTTTTAGCTCTGTAGTTGGTGAGAGGCATACAACTTACAAGTGTTTTGTGTTTTCGGCGATGTTCTGGAGCGCCAAAACTATAAATCGCCAAACAGATATTGGATTTGTATGCATACATAGCATTAATGTTTCTCAACTGGATGTTTTCATTCATAATTTTTTTGGACACGTACATATTTAATTTCTAGACCGAATATGGTACAAAAATAATGCTCACGGTTAATAACAAATGTGATGCAATTGAAAATAATTGGAAAAAAAAACGCATCAAAGATATAACTCTACTATTGTCACCGTGTGGCCACAATATTGATCTTTTATAGATTTTTGATTCACCCTGTTAAAACTAAAAGAAACAAAATTAACTTCATTATTGTTTTTAAACGCGTTTAGCAATTATAAAAAAAAATAGGCCGTTAAATACTTTTATTTAAATAATTTTATTTTGTTACTTTGTTTTTTAATGAATACTTTATAATTTTGTTATATGTTGGAATAATATAAAAAACATATGTATGTATGTATATAATATTTTATTCGAATAAATGTACTCAAGAATTTATGTTTTGAAAATTTTTATATATTTGTTGTGGGTTAACTAATTTATATGCATTTTATCCCGGGATCCCGGGTTTGGAATTTTTGAAATCCCGAATCCAGGGATTCACAAATCCAGTCCCGATTGGCATCCCTAGTTTTCACACCGAAAATTCACACGTTACTCAATTTTCTTGACGTCAATTTGGTAGACAAGTCATTTAAAAAATTTTGATCAAAACAAAACATTAACAGCGGGTTCATTTCTACAAAAAAAAAAAAAAAATGTCACATACTTTGCATTTTTAAAAAGAAAATTTGAAAAGAAATTTAAAATTATTGCGAAGTTTAATTTTCACTTTAAAAGAATGTTGAAATAATATTTTGCGCAATAAAAAGTGCAAATATTTTAATTTGTTTTTCGACAGAAAATATTATTTATTGTTTGTTGTGTGAATCTTCGGCACAATGTTGAACATAAATTTAAAATGCATAATGGTCTTTAGACCTCTTATCTCTTTCCAAAATGTTTTTCTAAAATATTTAACATTTTCAATATCTGTTAATATGCCAAAATCTTTCCGGAAATATTCCATAAGCAGTTTTTTGTTTTTTTTTTTCATTGATAAATCTAGATTAAAACAGTTCAAGATCTAACATTAAATATGCTAAATTGGCAACGATGATATGGAAATAAAAAAAATAGTTGCACTTTAATAACAACAAAATTATGCAGTTACAATTAAATTAATTAAATATCCTAAACATGAAACTTCTGCACTATTTAGATTCAATGAAATTATAGTTTCCTGTTAACACGAACGAATGAATTTATTTTGAAATAATTCTAATAAATACCAGAAGAATTTTATACTCGAATGACGCCAACTTAACTCGTAAATTGCTTTGAAAAAATAATAATGTTTATTTACAAAACAAGAAGTCTGTAAAGCACAAGTTTAAATTAATTTTATTTATTTTCAGTTTTTTTTTTCTCACTTATGTCCCATTGTGCACGAACCATAAATTTGTAAAAACTTGTCGAAGTTTTTGCAGACAAAACTACAAATAATTTATGCAAAATTTTAAGAAAAAAAATAAAAGAAAACCTTTCGCTGGTAGCTTTTGCGTAACATGTACGAAAGTTTCGTATATCAAAAATAAACGTTTAATAACAAATGGAAGTGATTTCATAAAATCAAATATTATTCAAATATATTCCACAATACATGAAACAATATATGTATTCAACTAATTTCATTATTTAAATTTTAATTTCTTGCTAATTAAATATTTATCACGTTATCTTTAATCTTTTAATTTTAGTGTTTATTGAAAAACTTTTACGTTCCACTGATGTGGCAAAAGTTTATGTTTTAACACGACCCAAGGCAGGAGTCGATATTAATGAACGTTTCAGCAAAATCTTCAAAGATCCCGTAAGCATAAAATATAACAATAACAAATCATACAAATAATAAAAACAAATATGACAACAAAACAACAATAAACGTTGCACAAATTTTAAATATGTACTCATATTTCATTTGATTGTCTTTGCAGCTTTTTGAAAAACTATGCACCATCAAACCGAATCCAATGAAATATATTACACCCATTGCTGGTGATTGTACACTGTCAAATTTGGGAATATCAAGTGCGGAAGATCGTAAAGAGTTAATTGAAAATGTTGATATTGTTATGCATGTGGCAGCAACTGTCCGATTTAATGAACCACTGAGCAATGCAACAAAAATAAATGTGCAAGCAACCGTGGAACTAATAAATTTAGCCAAAGAAATGAAAAAGCTTAAAGTAAGTTGCACACACCACACACAAACCACTAACCCATATTATAATCGTATTACAAACAGTCTTTATCGTCGTACATACGTACGTACGACAAGAAACAATAACAAAGAATTAACACACAAATAGTCGTACAATATTTTACAAGACATCTGATGATTTTCTAATTCAGCAGTTAGTTTTTCTTTTTTTCTTTGTCTGAAAGTGTTTTAATGGAATTTTTAGAAAGATTTTTAAGATTTTTTTGTCAACTATAAAAAAAAAAAACGCAAAAGTGATGCAACAATTATAATGGGCAAGTTGAGATTTTGTTACATCGAAAGATTTTATAAATAATTTATAGTTGTTTTAGTTTTCATGTAACAAATTTATGTTTGTTTTCCTTTTAACAAAGAAAGAAAAATGTGTAAGTTTGAAAAACAAATTATACCTGCATAAGCGAATTGATGGACCACTATAAGAGTTTGAATCCGTTCGGAAACGGAATACAATCGAAACATCTTTTTGAAAACATGGAAATGGTTACATTTTCAAATTTACAAACGTAAAGATTTAATTTATTACAAAATGATTTCACCCCCAAAGATTCTTTTAATTTTTTGATAAGCCCAAGTGCTAATTATGTTCCGTTTTCGAACAGAAACGAAATCTCTGACATGGTCGATAAAGGGTGTTTTTTTTATAGAGTGGAACAAGTTTAAATCATAATAAAACAAGGAAATATATTTTTAATATCAATGAAACGGGCTTTATTGGAATGAATATTTTATGAAATTAATGTTTAAATATGATTTCAGCCATGTGGCCGCCACGGCTGGCGCCTAGAAGGCGCAATCTGGAACACCAATTTTCAAAAACTTTTCGCAGCATTTGCGGCCGTATTTCGCCAATAGCTCTTCCAGGTGTTCAATTGTTTATCGTTTATCGATGTAGACAAGGGACTTAACATAACCCCAAAGAAAATAATCTAATGGGGTTAAATCACACGATCTTCGTTTGCCAATTAATTGGGCCATTCATTAAGTGAAATTATTTTTTCATCAAAAGTTTCTTTGAGTAAATCAATTGTAGCGCCCGCTGCACGATGAGTTCGACGAATAGAACAATTATTTTGATAAAAAATTTTAACAATTTGCACGCGCTGCTCTGGTGTAAGTCGATTCATAATTAACTGCGTGGCCCACGATGTCGAACGAATTTTTCTTTCGTACAAATTACATTGAAAACAAAAACAATTTTAAAAGTTTTGTTTTTGTTTCAAATGTAAATTGTACGAAAGAAAAATTCGTTCGACATCGTGGGCCACGCAGTAAATTTCAAAGCAAACTAAATAAAAAGCAACTATCAGCTGTTAAATGGGTGCTCAAATAAAGCAGTGATGCCATGCCAACTCAAAGTTGTGACACTCTATAAAATACACCCTTAAAATTAGACAATTTGTACTTACGGCCTGTGTTTAGAAAATGAAAAAAAAAATAGTGAGTGAGAATTTTGTTTTCATTTTCAAAAAACAGGCAGTTAATTTCAGTTGAAAGTGGTTGTCGTATAGCGCCAATGCCGTTTTTTACACAAATTTTATAAAATGTTCCTTAATGTTAAGAAACACAAATTTCATCTTTCACAGTAACTTTTTTCATAATTATAAAAAAATATTTACTAAAAACTAGTTCAGTGTTTACCCAAAAATTATTAAACAATTTTGCTATGTGGCGCCATCTGCCGTGTCTAAGAACAATGTTTTTATACTCGTATAATTGTATAGTAGTTCATTTTCTTGCTATGTGGTTTTGGATCTTAGCAAGCGCTTCTCAGTTCCGTGATTCACCCGTAGATGGTGCTTTCTCAACGTTTGTTTTCAGAAGTCGCCAACCAACCATTTTAAGTGTTCTTGTGTATAATTCTTAATAGGGATCTCTATTAAATGTGATTGTACTTCTGATATACATGTACAACTTTTGCATGAAAATTGAATACGAGAATTACTTACGAAATCACTATAAATTGATAAGCAAATTAGTTTGAAAAAATTACGTTCATAAATAAAAATATGTGGTAAGCTATGTAAATTTTTTCTTAGTAACGCCAACAACAAACACAAATGTTACACCTGCTTGACCCCACAAAAACTATCAAGTATATTTACAACGCAGTGTAGCGTTAATACAACGACTTGGTTTACACTATATATTTACTTTATGTATTTACAAACAACATTTATGTCTATTGGCCAGTTAATATGAGTTTATAATAAGAAAAACTATCGCGTAACATTTAACCGATATAATAATATTTCAACAAAATAAAGAAAGAAAAAAAACCGAAGAGGAGAAAAACTGTAATAAAATAACATTTTGACTTGTTAAAGAAAACAACAAATAAAAATAAAACCTCTCTTGAAGGCAATTTTCTAAACAAAGTAACAAAGCAGACAGACCATTTTTAATTTTAACATTTTAGCTGCCAGTTTTAACGGCCAGTTTGATAAGTTTTTTTTTTCTTTCTTCACAAGTGTGCGTAGACTGCTGCAACATTCGGGGAAATTTTCCTCCTTTTGATACATTCGCTATGCGACTGTAGATAGACTTTTTGTAACGACTGTTATGCACTCGCACTGCTGGTGAATGAATAATTATGTAAATAAAATCCTATTGAAAATTGGAAAATATTTTTTATTGCACAATTTTGTTATTACAACTTTGTTCAATGAAAATTATAAACATATTAAAAAAAAGCAAAAATTCAATATATTTATAATAATTTTCAGTTCAAATAAATTTACTTTACGATGGTAGCAAAAAACAAACGCAGTTAAAAACAAGTGAAACTCTTTAGAGTCCAATTAATAGTTTATAACAATTATTTATTTTAACTTTTCATACCTTGATTTAACAATTAATATCCAAACAAAATTGTAGAATAAAAAAAATATTGAACAAATAATTACAAAAGCGCCAACAAACTCAGCAAATAGGCTGATCGTTTTGTCTAATATAAAATTATTAAAATATACCTTGAATATAATAAAACTTAATATTGGATATGAAAATTTTCTCTGATCAGGGACTACCAGGTCAACTTTAAATTGTTTTCCTTCGAAATATATTGAAAATTATTTATTTCATTGCTAAAAGTCTACTAGAGAAAAACCTTAATAGTTAAAAAGTCAAAGGTTGTTTTTTACTATTCAATAACATTTAAATTAATTTTCATATCTAAAGACTTTGAACAACATCAATTGAATAGAATTTAAAATCTTTTAGAATTTTTAAATTTATAATTTCAGATTTTTAGGTCAATGAATTAAAAAATATATAATATTGTTGCAAAAAAAAAAATAATCTTGACCGATCACACATTATTAAATTAATTATAATTAATATCAGATTATTATACAACCTATCGAAAGCCAATTTAATTTCTGAACCAGCAATTTCTTGTGTCGTAATACAAGCAATAACGTCGGCAGAATTAAGACGTCAAATTGCCAGTGTTAAAATATGTATCTGTGGTAGGGAAATCGTAGATATCTTAGAACACAAATATAAAAATTTTACTGAAGAACGTTGTATATTATTTGTATTGTAAATTTTAATTACGGGCTTAATTGTAAAAAAAAAAATTCAGCATTATCAATAGTATGAATGTTTATTTTAAAAATGTTTTACTTTTTTGTGGTTTTCATTTATTTATACGTTTGTGTTTTAATTTTTTTATTCTATTTGCCCAAAAAAAAACAATTTTCATAGAAATCACAATTGAATTTGACAGCATGTGTTAAAACATTATTGCTCAGCAATCTGTATGTGTATTCAAACATATATTCGTGCGGTCTGGTCTTCACGTTAATATTTAGTGTTGGCAACAGAATTTGACGGTTGCCACTAGTGATGTTACGATTATCAATTTTTAGTATTCGCGAATACGAATACGAATACGAATATTTAAAACAGTATTCGCCGAATACGAATACGAATACGAATACGAATATTTCTTTTGAGGTTTATATTTCAAATTTAATTGGAAAAAATCCCTGCCTTTGCGTTAGTAACTATAAATGAGAGACATGATGACTTTACTCATGGATACAAGTGACAGTGACTGTGAAAATAGAGATGAAATTTCTCAACTTAATTTCCCAGATTCCATTCATCATTTACTTAGAAAAACTATCGCGGAATATCTATCGGAAAAACGGGCGGCAAATGAGGTTAACCCACTGATATGGTGGAAAGTAAATAAGGAAAAATACGAGCTTCTTTTACCTATAGTCAGGCAATATTTAGTGACACCACCAACGAGTGTTCCAAGCGAGCGAATGTTTAGTGGTGCGGGGCTTATTTATATGCCGCATCGTAATAGGCTTGGTGGAGAAAAGGCTTTAAAACTTCTATTTTTGAAATTCAACTGAGGTTTGATTACTAATTTAACATGATATAAAACTTTAATTTTTGAATACTAGTTGCAAAATACATATATATTTTTGTTTGTTTTTTAAGAAGGTTATTTGCGTGAAATACAATGGGTTTTTTTAATAAAAATTAATATATTTTTTTACATTTTATGTACTTTTTTTAAACTTTTGTATGATTTTTTTTTGGAAAATGTATGGGAAAATTATTCGAAAAATATTCGCTTGAATTTGGCGAATACGAATACGAATATCTTAAAACAGGCGAATAGTCGAATACGAATACGAGTATTCGTAACATCACTAGTTGCCACGGCAATAATTGCCTAACTTATTGCTTGTGTCGTCGGGGTGTTATAATTCTTATCTGTTTCATTAGATTTTTTGGCATAAATGAGTGAGTCTCTAAATTGAAACATGAGTAAATTTTCCATAAGTTTTATTTAAAACAGCGCTTTATGTGTGTGACACACACCCTTAAGTGGTCTCTTCAGTTTACTAACACATTTTTATTTTAGACTTTCATGCTCATACGAGTACAAATAAACAATATTTGACGTTTTACAAGGTAAGTCAGCTGTTCTAATAGATTCAGTTAGGTTCTCACGTTGCTGGTGAATTGTAAAATAGATTCTAGTTCACTTGGGTCAAGATATGATCATATTTGTGATACCTGTAGGAAGAAGGAGTATATAAGATCATAGGTATGATGTAAAAGCAGAATAAAAGGAAGAAAGAGAGAGCTTAATGCCGTCTGGGTAGTCATCATGGGAACCATCCGCTGCTCCATATAAGAAACTTCAGTTCCTGAGTTCCGAAGCCGTAAGATCGGAATGGCTGTTAAGAGATCTTCCACCTAGAAATTGAAGGTGGTGATCCCCCAAAGTGGGATAGAGGCACAGAAGATGTATGATAATTTCCGAAGCAGTACCGAAAGAGCAGTGCCCCGTCATTGTGGCCATGAGGCTGCGCAAGTGCAACTTACAAAAATTTATGAGATGCTGTGCTAATGGATGTATCTAGTTATGATTTTCCGATGAGCTGCTATAAGCTGCAGAAAAATTCATGACCGCAAGAAAGGACTCAGTAGTCGAGTAACTTTTAACTCCATGCACGCATGAACATTTTTAATAAATTTAAAATTTTGTACCCAATTTTTTCCCGACATTAATACGAGATGATGCAAAGGATACCAGAAATATCTCTTCACCTATCCAAAGGGAATTTTTTCTACCTCATTCAGACATGTTGAAGATTTCCTAGAAAACTATTCAGGATTTTCTTAGCTACACTGGCAAAGTTTTTAGGATTTCCGCAGACAAATATAGGTCGACCATTCAAATTGTTTTGAATACGTTGTCCGACAGGTCGCGACAAGACAGGACAAAATTCGTTGGGTTATAAATCTATAAGAAAAAAATATTTAATTTCTTATTTATTGTCTTGCAGGCCTTTGTACACGTGTCGTCAGCCTTTGCCAATTGTTTGGTATTGAATTCCAGCGAACATTACTACACCGAATATTTAAGCGTTTCCAGTGAAAAATTATTACAAATCCAAGATGTATTGGGTGATAAAACGCTAGATCAAATGGAAAGTGAATTGGTTGGAAAGTTTCCAAACACATATTGCTTTACCAAATCAGTAGCAGAAGAAGCCGTGCTAACTATGGCCAATACATTGCCAATTTGTATATTTCGGCCAGGAATAAGTAAGATTTTCAGAGAAAACGAAGAAAAAAAAAATTGATCACAAAATTAATGGAAATCAATTTCAGTTTTACCCACTAGTGATGAACCGCTTACTGGTTGGATAGATAACTTGTATGGACCGATGAGTGTTCTGTATGGCAGTGCCTATGGTGTACTCAGAGTAATGTATGGTTGTCCCACACATAAGGCTGGTTTAGTTCCAGTAGATTTTTGTGCCAATATGCTGTTGGCCAGTGGTTGGTACACAGCAACTGCCGTTAAACAAATGTAAGTTACAAGATCATTTTTTGTTTTCATTTAAGACAAGTAATGTTTTTAATTTCAGACCTACCAAAGATCCACCCATCTACAGTTTGGTGCCGGACGAATCAAACACATTAGAATGGGGTGCCTACAAAAAATATGTGGAATTACATGGTGTTCAGATCCCTTTGTCGACCATGATTTGGTATCCATTTTTAATATTTGCCAGCAACATGTGGCATTATAAACTTTGTTGTTTTCTTTATCACACTGTGCCTGGTTATTTGATTGATTTTCTCTTAGTGATAATTGGCAAGAAACCGAGGTAAGATTGCTGTTTTCAATATTTTTTATTTTGAATATTTTAAAATTTTTAATTCTTAATTTTCAGAATGACCAAAGCTTATGAAAAGATTCACAAGCAATGTGGTTTATTGCGTTACTTTTTGGACAATGAATTTACTTTCGATACAACGAATGCAAAACAGTTGAGGAAATCAATGAGCCCCGAAGATCAGAAACTATTTAATTTTGATATGGCCGCTTTAAATTGGAGTAACTATTTTTACAATAGTTTATTTGGATTAAGAAGATTTTTGGCGAAAGACAATCCGGATACTATACCCAGAGCTAAGATATTGTTAAAACGGTAAGTCAGCATAACAAGTAATTCTTTATTATAATTTTTTGAAAAAAAAAAAAACGATCTCGCTTACGCGCAGAACCAGATGAAAAGAGAGAGAGAGAAAGAGATCATCGCTTTAGTTATTTTTTAATTTATTGGAGTACAATTTTTGTATGCCGTCCAATGTGTTAAATGAAACTGTGAACAAAGAGTTTTACTTATTGTGAAAATACAATATTGTTGCTAAAAAAAAGTGGGCAGTGTCACTCCCTACGTAGTAAATTTTCTTTTTTAACTCTTTCTTATTAAACGAGTCTCTTAGATTTTTTTAGAAAAATTTATTATGGTGAGAAAAATAGGCTGTGCCACGCCCAGGTAACATTATTTTTCAACAGCTTCTACTACACACTTTAAATTTCACGCCCCATTTAGCTCTCGTAGAAAGGCAACATTTTATTTGGAAAAATGGACAGTGTTACGCCCAAAAGAACTAAATTTTTAATTATTGATCTCATTTTTAATATATTTTTTTTTTAATTTCAAATTTTAGACATCTTATTTTGTTAAAGGGGGATTTTTCTGAAAACTAAAGATAAGAGAGGAGAGTTTTTCTAGATAAAATTTCTGAATTAAAAAAAAAAAAAACAAATTAATTGTTACTTGTTACTCAGAATCTAAAAAGTATCGAAAATAATCAATAATTTTTTGTACAACGATCAGTATTAAATATTTTTTTTAATTTAAAATAATTGATCGTTTTCTAATTTTTAAGTGAAATATCGAATTTTAATAATTAAACACGTAAATAATAAAATGAAAGACCTAGACCTTGATTAAAAATTTAAAACAAAATATGGGCCACAATAACTCGTTTTCTTTTCTTTTGATTTCAGATTATACTTTGCCCATTGTGCAGTTCAAGGTCTATTTTGTATGGCTGTTTTGTGGATGTTGTGGACTATTTTAAAAGTATTTTTTCCAGTCTTCTAGTCTTTGTAGTTAATTTATGTTTGTTATTTAATAAAAATGAAATTTATATGGGGTTTTTAAAATAAAAAACAAAAAAAAAAAATATCAGAAATCATAAGCGCTTGTAAAAAATTATTTCAAATAGTTTTTATAAGATGACCTTTTGGATTATAACAACTGTAATGCAATATGATCCATTGTATTATTATAAGGGAGGTAGGTTAAGTTTACTCTTCTAAGTATTTCTTAATACATAACCAAAAATTAAGAAAATGATTAAAATTTAGCTTCAAATTAATTGTAAATTTGCGAGCGTTGCATCACAGGATCATTAGCACAACTGCTCCTTTAATCAAAAAAATGCATGACCATTAAATCCGTTAAATAAGTCTTTACAATCCAGAATATTGTAGGTTCAGAAGTTAAAATTTCTTATACGTACACTATTTTATTGCCATTCATTGCATAAGCAGTATCATATAAAAAGTTGTATGGTCTTAATAATTATAATTTATAACAGGTTAATAAAAGGTCTATAAAACCATTTTAATGCTAATTTATTTCATATACCTTTTATAAATGTTCGATAAGAATTATGAAAACGGCAGCTAGAGAATACAATTTTCTATGAGTTTTATATTTAAAAATAATTGTTCGAAGTTTGAGCAAACGAAAATGTTGAAATAAAATCGGTTGTTTGCGAGACTTAAGTTATTTTTCAACTAGAAATCTAGTGAACGAAAAATTTCAGCATGGATGGACAGACTTTCATCGTTGTTTTATAACTCTTTGTTTGTTTTACATTTTTTTCTTGAAAAAAAATTTAATAAATATGGATTAAATTTATTTATCTATAATAAGACATCATCATCTGTTTCAGTTGGGAAATCTAAAAAAAAAAAAAAAACTATATATGTATCTAACAATTTATTGTTAACGAGCCTATTAGGGTATTCACTTCAATAATATTTTATCCATTAATCGAAAAATTCAATTCGAACAGTGTTGAATAGAACTAAAACTCCGAATTTAGATGAAAAATTTATTTCAATAATTTTGGTCGAATAAATCGAAAAACAATTTCAATATGTCTTTTTATTCAAAATGGTAAAATTTTCAGATTGTATGACATTTTATTTTCAGTTCATAGTTTTATATACAGCAATAATAATAATAATATTCGTTACACTAATTAACTGCAGTTACTCGGATACAGAGAATATAAAACTTCATTGTATATTTGGTGTCCTTCCTCGCACTATTGAAAAAAATACACAATTCCTATTTGGTGATCTCAAAACTATCGGTCTTACGATCATGTTAGCTCAATCGTGACTAATTTAAATACATCAACACCGACAATTAAAAAGTCTAAAAATTTGAGTACCCTATCTAATAAAAATTTATGTATGTAAATTTATATTTCCATTGTCAAGGTCATCCACCTTTCGAGCTAGTTTTTAACATACTTTTGTACGTATGTGTGTACATGTGTGTACGTTATTGGGTTTGTCTTCACTATCTTGTCTTCACTAAAATCTTGGTTTCTTATAATTGATCTTGAAATTTTTCAATTTATTGAATAAATGAGTTGTCAGTCGAACCGTAAGGTTTTTAATCGATAGAAATTTTAATTATTCTGGCTTAAGATCGTGTTATTTAATATTTAAAATATTTAATTAAAAAAATACATACAACAATATTCTCAAGAATTTACATTTCCAAAAATTAAATTTATTTGTAGTGGTTTAGATCAGTAGTAGATCACTTTAACCATGTGTGCTCATATACAAACTCTCAAGCTAGAACTGAGAATTACAAAAGCAAAACTATATAATACTTTCAAAACTAGTATGTTTTTGCCTGTTATTGTACAGAGAAGAAGATTTTGCAATGAAAAAATTACCACGACAATAATTATATCATAAGCTGTGTGATGTACAAAGTCATACAGTCAACTTTACATGTTCATAAATTGTAACAATTTAGCTCACTAATGAGATTTAAAAAAGACAAAAGAATATTGCACACTGTAAAGATGAGCAGGCTTTTTTAGATGTTGTTAAAGAAATTTCCATTTAATTGTTCAAAGTTTTAGTTATTCTAAAACTTTATAGTGATGTTGATCCTATTTCATGTGCTTTAAAAGTATTTTTTATAGATATTACTAAAAAATATTAGCTAACATTCTCTTGTATAAAAATACGAATTTGATGCATTTTTCGAGTGCAAATAAAAAATAAAATTTATTACAATCTATCATTCTTAGCAGCTTTTTGTTTTGGACCAGGTCTAAATATTAATTTCTTGTAAATTTCAATTTCAATAAATTTCGCAATCAATAAATGAAATTAATTTGCCAAAGTCGACTTTATTATTTGCTTAATTATACAAAATATTCAATTTGCAATATTTAAAATTAATTAATTTCTGGCGGAAGTACTTGCAATATACTCTTATATACATACTCTTGAAATATAAAAGGCTACAAAATTTTCTATTGTACAGAAATAATATTTACAAATTTTGCACAAGTATTTTGTTTATTACAGTTTTGCAATTATAGTAGTTTCCAGGCAATTAATCTTATTAAAGTACAGTTAAAGCTGGCTAAAACAAATAATTGGAAATTTCATACAACCATAAAATTCATGCACAGCCATGTCACAGAACTTAATTCCGATCAAAAGTGGTTTCAATACCGAAAGAAGAGTACTTGGAAAACGAAAAACGAAAATTTTGCTTGAAATCAAATCACTTTTAAAAATCAAAATGGAATTGACAATAAATTTGTCTACTAACTTCATTTGTAGTACACAATAAAAAACATGCATACTTTAGGAAGGTCAAGTAAAATAAGCTTTGCATGCTAATAAACAGAGTAAACAATATAGAACTCGAGGATGTCCAATCGTTTTGCTACTTAGGAAGTATCATATCAACAACAGGCGGCTCACGTGATGATATTGCATATCGCATAAGAAAAGCAAAACAATCTTGCATTACAAAGAGTGTGGAAGTCACCACAAATACATATAAAAACTAAGCTTCGCCTTTTCTCCTGTAATGTTCGCTCTATCCTGCTATATGGATGTGAGTCCTGGAACTCTACTGCAAGCGACATCCAATCCCTGCAGGTATTTGTTAATCGTTGCTTGCGAAAAATTTTGCGAATATTTTGGCCGAACGTAGTTTCCAACAGAGACCTCTGGCAAAGAACAAGTGAAATACCAATCCGCATAGAAATTGCAAAGAGGAAATGGAGCTGGGTTGGTCATATTTTGAGAAGACCCCATGATGATATATCAAAGATGGCAATTGACTGGAACCCTCATGGCAGCAGAAGAAGAGGTAGACCCGCTAACACCTGGAGAAGGCAACTAGAATCCGAAATTAGCGAAACAAGAAGAACTTGGTCTGAGATCAGACTAATCGCACAGGACAGATCCCGATGGAAGAATTTCGTTACGGCCCTTTGGTCCAACTTGGAACCATAGGAATCAATATATATATGCTAATGAAAAACACCACTCTTTTTTAAAGTTAAGCAGAATAGTCGTCAATATTATGAAACGAATTTATTTCCTATTATCTAAAATATTATCATCAAAATATTAACATCACACTAGTCTTCAAATTATCGAAAGACAATTAAATTTGATTCATAACCCGAATTCACATACTCTAGCTAAATGATGGTTTAACCAGGCAATATTTGTAAGTTAAAATATTATTAACTAACTAATGACTGTGAATTTAATCGTAAGTTACTTTTAATATAATATTCGGAACACATGCAAATTGTCTGATTAAAATTTTCATTTTAATTCTCATTTGTTTCTTGAGAGTTTGCTCAAATACATATGTTCCCGATAAATAAAAATAATTGCTGATGAACACTGCTAAACACTAGCAATTTTATGTGAAATTTTTGAATATAAGGAGCAAAACCTATCATAGAAATTGGAACACTTCCAGATGTTTTCTTGACTTTAATTCTATATTTTGGCCAAATTAATATTTTCTGATAAAACGTAAAATAGCTAAAAAGTGTAGGGCACAAACTGATTGCTAGAAATCATAGAAAATTTTAATTCTGTGCAAATTTTGTAAAAAATGTCTAATTTTAGTTTCGATTATTCTCCGACATTAATACGAAATATTATTTCGACACATTTCCCTAGAAATTTCTTTTTGTCTTGTTGATGAATTCGTTAGACTTTCTGACAAAGTTCGAGCCAAATTTGGCACCAGAAAAGCTTTCGTGGACTTCAAAATATTAATTACTAACGATAATGTGGCAGCTAGCTGAAGGTTATTGCTTGACATCATAACAATTATTAGTCGTTAAAGTACGCTTTAACTGTATCTGTTGTTTATATTTTTAATAAATTTCAAATCAAAATTCAACAAGCATAATTTTAAACATTTTGTTTCGTCTATAATTTATTTATTATAATTTACTCCGTCAATCAACACGTAGTTAGTCAGAAAGCTTAAGTTTTCTTAGTGAATTAATGAAGATAAACATTAATATGTTCAGCTTAATAAAAGTTGAAATAATTTAAATTTTCTAAGAATATCATTATTCTCTTAAGTAATATTAGAAAATATTCACATTTAATGGAAGTAAGTAACAATTATTGATGAAAGGCTTGAATTTCATCACTATAATTTTTGCAAGTACAAATCAGTCCAACAACAAAGTATACAATTAAAAAAAGCTTACAACAAATTAAGCTGAAAGTTACAATCTTGTAGTATATTTTTTCTTTTATATAAAAATAACAATAAGAAAATAAATTTACGGAATTTGTAGAATTTAATTACTTGAAAGTAATTAAAAAATTACGGGCAGGTAAATTGAGCAGCAAAAACTAAAATAAAAAAATTATTGTCTCTGTATGTATTTCATTGGCGCTTATGACAAATCATCAGTAGACTTCAAAGATATTTGAAACAGTTACAAAGCCGACTTTGAAAAATTATTTGAGAATTATGCAAAGGAAGTGGTAGAAGGAAATTTCTTATTAAGGCATTTATTTTTAGATTATAAAATAATTTACTTAAAGAGCCAACCATTAAGAAATTAGAAATGTGTCGCAATTATCCAAAACAAAAATTATATACCGTCCGAATTGCTTTGCAGTAATTACACCAACTACTTCTTTGTAAATAAACTATCGATGTCTTTTTCTATTATAAGCACAATAGAAGTGTCTCTGCTTATGAGTCCGATGTTCAGAAGTTCAACTCCTGGCGAAGCAAACTTGGATTTTTGAAGTGAATACTTCTATTGGCGCGGTACGGAGGTTTTGGCTGGGCCTAAATCTCTGATTTCGCGACACCGTCATAGTTTTTGACATCACGCTCGCTTCATTTTGAGCGAAAAAATTTAGGTGTTGGGCCTTACTACGGTTCTCGAATCGACTTCAACTGTTGTACTAGATTAAAGGAACACATAACATTTTTCTTTAATCTATTACAGCAGTCGAAGGCGAATCGAGAACCGTATTAAGGCCCAACAACTAAATTTTTTCGCTCAAAATGAAGCGAGCGTGATGTTGCCATATATGAGAAAAACACTCATTTTTTGGTGCACCAAGGAGGGCGCACTCGTCAATTTGAGTGAAACTGATTAAGAAGAGTTCACTCTCTTCATTTCGACCGAAAAAAATTTAGGTTGTTAACTTCTCGGGCGCAGTTGCATTTGCGTTTACAATAAGTGGCATGGCAAAACTAGCAGGTATGCAACAACAAGTACAACAATCCAAAAACAACATGTATTTTGTTGGTATAAAGCACTCGCTTCATATCAAAACAGACAAACAAATAAAAAGCATTTTAATACGTATGAGTATCAAACTGTAACCATTTTGTATGTACTGTCTTCAAACTATATCAGTTTGTATGAAAATTTGCTATAAAGCGAGCTCAGTCAGCTGTGCTAGTAAGCTCACCTGTTGCATACGCCTTAATAAGTGGTTAAATTTGTTGCATGTATTTATATAATTGTTTATATCTACGCATAATTTTTTTCGCAATAGCATGTGTATTGTTGTAATCACAAAACGTTTTCAATTCTGTCGGCACTCCCGGAGTGCTACCCGTAGTTTTTTTTTTTATTTGTGTGCAAGTTTGCAAAAATAGCCATTAAAAATATTTCTTGAGTCTTGCCACGTATTTAATACTCAGCAGAAACTTTTAATTTTTACTATTTTTGAATATTTAATAACTTTTAAATATTGAAATTTTCAAGTTGTTATTTGTGAGTCAATGTGGCAAGTACTTGCCTCCAATATCAGAGCCCCGTTTAAAGTAATTAGATAAAATGCCAAATTAGAAGTAGTGAACTTTTCGCTAGATAGTAATATTTCTTTAAATCGGGAAGTCACACATTCCGAACGAAATTATTTCAATTTCGTGTTTGTATTCGCATCGTTTTTGATTTACAGTCTTCAGATGCCGTTTAATATATACCCTTCACCAAAACCTGTAAGGGTATTTATAGGTTTGTCATTTCGTGTGTAATTTCCTCAATAGTTATATGAGAGCCATAAATAATACATATTCTGGATCTTTTTATTTTTATAATTAAGTTGTGAATTTTTTATTCGAACTGAGTGATATTTAATCAAAGAAATTTTTCAATTTTTCAGGCTTAAGTTCGTTTTCTCTAAATATAATTTTGTTATAAATTAAATTATTATTTAAATTAGAAAGAAAAATCTAGTGGCTCTTAATATTTGAACAGACAAAGAAAAATTAGACTGCACGGAGGGATGAACTGACATCGATGTTTCGAGACTAACCTGAAAAATTAAAAAATTTCTTTGATTACATATTCTGGATCCTTACATATAGGGAGCTTGAATTAGCAATATCCATCTGTCCGCTTGTCTGTACATCAAATCAGTTTTCCGAAGACACCAGATAAGTTAGAGAATTGGGTCTTGAACTAAAGTGTAAGGAGTTGTCTTAAGACGATTCGTATTGGAAATAAGCAAAAATAATGTATCGGTTCCGATATTCGATTAAATATACATTTAAATGAAGGTATATATGTATAAAACCCCTTCCAGATATAAATTTATAAATACATGACGCGCCTCAGTATTGAATCTAGAAGCTTAGACTAGAATTCAAAACGCCTTTATGCTACTGAAGCTTGCATTTTATTTAAATTTTACAGTGATAAACGTATTTTTCAAAGTTTACATTAAGTTTTTTATATTAACATGCAAAGCTTATTTTACTGACGCTCCTAAAGGTATGCATCTTTTTTTTATCCTTTACTACAAATGAAGTTATTAGAAAAACTCATTGCAAATAAATTTTTCGTTTTTCGTTTTCTAAAAACTCAACTTTTGGAATTGGAACCACTTTTGATCGAAATGGAATTCTGTGACATGGCTGATTGTTTCAAGAAAGTATCCGAATGAAATCAAAAGTTTCGAAACACAAACTTACTAAGATCAGGCGATATTAACTTCACAGTTTTGTTTTGTATCATAAATATATTTTTAGACAAACACAGAGGATTGTGTGTAACATCCTCCCAAGTGTGATACGAGTATGCAGATGATAAAGTTGAAAGCAACAGAGACGACTGCGATGATGATGATGATGATGAACTTTGAGTTTTTGGGCAGCAGAGCAAAGAGCAGGCAGAATTAAATAATAAAAAACTGGACATTAAAAATGTCAACATGTTGATGGTAAAAACTTTTATCAAAACACTTTTGTTATATTAAATACACAACCACTCGAATTAGCTTGAAGTATTTTTTATACTAAAAGTTAAGCATAAAATTCAAATTTAATCACTTTTTTTGAAAGAAAATTTTCTTCGTATTTTGTTCTATAGTTTTTATTTTTATTTTTTATTAATGCCTGGCGATGTGTTTCTCCACAAAACCCAATCTAAACTGAGTGACAGTGCTGGCGTTTAAACTATTTTATATCAACTACAAAAATGAAGAAATATCCAACAACAACGTTACCATCATCTTCTTCTCTATCGGAATAAACATTATTCTGTATAATTTCTACAACTTCTTTCACATTTTAGTTCTTTCTTCCGAAAATAAAATGTTTAAAAACACATGCAAAGTTTTTTTTAATTTTTTTGTAAAACGCACCATGGGAAATGAACCTTCGCTAAAAAGTAAGAAGAAAAAAAAAACACACTTTCATAAGTTACTAAAGGTGCTTCAGCTACCACATTATTATAATTTTTTAAATTTAATATTATTTATAAGTTTTTTTCAGGTAGCCCATAGTGCTGCTAATTTAGTGAGAGTGCAGCATAAATACAAGTATTAAAAATGGTATAGTATGTACTATGAAATAAACTTCATCATGGAAGAAAGTTTAATGTACAGCATTAAAATGAAACTAAAAACAATCCACAAAATAAAAAAAAAAATATATAAAACCAGCAGGACTTCTTAGTTAAAGGAGTTGAGTAAATATGTATGTATGTATGCATCAATGTATGTGACTATAAGCAAAAGTAGACAAGTAGTCAGCCAAACACGAAACATCACACCAAAATAATGAACATTTATAAATACAACATAATATCCCAGCAGCCATAAAGAAGTGAAAATGAGAAATAGTGGTGTAACATACTGTTTTTTGGCTAAAACAAATGAAAATGTTGTTTATTACTTACAAAATTTTTTAAAGGCATGAAAAAAAAGCCCAAAGGTTTAAATTAAAATTCCCACATAATTCAATGAATTAAAATATGTTTCCAAATTCAATTAAGAAATTATTTGAAGCCGTTTTAAGATTCAATGACAAATTAATTACACTATTTCTAACGCTTCAATTAAATAATCAATTGAAATATTTTTAAAATTTCAAACAAAAATATATTTAATGCAATAAATTAATGAAAAATGGACCCAATGAAAAATGGCCTCAAACTAAAATATGAAAAATAATCTATTAGAAACAACAACAAAATCTTTGAACTATAATATTTTCTTATTTGTGGGATTCTTTTGTTATATTTTTTTGAGACATTTCTCATTTCCCTATTGCATGTAACTTTTGTTTTATGAAAAATTAAAATTGGCCTTAATCTTAGAAATTTAAAATTTGACCAATATTTATGACAAACAGCCTCAAATTTATATATTAAAAATGGCTCCAAGAAATGTAAGCTTTGTATGTGCACTTCGCAACAGTCAATTTAATGAATAAAATTTGAGTAAAGTAACGTCCATGTTAAATGAATTTTATTTTTCTACTACATCTCTTTTAGTTCTTTCAAAAGTTTTTCTATAAATAATTCATGAAAATGACTTTTGCTTTAAATATTTTACTTTGGACGCAAATCACCACATGTAAATCAAACCCGCAATGTACAAATTAGCAACAACGAGCTGATTTGCCGTCATTTATGGTCCAAATAATAAAAACTGTTACGACATTTTTAAATCACGAAACGTTAAAACTAACAAAATTTTTGTTAAAAAATCGTTTCTATGAACAGAACTGAAGCTTTTAGTGCTGTCAGGAAGGGCGAAAACAAGTAAATTTTTTATATACAATGGTTTATATAAATATCGTCATATATGATGAGCTGCAATGATAAAAAATTAAATTCGAATTTCCTTTGGTTTCTTTGCATAAAAATCAATAAAACTTAAACATGATTTTTTCGAGAAAATTTTTCATTAACCCAAATTTAATCGCTAATATTTTCTTTTAATGGATATTTTTTCAAACAATATTTTGTTCATAATTTGCAACAAAAAGTCTTCACTGGGTTATCGGTAAAATAACTCTGGTTAAAATGCAATAAAAAAGTAACTGTTACGACTACTAATACAATGACAACTACTATTGCAACAACCACATCCGTTGCTTAGGTTCATTTCCGTATCCGTTTAAAATTAAGGCCAAATATAAATACACTTTTATAAAAGCGGCAGGTTTTCTCTATTAAAAACTTAAAATAATCGAATGTTTTGTGTTAATTTTTTTATGAAAATATATGAATAATTTTTTTTCCTTGTAAGCATGGCGGGCTGAATATGATCATGATAATTTTGTTACAAAATATCAAGGTTTACTTCACTCTAAAAGCTAAAATGTTTAGAATTTTTACAACGATTATTCAAAAACTTCCCCTTTCACAATAATGCAGCGGTCAAAAATGCACCAAAAACTATGCGACAAAACTTCTACTAGCAATCATTCTGAATTGAAAATTAATTAAACTTTAATTTTATTGATTTTATTTATTTACTAAATCTTTCTCTTACCTCTAGACAAATCTATATTGATTTATTGTGTTGCACAGTGTTTAAATGATTAATTAAAAAAAATTTTTTTATTAAATGAAAAAATGCACATGAGGCACAATCAACGCAAAACAATGGAGATTTACTGAGATGATAAATTTGATTGTTTTCATCATAATGGAGTTACTCGTATTACTTTTCCCATTCTGTTTAACCCTAAAATTTTAATACACAACTAATTGATTAAGTTTACATAAAAATTATTTCTACTTTTTAAGTGTTGGTAAATTTTTTCACTGTCCCAGTTTAAAAAAAAATGTCTCTACCTTATTTTCGTGCATATATATGTATGTCTCTTATAAATTTTGAACCATCCAACTTAATTGGTCTAAGCCAGCCACAGTAGAAACACAATTTTGTGAAGATGGTTTTACAGACCTCAAAACACACCAATACGCCCATTCATGAATTTTTCCATACAAAGTTATATACCCAATTTTGAGCTTTTGAAAATTTGTATGCCTTGAAATTTTCTTTGTAGACACATACCTCTAGATCCACTAAAAAAGGAATCTTTGGGAATTCAAATTTTAAGGGGGTAAAAAGGGGTAAAATCTCTACTCGTACATGTCGGAACTAACAAAGTTGGAGCCAAAACTTCAACTTATTCGAAATTCATGCAGGATATAAATGAACAGATGTGTGGTACTTTTTGATTTTTGTACTCTTAAGAAAATAAAATGGTCAAAACACACAGCTTTAGTGTTTTGTTGTTTGCTGTTTATCCTCGAAAAGAATAACCACAGAAATTTAAATCAAATTGAAATAAAATCATAGAAACTTAAAAATAATTTCAAAATGTATTCGTACCTTTTTGTTAAATTTACAGGGTCAAATTGATGCCACTTCTTGGTATTTTTTTTTACAAGAATATCAAGAATATTTCTTATGGTGTACAATATTTATAGACGTACAAAAAATGTACCAAAACGTGTCAATAATGACAAATTTTTTTTTGCTAATTCGAAAATGGATTTTTTTTTTTGTAATATTTTTTACTAAACATTCAATGAATTAGATTAAATCAGAATTAAGTTGAAATTTATAGCAGCAAAGAATATTTTTTAAATGGAATAAGCATTTTTTTCACTTACCCGCTTCCTTAAATCCTTTGGAAAATTTAAAGTTTTCAATCGAATTAAATGCCAGCATATTATTATTTTGTTGATACTTAACGCTTGTATTAATATCAGCAACTATATCTATTGAATCTAGAGAATAAAAGAACATTTTGTATGGAAATATGAATCCGTTAAAAATGTTCCCAAACGAAAAATGGAAAATGGCCCCAAAGTTTTGTATTAAAAAAAAAAAACTAACACGAACTTTAAGGACATTTTTCTATTTCTGGGGGCCATTTTTAATTTTTTATTTTTAAATTTAGAGCCATATTACCTAAACTTTGACGCAATTTTTAATTTTACATTAAATTGGAAAATGAAAAATGGCCCCAAAAATAGGAAAAAAAGACTCCAAAATAAGGAAAAATAGTCCCACAAATTGTTGTTGTTTCTAATAAAAACTTTTAATTAAATTAAAATGGAAAGTCGTCCTATGCTGAAATACCCAAAATAGGCCTAAACCAAAACTGAATACAAGGCCCCAAAAATACTTTTTCTTTTTTTCAAGGGAATAATGAGCCCAAAGCAAAAATTAAAAATGTCTTTAAAATTTTTTGATTGAAAACAACAAAAAATTTGTTTTGGGGCCTCTTTTCCTATTTTGGGACCATTTTTTAATTTTTTTACTTTGGCATTTTCATCACTTTTCAGAAAAATGAAGTTTCTTTGTTTCACTCACCAATTCCAATACTATTCAATAGATCATTTTGTATGAATTTAAATTTGCCTCGAAAACCTTTTGATGTCACATTCGAGCTGGCATTGAATTCAATTAGTAAATCTGGACCACTGCTAAGAATATGACGAGAATTTGTAACTAGTCCACATAAAACATCAATGACGGCATTCATATTGGCAGATTCGGCATCGAAAATTGTCAATTTATCTAAATTGCAACTAAACGATACAGTAGTGTGTGTTTATGAAAATAAAATTAAAATCATTTTTTTTGTTTGTGGAAATAAATTAAATTGCCTGGTGTCTTTTTTAGGCATCTGGAGCTCTTCAAATATAACTTCAACGCGAGTTTCAGGTCTGCCTATAAATTTATAAGAACATTTAATGTGAGCAGGATATTTGGCTGGAAAGCGTGGAGAATGAAAATATTTCCATATTTCCAAAGTACCGGCAGATACATCGGGACTAGCAAAGAAATAATAATCACAATAAGTGCCGGGTATTAAGCGGCCATCATTTTCGAAATTTTCTATAATAAAGTCAAATTATTAACAATTCCGTTGATTTAGAATTTGAAAATATTTACCCTTTTTTAAAAATCGATATTCAGTGCTGACATTCAAATACCAATTATTGATTTGTGGCGGAGGCAGAGGTTTTGCAAAACGCAATCGTATTGCAAATATTTTACCTGAACTATAAATAAATTCATGTGGCGGTAAATCATCTATATGCCTGATGATTGTGTTAGTTGCTGCATAAGAAATATTGGCATACACGCCAATTTTAGACCTGGTTAATGGACTGGATACATTTTTATTTGTGATATTGATGTTGGTGTTGTTGCTGCTTTTACTACTGCCACTATTGATAGTTTGTGGCGACAGTGTTGTTGTTGTTGCTGTTATTGTTGGTATTCGTGTCTTATTACAAAATATATATTCTGGTTGAGTAGTATTTTCAACAACTGGTTCACGTAAATATGGAAAAATCTCAATATAATCTAAACAGCTGCAATTGAAAAAAGTACAAGAAATAAGATGTTGTTGCAAGACACACAGAGACAAGTACAAAAATATGCATAAATTGAGTCAAAAACGGATGTTTAATTTTTGTCGGAAATAAAACGGAAGAATGAAAATTTAATTTCACAAAGATTTTAAATCAATAACATGTTTATTAATTTTAAATTAACAAAAAACTGACAATGTTGCACAAAATTAGATGGCAGGTAACCAAAATCTTGATTTTCATTTAATTACAATAATATTTTTAAGAAAAGTTAGAAAACAAAATACATATTCTTTTTTATTTGATTTTTTTTATATTTCTTTCTTTATTAAATTATTCTTTGCGCTTTCGAACGCCACTTAATAAATGGCAAAATGCTGGATAATCGATCATGGGAGGATCTTCTAAATTTTTGGGTTTTGCTAAAGGTGCATGTCTCAATGCTTCTTTTGCTTCATCTAAAGACATTTTATCCCCGAAATTTGTCAACTCTTCATACATCCTAAAGAAAAAAAAAAAATTATAGAAATTATATACGATAAGTTTCTAAATGATGGCAGAAAAATAATATGTTTTTACTTTTTCTCTTCAATTTTGCCGGTGCCGTAGAGATCCCATTTACTCCAGGCTTCTAGTAAAACATCTTCGGGATCCAATTCGACTGTACGATAACTCATAAGTTCCACAAAAGCATCCACATCCAAAGGTTCTTTGGCCTAGAGAGAGAGAGAGAGCGAAAGTTATTTGTAAAAATATATATATTTTAATGGAAATTTTTCTTCTTATTAAACGAAGTACATACCTCCTTTAACATCTCTTCTAGCATCTCTTCAGTAATTTCGGATCCTAGAGCCCCAAATGTAAATCTTAAATCATCTTTAGATAGTAAGCCATCGCAATCGGTATCAAATAATAAAAATACCTTTGTAAAGAAAATAAAACTTCAATTCTAATGAGCTTTTAATGCGAAAAAGTATATGGTGTGGAAATCGTACGACAAAGAAGCGATAGTTATGTGCAACTTGGATCGCTTTAAAAGGAAGAGATGAAAATTTAATGATCTAATGAAATATTTAGGAAAACTATGATTTTTTTGTAATACATTAGCGTGGAGTCCTTATAGCAAAATTATCGCAAGCGAAATTTATAAAAAATTTTACTATTTATAAAGTTGCAACAATAAATTGTTATAAATACTATTGATGTCTTTTAAGTCATAAGCATAATATATAAAACTTAAAGCTTTGTCCCAAAGGATAATTTTAAAATTAAATTAATTTACGGTTAATAAAGTGACAAATATTATTGGATGCTTCTAAAAGTATGTATGTATGTGTACAAATTTTATATTGCTTAGTGCAAATTAAAGTATGTAATAGGAATAGTAATTAAATTAAAAAAAAGGTAAACCAGAGATGGAGATCAGTATAAAATTTCACTCTTTTTTCTGCAAATATAAATATGTACACTATTTTATTTGACCTTTTCCTAAAATTTATTAGAATGTTTTATTTATTTATATTTATATTTGTTTTCGATATTTCGCTAACAATTTGTTAGCATCCTCAGGAAAATTTTATTAAATTATATTAAAAGAAAAGACCTATTGCTTAAATAAAACATTATAATAAATAAGCAAATATAAATATTTTAAAAACTCAAATCTTTTAAGAACAAAAGTTTTGCCTATTTTATTAAATGTTATTTAAAAAAAAATAAGTTTACCGTCTTTTTACCGTCATGGTAATAAATAAGAAAAAACAGACTAAGTGCCTGTTCGCCGATATCGAAGAAGTTCTTTCTTTCGAGCAATTACCGTTGAAACAAAAACAAATTCAAAAATTTTATTTTTGTTTTAAATGTATTTGTTCGAAAGAAAGAACTACTTCGATATCGGCGAACAGGCAGTAAATTTTGTTTTCATATTTGATACATAAAAAAATCAATTTTCCATCTCTGGAGAAGGCTAAAAAATAATTGATAATACAAATACTATTTAGCTTAAATACCCAGTAGAAAATCTTTTTTGAATTAAAATTCAGGCTGAAATGAAATTTTATAGGGAAAATATTTTTGTTAGCAAAATTGTTTGGCAATTAGCCAGCCATTTTCAGGACTTTCGTTATAACTTAGAATGCGTTAAATAGTAGCACAAGTTTAATTTTTTTAAGCTCGGTAATGGATAAGTCACAACGTAGCAAAAATTGTGGTAATTTCAGAAAAATATTACAGTCCACACTTACCTCCTTCAATTCGGCCAATTTTCGTACATCCAAATCTCGCATTGCATCAAAATCATCGGTGGACAGTTCATCAGGAGGCCTGTATGGACCAGATGTTACTGGTATCTTTAGGGTCGGATTGAAGATTTCATTAATCACACGCATGGCTTCAGATTCAGATTCCACTAACGGTTGAACGGCAGATGGTTTACGAGCCGCTGATGCCTTTTGCCGGCGCTACACACACAAATACAACAATCAGGTCGATTTAATATGAAACAAATTTAAAAAGTGTACCTTTTCTAAATCTTCAAACGATATTGCATGTTCACTAGTCATTTTCGTTTTTTATTTAAATTCTTTTTTTTTTGTTGTCCTTAAAAATTTTAATTTTTGCTTAATTTTCCGCACTGTTTTTTTGGAGCTTATGTTCTGACGAGTTTTCAATTGTAACTAAATTGGAAATTTTCTTTACATCTTTGATTTAATAATCGACACTGTGTAAATCAATTTTATTGCAATATTTTTTTTTTTTTTATTTACAATTATGACACAAATTTTCACTTCTTGAAGATTTACACTCGTGCAAATGGTTTAACTACAAATTCACATAAGTGAAAAAAACTAAAAACATAAAATAATATATTGAATCGATTTTAAAGAATTCATTGAGTTAATTTCGTTCATTCAACCAACTCTTGTCGTACCCATTCCCATTCCCGCACCCGCTACTTTTTCTATTTCTTTTCTGCTGATTTTACATTAAGATCGATGTCATTACATTTTAATCGCTTTTTGAGTAAATTTTTTGGACTTGGATTTGTATGTTGTTTTTTTTTTTTTTTTTTTTTTGGCTTAAAATGATTGTGGTCGATGTCCTTAAAATAATTTATGATTACACCGTAAGAGTTAATTGCAATATGAGAAACAATGAAATTTAGTTAAGCTGTGAAAAGTACAGGTCATTACTGAAACTTCCACGAGAAGTTGTATCTTAGAGCTTTCGCCATTTGACGTTAATTTTTCCTTGTGTAAAAAAATTAATTTTTTTGAAAAAAAAAATACAAGATATTTTTTATTGGAAACCCTTTGTCATGTTCAAAAGATTTATGTATGTGGAAACCGCTTTAGTTAAACTTTCTGCAATCGACGTTGTTTATTTTTAACTGAAAGAGTTTATTAAATTTTCGATTTTATAAAAAAGAAAAATTTGTTTTTCAAAACGAATCGAACCTAATCGGCGAAAGCTAACTGAGTTCAATGTCTTTAGAATGCAGCGAATTTAGTTTCGGCCGGCTTAAGTCTTTCTTAAGTTAAGTCGGTTTACATACATTTACAAACACACATATATACATATATCTAATCGGACATAGTCGGAATAGAATCTCATGAAAGCCGCTTTTCGGAAATCTGAATGAAATGTGTAGCTTTTAATTTGCAAAGAGGGGAAATTCGTCGTCACCTTCGCAACTGTAGTTCAAAGTATTTTTTCCCATTTCATAGTTGCACCTTAATTTCACGGTATTCATTCAGACAACATCACGCAAATATTTTTACATGATATAACTAACACAGCTGCATCAATCGAATGACAAAACCACATCAGCAAAATACCACCAATGTTGCACAAATCGAAACTAAATTGGTAACGCTTTCTAATGAAAGATTGATTGATACAAATGAAGTGGCCCAAACGAAATACTTTTTAATAAGAAATTAAACAAACATTTGCGATATACAAAAATAAAGTCGCAATAACAAAAAAAAAAAACCCAAAAACACACACACACACACTTTAACAAATTTTGCTATTAAAAGAAAATTACAATTTGGAATAGATAAATATATTGGTCAATGTCTTGATAAATAAATTTTCAACAGATGGATTTACAAAAATATATGAAAATATTTAATATAAATATAAATAAATAAATAAATTTAATGATTTCATTGTGCAACAACTTATTAGTTTATGTTTAATGAGGCAAAGAAAAATATACATACGTATGTATAATTTTTAGCAAAAAACTAAAATCATAATAAAAATCAAAAGCCCACTTAATTATGAATACGTGTATTGAACTGCTATGAACGGGTATTTATTTAAACGCTTCAATAAATTTTGAAAGATTTTTCTCACAGATCATTTAAAAATTTATATGCATTGAGGAAATCCTTAAATATAAAAATTGTATTGTGCAAAGCCAACACAGACAAAAAAACGCATGCAACATAAATATCGTTGTTGCCTCAATATAGAAAGATCCCAACACGGTTTTATTTTTAAAATCGCATATTTGTCATTTTTTGATAGCTAATCCTCTAAGGTATTGAAATAGCAAAACAAAAACCGAGAATTGAAAAAAAACATGAGTTAGGGCCTTTTTATATTAAGATGCACGATTTCTATTATGAACTAATTTTTAAATATTTTTTTCTGTTTTAAGGGGCTTGTTGAAGTTGGGTCCCATACTTTTCTTGGAAAATCGAGAGGAAGTTGCCCTTTCCTTTCCCAAATATTAATTATCACGTATGGAACGATTTTCTCAATTTTTTTCTTGTTGATTACAGTTTGGTCTCATAAAATTTTTGGAAAATCGCAGGGACAAGTTGTTCCCTCGAAATATTTATTATCTATAAATAATCCATTTATGGGCCGATTTGTTGTTTGAAGGGAGTTTCCTTGAGCTTTTGTTCCCTATATACATTATCGTGTAACTTCAGCAGTTTTATCGCGTATATATTTAAGCTCCCACCCGGAATAGTGATTAATAAATAGATCCTCTATTTATGGACCGATTTCATATCAATCGTCCGTCATGTGAAAACAACATCTAAAAGTTTTAGATACATTTTTTCCTGGTTTTTAAATAATTTTACATCCTTTGCGATTAATAAATTAGTATGTATGTATGTATAACATAATTTCTAATTTTAGTTTGACATCCGCTTTGTAAACATTAAAGATTGAGCGTTGAAACTACATACATTTTTGAGCCGTTTATTTTGAAAGTGGCATAAGTCACTTTGTTTTTAAGTCGAGATATTTAAGGGTTTTCATATAAAAACGTTTAAAAATATGGAGAAATACTGAGAAAAATATCAGTATCATGAGATAACATATACAAGAAAATCTTCTCGAAAGTTAGCATCCATATTTTCAAACGTTAAAACGCAAACCCATAAATATCTCGACTTAAAAACAAAGTGACTTATGCCATTTTTAAATAAACGGCTCATTTATAACATAGCGGTATTCAGTGTTTGATGAAAAGGTCTTGCGAAAGTGCAAAAGAAAATAATTTATTATTAAATCCAACAGCAAACTTGTGAAGCTACGATATTTTACATTTTCATTTTCGCAAGGCCATTTGCACCAAACTCTGAATACCGCCAATATGATTATGATCGATAGCCAAATGCAAGCCCAGATATTTTTTTATGTCCGCTTATTATTGCTTAAACTAGGCATAATGTATAAATCAGAAGTTTAATGCTGTATAGTTTAAACAATATTTAAATTTTAGTTTAGCTAAACGAGTGTTTAAACGTTCACTGAACATTTAGGTAGGCAAAGTTCAATTTTAAAATTTTTGCTCGTCTTCAGACATATAAAGTTTAGTATTCTAAAATTTGTTTGCTTGTTTTTTTTTCTGCCAACTTCAGGTATAAACTAGCAACGAAATTGTGAGTAATAAAAATATATGTACTGCTCTCTATTCTCTTCTTTTACACTTACTTCTTTCTATAAACTCAGGACTTTGAAAGATAGCTTTGCCTGTGTAAAGAGTTTCTTGGAGATTTTTTTTCTCAATTATTATTTTGTAGTCTTTTAATTTATGATTTTCTAAATAAAACAAACTTACTTGGGTCTCAGATGTAAATATTTAAAGCGTACTGATACGATTTCTTCACTCAAGCCTGTAATAAAAATTACTAGGCAATTATTTTTTGCTTGACGAGCCATTGTGGCATTTAAAGTTACTGTCGAAGGAGACGTTGCAGTGCCATTGTGATCTTGAGCATGTAAACATGAACATTCTAAGAATAAAATAAAATATTTTTTTATTCATTAAAATTTTTTCACTGTTTGTTCAAAAATATTACCCAAAAATAAATTTTTAGTATTATTAACCGCAACTAATTGCACATTGACAATATTTGAGATTATAAGAAAAACAATTTTAAAAATTTTCCTCATTTTTTATTTAATGATGAATTTTACTCGTAAATTAACGGAATTAAAACAAATAATGAGCACTACCATCAACAGAAACCATTGAAAACTCCGCGCTTTAACTGTTACTGATTGACTGAAAGTGTTTTTCATCTTAGCCGGCAAATTCATAATAAATTTTATCTTCTGCTGCCATAATATAAATTTTCGAGTTTGTTTGTGTGTGTGTGTGGTCACTATAAAGCCTGTTCTTTTTATTTTTCTGTGATGTGTTTTTTTTTCTTTTTGTTTTTGGTACGCTCCATTTAGACTGGGTTCCTTGTTTTTATCTCAATGGAGGAAACGGAAATAGCATTATGTATATGTTGGCTATTGTGGTTGTAATTCTTTATACAACTGTATGTGAGAGCGTAGGTGCATTTCGATGTGTTCATATATGTTTATACATAAGTGGTGTTCATAACATACACATGTACATATGTATGTCCATATATTTTTTATAAATAGTGTCTAGCAAGTTAGTTGGTTTTTGTTGTTCGTTTTTTCCAAGCTTTCTCTTTACACTGTTACTTTGACAGTTAGTCACATCTGCGACCTACATACGAGTACGTACATCGTCTTCCATCATAATCGTCATCATCATCATTCATATATAATTAACTTTATCATCATAACTATCGCTGCTATTAATGTAAATATAACAAAAACTTAAAAAGGATACCATGTGTGCGACTGCTTTGGGCTGTTCGAATTATTGCCCAGTTAAGGGACAATAACAAAATATTAAAAACTATGGAATGGCTACATAAAAACTATAACTAACACCATCATTATATTTATATAATAAATTAAGTTAACATGTTTAACCGGTGGCACAGTGTCTGTATGGGATATAAAATTTCATAAAAAAATTCTGTGGTACTTCACAGATATGTTCTTCGGAATTTCTAAGCATAATTAGTTGTATACGATAACTTATAATCAATAAAATACGAAATGCAATCGGGTATAAATTTTCATTTTAAATTATTTTTTTTTTTTTGCCTCTATGATGTCATTTCTAATGTGAACAAGTTTCTTTAGTTTCTTTAATTATTACAACGCGGACTCATTGATTTTATAATAGAACTGGCGACGAGAGCTTCGAAACCAAAAAAATTTTCTCAAAAGTTTGAGAAAGCATGTATGAAAATATTATCGAAAATATTTATGACTAAACTCCAACTAAAGTCGCAAAAAATGTGAAAAGGCGGAGCAGCCATATTGGAAAATCACTTCCAGTAAGAATGAAGCTTTAAAATTATTTTTGAAAAATGTATTAATTTATAAATTTTTTTTGGTCGATGAACGATTATTTTTAAATGAAAATTGCTTCACAAATAAATTGATGCTAACTAACACCCAATTCACATGATGACTTTTGCGACGTCGTTTTTACTGAATTCCCTTTTGAAGTTGCTACCAAAATCTTTGTGCGTTCAGACGATGTCTTTTAGTTTCATGTCTTTTTTTCCCATTTTTGTTTTGAAATAATGTAAGTAACAAAGATAAATAACAAAAGTAAGAAAAATAATGAAAAGTAACAAAGAGAAATGGAAGAAAAGTCTTGAAAAACACAAATCAAGACTTTTTGTTTACCCCTATTTCTTCCCTACACCGCTCACCAACAAGCAAAAAGAGACGTCGAAAAAGCGACGTCGCAAAAGTGTTACGTTGCCAGTGTTACCGTAGGTATATTTTTCTTCTAGGAAGCTGTGACAAATGAACTCAGTATCAGTGAATTAAAAAGCAACAAACTAATTCGAAAGAACGACATAAATTAAACACCTCATTTTTTTAAATTATATTCACAAAAGATTTGCAAATTGTCATTCAATTATTAAATATTTTAATTAATGGTCCCCATTATGATTCACAACTAACTAAGTTTTCAAATTTTTATTAGACTTGTTCACTTACTTGTCTGTGATTAATTTTTACTTAGATTATTATTTACGACTAGGATTGGTCGTGAATGGTAATAAAAAAAATTGTTGGTTAATAAGGACAAACATGTAATTCTTTGCTGATTTTTAAAATATTTTACACTTTTGAAAAATTTTGGTTAATTTTGTTAGAAGATTACTTCCAATAGAGTCGATAACAAATTAAAACATTCTTTGGTTCATTGTAGTGTATTTAAAAAACTGTTAACTAAAGAAAATATTCCTGAGTTGCGGCATTAAAAAAAGACGGCATTTATATTATACATTTTTATTGTGTGCAACTCCTTTTTTTAATGAGAAAGACAGGGACGAAATATAAAATGTGTACATTTCTATTTCAACACTCTCACTTAAAATGTAAATTGTATGCCACAAATGAAAATATTGTATAATTGTATTTAAAACTTAAATTAATCAATCAATTTTATATATTCTTGCAAAATTTAACAGTTCTCGCAAGGCTAGATGTCTTAAATTCTTTTATACCCACGTCAAAAATTTGTATGAAAAATAATTTTACAATACAACATATCTCATATAGATAATGAGATCAAATAAATGATGATTGACCCTGTTATCGTTTTCCGCTAAATTAATGGTTCGAGTTGCAAATGTCTATTTATTTATTATATCTGACAACTCAACTGCCCATCAGTTGTTTATTTTGTTGTCTTCGATATGTTTCTATTTGTGTTATGAAATTGGTTGTGAATCATAATAAAAAACATCAACTCAACTCAGTTGAGATTTGAATCTTAATAAATCAATAAACACATAAAAAAAGTTGTGAAAATATTGCAAAATATATGAATTTATGTTTAAAGAGAAAACTGCCAATTAATCAAATTGCGTATTAAAAATATTGTGTAATTTTAGCAAATAAATATCTTACCATTACTTTATATGATAAATAGTTAGATAGAAATACTCAAGTACATTTCCTGTCCCACTGTACTTTAAAAATTCTAAAATAGTTTTATTCTAGACAATATCGCAGCACCATTCTATTGACAACATGATAGTGGTTTTTGTTTTTTGTTTTTTTTTTTATTTTATCACTTAATTTTTATTTTATCACAAATCAAAACAACTTTCCCTATCTGTTCTACAAAGAAAAAACAAAACAAACAAAAAAAAATATATATAAGAAAGTCCTGCTTGTTTTACAGTACATTTCAAATTGATTTTGTAAAAAACAAACTGTTGCAAATAAAAAGATTATGTGGATGTTGAAAATTGTAACAGGAAATGACCCAAATAATACATGAATCACTTGAGTGTAAACAATCAATTTTTAACACCACAGTAAAGCCACAGTAAATATTTTAGAAAATGTTCGTTTTAATAATATATATTTATTTGTTTTTATTTTTAATTGTCTACATTAATTTAAATATACTTTTACTTTAAATTCTATTAGGTACTACTTAAAGTATGCTACAATTTCATAGTTTATTAAATTCGTTTTACCCAGCAAGCAATTTTGTTTGCAGGAATTTATTTCACTGGATTATTTCTGCAATTTCGATTTAAACATTTCAGCTAAAATCAAAGCGGGATTTGCGTTCAAGTTCTATCAAAAGAAATAAAATTACTTAATACGAAATTGTTAATATTTTTTGTTGTTATGGGGTTACTCACTTCATAGTCGTATGGTTCAGCATATTGTTTACATCGTTGATACCACTGTTTGACACGATTATATGGCTGTAAATCAAACTCAAAGGCTTCTAGTTGCGATACAGTTACCATTAGCGTTAGATCGGCTATGGTAAAATGTTCAGCTGCTGAAAATTTTCTATTTTTCAAAATGAGGTCAAACCATCTTAAGGCTTCATTGAGTTTTGCTTTTTTAGTCTCATCGAGTGGTGCTCCCATAAACATTGTTGGAAACTTTAATAAATTGCATAAATTTAAGAAATTTCTAAGCAAAATATATTGATGTATTTCAGTTGAATGGTTTTTTATTCCGATTAATTAAATGTATTCTCTTGCTAGACAGAATTTGATATGTGAATATGAAAATTATTACAACTACTTGCTATTGACTGACGTCAGGAACGAGAGTTGTAGACTTTTATATATATTTCTGAAAATTTTGTGCTTTTTGAAATCATTGTTTGTAAAAACGTTTTGGTATCCATGTTTAACATTTTTTAATTAAAATTTTTGACAGTTTCGGCGTCTGTCCTACTCTGCATTTTGTACACGATTTTTCGAAAAATTATTAGTTTAAAATGTGGTAAATTTCCATGTAGGTTTGAAGGAAATTTCAAACTCTGATCTTTCTGAAGTTTTACGAGCGTGAAATTAACCAATTGATCTTTAGATATGGATTTGTTCCACAACATACAACAAATCTTGTGATTAAATAAAGAATCGATAATATAATACAATACCATTCGGAGCAACATGTAAGTTTTAACAGGATTTATTTAATTTCGAAAAGTCTGTCTTGAAATTATTCTACATACCGATTTGAATTTTAAGCAAAAAATAAACTAATTACGGAATGTCTATGAATTTCAAAAAACTTACAAAATAGTCCGCCATTCTTTGATACAATGTACCCAAATCAAACATCAAACGTTGATCAACCAACGCACGTACTCGCAAATCTTTCGGATATAAACTCTCTTCTTTGCCAAACGCCGACACCATATAAGATAATATAGCACGACTTGAATAAAAAGTGAATAACAATACGAGTACGAGTATACAAATTTTAAAACTATCAAACTTTTTTCTATTACCTTTCCCACAAAATTAAACCATCATCATTTAAAGTTGGCACACAATGTTGAGGATTCATTTCAAGAAATTCAGCTTTCATTTGTTCACCCTCAATAATGTTGATAACCTTCAGGTCAAGTTCCAGATCTAACATTTTGGCCAAAAGTAAAATGCTACGACATGGTGGACTTGGTGGTAAATAATACAATGTTGGTGCCATATTACCGCCTCTAATTAAAAGGCAATAAACAAATTCTTTAACAATATTTGTAGTTTCTTCTAACATAATTGAAATTAAAATGACAAGTTATTTCCAAGATTCTTAGAAAAGTTCTCAGTTAGTATGTACTGTTCGTTATTGACAGGCAAAACAATCGTATCAATAGATACATTTTACATGTCTGCAACTTAATACACGAAAATATAAAGAAAATCAATAGAATTAATAAAAGAAAAAATAAAACACAAAAATAAAATCGATTTAATTGCTAAATAATAATACGACACAAGGCACAACAACACACATGTGGATGGAAAATTTACATATGAACGAAGGATACAGAGAAACACTTGGTAGCAAAATAAAAAGATTTGTACATTAAAGCAACAATAACAATAACAACAACAACAGCAATTAATGGTTGATGGGGATATGTAGTTTTATATTTATTTTGTTATTGCCGAAAAGTATGCTTTATATAATGAGAGACATTAAAATATATTAATAAGACACAATTGCTACGAATCTTATTTGGTTTCTTGTTGTCTGTCTTACAACAACAATAACAATCACATTTATTTATTTATTTATTTTTTTTGTTCATTACGACAGACAGACACCTGATATCTAGAAGATAAAAACTTACTTAAATTGATGCACAAATTTGTGTTGCACCACTTGAACTGTGTCTATGCAATTTCCCAGTTTTGTTTTGCTGTTATTTTAATTTTCTACAGTGTCCTTTCTTGCCAGAGTCCTGTGTCTTACAAATGTCTAACTTATTTTTGAATAGATAATTTTATAAAAATCTATTACAACTGGCAAATGTCCTATAATGATTTATTAGGCAGTTTTAAAATAACAAAAAAAAAAAAAAGAGTATTTGCTGTTGGTAAAAGGGTTTGGAAAATTATTAAGTTATTTGTTTAGACTTTCGTTTACAAAAAAACGGGTTGCTTGGCAACCAAAACCATATGGGGTATTACTTGATATGAGAATAAACATAAAATATTGATAATGAGTGGAATAAATTTAAAAATGGCCACTGGTATTTTATAGCTTGGAAAGAGTTTGCAGGTTTCTTAATAAGAAAATAAAAGGAGAATATTTTACGTTTAAAAATGTATAAATTCCGATGAGGGCAGCGAATAAATTAATTCCTTAGGTTGGCTAAAAATGCCATCTGCCCGTACCTAGAAACACTGTTTTTCACAAACGTAATTGTATAGTAACGAAGTTCCTTGCAATGTCGTGTATTGCCCTTAAATGGCGCCTCTCAAATGTCCATATGATTGAAGTTGACATTTTCGATGTCAGAAGAACGCTGGAATGTCCAAGGACTGCGTTTTTATATGTACGTAAATTTATGTTCTGAAATGAGGGGGTTAGAAAACAGTATCGCAAAAATGTGTTTAGCGATGATTTTGGCTTAAAGAGTTTATTGATACATAATATGGAATGAAGCCAGACCACAACAGACCATACCAACACACCGATTGATGCTGTTTACTCTCTGGTGATATTATTGATCCATATTTCTATAAAAATTAAGCTAAAGCCCGCGTTGAAGTCAACGGACATCGTTACCGTACCATGATCAGTAATACTTTTTTTTTTGTAAATATGGATAACATTGATTCGAGTTTGGTTTCACCAGGATGGCTCCACGTATCATACGACGACAACAACTATCGACTTATTGATATCAATATCCGCCTATAAGTTGATTTTGAGAAATGTACCTGACGCGCCAAGCCTCCAAGATCATGCTATTTGACACTTCTAAGTTGTTTTTCTATGGTGCCACGTGAACTCACTGGCTTAAGCCAATAAAACGACAACCAATTGACGCCTTTCGTGTTATTTGTGATATATTTGGAAAAAGCAATGCTCGTTGGACGTCCAGAATGCATTTCGTCAAGAAAAGTTACGGTGGACATATACCCGAAATTCTCTTATATATTGAGATCATGTTATGATATTTTTAATAAAAACATATTTGGGATTAAAATAAAAGTTTCATTATCTTTTTTTACAATTTAAAGATCTATTGGGGTTAAGAAAAACTCACGTCTCCGCTTCACGGCGGTACCCATACGCAATCTACATTTGTGATTAAAACTAGCAACTAGTTCTTATATGTATGTAAATTTATGTGTTTAGCGATGATTTTGGCTTAAAGAGTTTATTGATACATAATATGGAATGAAGCCAGACCACAACAGACCATACCAACACACCGATTGATGCGGTTTACTCTCTGGTGATATTATTGATCCATATTTCTACAAAAATTAATCTAAAGCCCGCGTTGAAGTCAACGGACATCGTTACCGTACCATGATCAGTAATACTTTTTTTTTGTAAATATGGATAACATTGATTCGAGTTTGGTTTCACCAGGATTGCTCCACGTATCATACGACGACAACAACTATCGACTTATTGATATCAATATCCGCCTATAAGTTGATTTTGAGAAATGTACCTGACGCGCCAAGCCTCCAAGATCATGCTATTTGACACTTCTAAGTTGTTTTTCTATGGTGCCACGTGAACTCACTGGCTTAAGCCAATAAAACGACAACCAATTGACGCCTTTCGTGTTATTTGTGATATATTTGGAAAAAGCAATGCTCGTTGGACGTCCAGAATGCATTTCGTCAAGAAAAGTTACGGTGGACATATACCCGAAATTCTCTTATATATTGAGATCATGTTATGATATTTTTAATAAAAACATATTTGGGATTAAAATAAAAGTTTTATTATTTTTTTTTACAATTTAAAGATCTATTGGGGTTAAGAAAAACTCACGTCTCCGCTTCACGGAGGTACCCATACGCAATCTACATTTGTGATTAAAACTAGCAGACAAAGGTATGAGCAGGCTGGACAAATAAATGTCTGTTCGATGTTGAAATTGTAATAAATAAATTGCGTGTCAGTTATTTACGATTTGCTTGTAAAATTGAAATGGCCAAGTATATACTGACATACACACACATACATTCATACATACACATGTATATATTTAGATGAATATTAGCTAAAATTGCTGTAATGTTTCAATATATGAAAAATTTTGTAACGTATTTATTTGCATTCATTCTCAAAATATTGAATTAAATGGAGTACATTGTCATGTCTTAATATTGATGACACTTAGTCATCATATATACTTTTGTAGGTATGTCGGATCAATATTAAAAAGACTAAATTATATTTTGTAAAAGGGAAGTTTATTTGTTGTGGTTTTCAATATAAATAATTTCAAAAGGTAGACAAAATACAATTGTTTGTTGTGTTGTTTGTACAAGTTTTTTAAACTATTGTGCTCAATAATTCTCATTTCCTATGTGGGAGTTTGTGTATAAGCAAATGAGTATGAAATCTTTTTAAGCATACTGTTAAATATCTACTGATGAGTTGGTATTTAGCAACCAATGAAATGCAGCATATAAATTACCTAACCCGTAATAAATAAATAGTTTTTTGAAAATATTTTTAATTTATCTGAAGTGAAAGTGGTAGATTTCTCTAGATATGAAACGATTCAAATATGAATAATTTTGTGTATCAATAATTGGTACCATCCTAATAAATATTTGTGGGGTTTTTCTGTCAGTTTATAATCAATTAATGACGGTTTATATTTTTTTTGCTGGTTATTAGCAATGTTGTTGTTATCTAGATTCTAGAAGTAGTATTTTATTTTTTTTGTTGTCGTTGTTCATTTCAAAAAATTATTCATCTAAATTTTAGATTTAAAAACGGAATTTTAATTATACACACAAACAAATAATTTACTGCTACACCTACTCCTATTTTTACCACCTTTACCTTTTATTGTCCATAGGGAAAATGTAATTTTTGTGTATTTTTATTTAATAAAAAAGGTGTTGCTCATATTCTGGTTATTCTGTACGTTTGCTTGACTCTTTTTTTTAAGTACACACGTATGTACAAACAGATACACATGCAAATGTACATGTGGTAAGAGTAGACCAGGTCATTATACTTTTGAAAATATGCATGACTTAATTAATGTTATACTAACCTACATACATCGATACTATATTTAAATTAATTTGACTTTTTGAGTTAACAGTTGACAGGTTGCAGCGACAACGAGAACAGGAGTAGATGTGTCGACATCATATGAATTCAAGTCGTATTTATAGAAAATTATTTTTAAGGAATTATATGTATATGACACTGATAGAAACGCCAAAATAATTTTAAATTAATTTGATATCAATGGCATAATAGATGTTTTCGACTTTTATTACCACCCTACGAATAAGTTGGTCATTTTGTCATCATTGAAAATTCTGCGAATATACGAAATTTTTTCAATTTTATTCTTCACCATTTATGGCTTGCTTAAAATTCCACAATTAATTTTATTATTTTTGATATCGACATCGTGTATGATGTATGATGATTAAGTGTCATCTATATATATAAAATTAAGTGCAAAACTTCCTGTGCGCATACTCCTCTTAGACGGCTTGCCCGATTTCAATGAAATTTTCAGGGGTGATTGGGGTCTGTGTGGGGTGCACATAAGAAATTTAGTGGGCGTGGGCCCTTCCACATAAATTAAATAACATCATATATCTTGACTATTATGATAGCAAGAGTTTTGAAACATTGCAATAGTACATATGTTACTCATGTGATAATCAGGACAAAAATGGGCGGGATCGGACAAGTGGGCGTGGCAACTATCATATAAAATAAATATTTAATATCAAATATCTAGAGTTATATAATAGTTAGAGCCTTCAAACTTTGTAGGAGTGCATAAATTAATAATATTAGCCGCTGAAGTGAAAATGGGCGTGATTGGACAAGTGGGCGTGGTAGATCTCATACAAAGTTTTAACATATAATATCTGGAGTACTATGACAGCAAGAGTTCTGAAACTTTGCACATGTACATATTAAACTAATCTGAAGAGTTGTGAAAAAAATGGGCGGGATCGGGCTAATGGGCGTGGCAGCTCCCATACAAAGTAAATATTTAATATCATATATCTACAGTACTATAATAGCCATAGTCTTAGAAATTTGTGCACGTTGATTATATTATGAATAGTCATGGGAAAATTGGGCGGGATCATACCAGTGGGCGAGGCAGTGCCTATACAAAGTGAATATTTAGCTCATATACAAAATTAGTATTAAATATCTAGGGCTCTATATTAGCTATATAGCCTTCAAATTTTGTACGAGTCCATCAATCTATATATATAAAAATTAATCCCTTTTTTCCTTGGTCACGGCATCACGCGTGAATGGACGATTTTTTCTTTCTAATGATCGCCATGGTCCAACTTTTTTCGATTTACCTAAAATCAGAAAACGGCTCCATCGATTTGACTAATTCTTCTTTCAAATGTTCGTATTAATCCATTTTAAGTTTTCATCGAACGAAAAATTTGCCACGCCTACTTTTACGCACGCCCCTTTTTAGGAAAATTAAAATCGTAATTTAGTCTTAGCTACTGGACCGATCGTCATTAAATATTCACAAAAGGATATTCTTACGAAATAATAAATACATGACTATATAACTGACTATATAACTATTTTTCGGATTTTTTTTATTGTTTTGCCTCAAGATTGGCAGTCCTGCCTTTTACTAATAAATAAACAGAGACAGCAGGCGAATGTTTACAATTATTAAAAAACATTGACATCGCAACACTGTGTGTTTTTTCCACATTTAATTCAATCGATTTGCTACATTTATTCGAAAAGAATACTTTATCGGACTTACATAATCTATAAGTATGGATCCTTGGCTTTAATTTCCCATTAGTCCAAATGAGTGACAAACAAATGTTATAGAAAAATTCTCAAATACAATTTAGAAATCGGACTTACATAGTCTATAAGTATGGATCCTTGGCTTTAATTTCCCATTGGTCCAAATGAGTGACAAACAAATGTTATAGAAAAATTCTCAAATACAATTGAGAAATCGGACTTACATAGTCTATAAGTATGGATCCTTGGCTTTAATTTCCCATTGGTCCAAATGAGTGACAAACAAATGTTATAGAAAAATTCTCAAATACAATTGAGAAATCGGACTTACATAGTCTATAAGTATGGATCCTTGGCTTTAATTTCCCATTGGTCCAAATGAGTGACAAGCAAATATTACAGAAAAATTCTCAAATACAATTGAGAAATCGGACTTACATAGTCTATAAGTATGGATCCTTGGCTTTAATTTCCCATTGGTCCAAATGAGTGACAAACAAATGTTATAGAAAAATTCTCAAATACAATTGAGAAATCGGACTTACATAGTCTATAAGTATGGATCCTTGGCTTTAATTTCCCATTGGTCCAAATGAGTGACAAACAAATGTTATAGAAAAATTCTCAAATACAATTGAGAAATCGGACTTACATAGTCTATAAGTATGGATCCTTGGCTTTAATTTCCCATTGGTCCAAATGAGTGACAAACAAATGTTATAGAAAAATTCTCAAATACAATTGAGAAATCGGACTTACATAGTCTATAAGTATGGATCCTTGGCTTTAATTTCCCATTGGTCCAAATGAGTGACAAACAAATGTTATAGCAAAATTCTCAAATACAATTGAGAAATCGGACTTACATAGTCTATAAGTATGGATCCTTGCCTTTAATTTCCCATTGGTCCAAATGAGTGACAAACAAATGTTATAGAAAAATTCTCAAATACAATTGAGAAATCGGACTTACATAGTCTATAAGTATGGATCCTTGGCTTTAATTTCCCATTGGTCCAAATGACTGACAAACAAATGTTATAGAAAAATTCTCAAATACAATTAAGAAATCGGACTTACATATTCTATAAGTATGGATCCTTGGCTTTAATTTCCCATTGGTCCAAATGAGTGACAAACAAATGTTATAGAAAAATTCTCAAATACAATTGAGAAATCGGACTTACATAGTCTATAAGTATGGATCCTTGGCTTTAATTTCCCATTGGTCCAAATGAGTGACAAACAAATGTTATAGAAAAATTCTCAAATACAATTGAGAAATCGGACTTACATAGTCTATAAGTATGGATCCTTGGCTTTAATTTCCCATTCGTCCAAATGAGTGACAAGCAAATATTACAGAAAAATTCTCAAATACAATTGAGAAATCGGACTTACATAGTCTATAAGTATGGATCCTTGGCTTTAATTTCCCATTGGTCCAAATGAGTGACAAACAAATGTTATAGAAAAATTCTCAAATACAATTGAGAAATCGGACTTACATAGTCTATAAGTATGGATCCTTGGCTTTAATTTCCCATTGGTCCAAATGACTGACAAACAAATGTTATAGAAAAATTCTCAAATACAATTGAGAAATCGGACTTACATAGTCTATAAGTATGGATCCTTGGCTTTAATTTCCCATTGGTCCAAATGACTGACAAACAAATGTTATAGAAAAATTCTCAAATACAATTGAGAAATCGGACTTACATAGTCTATAAGTATGGATCCTTGGCTTTAATTTCCCATTGGTCCAAATGAGTGACAAACAAATGTTATAGAAAAATTCTCAAATACAATTGAGAAATCGGACTTACATAGTCTATAAGTATGGATCCTTGGCTTTAATTTCCCATTGGTCCAAATGACTGACAAACAAATGTTATAGAAAAATTCTCAAATACAATTGAGAAATCGGACTTACATAGTCTATAAGTATGGATCCTTGGCTTTAATTTCCCATTGGTCCAAATGAGTGACAAACAAATGTTATAGAAAAATTCTCAAATACAATTGAGAAATCGGACTTACATAGTCTATAAGTATGGATCCTTGGCTTTAATTTCCCATTGGTCCAAATGACTGACAAACAAATGTTATAGAAAAATTCTCAAATACAATTGAGAAATCGGACTTACATAGTCTATAAGTATGGATCCTTGGCTTTAATTTCCCATTGGTCCAAATGACTGACAAACAAATGTTATAGAAAAATTCTCAAATACAATTGAGAAATCGGACTTACATAGTCTATAAGTATGGATCCTTGGCTTTAATTTCCCATTGGTCCAAATGAGTGACAAACAAATGTTATAGAAAAATTCTCAAATACAATTGAGAAATCGGACTTACATAGTCTATAAGTATGGATCCTTGGCTTTAATTTCCCATTGGTCCAAATGAGTGACAAACAAATGTTATAGAAAAATTCTCAAATACAATTGAGAAATCGGACCTACATAGTCTATAAGTATGGATCCTTGGCTTTAATTTCCCATTGGTCCAAATGAGTGACAAACAAATGTTATAGAAAAATTCTCATCTACAATTGAGAAATCGGACTTACATAGTCTATAAGTATGGATCCTTGGCTTTAATTTTCCATTGGTCCAAATGACTGACAAACAAATGTTATAGAAAAATTCTCAAATACAATTGAGAAATCGGACTTACATAGTCTATAAGTATGGATCCTTGGCTTTAATTTTCCATTGGTCCAAATGAGTGACAAACAAATGTTATAGAAAAATTCTCAAATACAATTGAGAAATCGGACTTACATAGTCTATAAGTATGGATCCTTGGCTTTAATTTCCCATTGGTCCAAATGAGTGACAAACAAATGTTATAGAAAAATTCTCAAATACAATTGAGAAATCGGACTTACATAGTCTATAAGTATGGATCCTTGGCTTTAATTTCCCATTGGTCCAAATGAGTGACAAACAAATGTTATAGAAAAATTCTCAAATACAATTGAGAAATCGGACTTACATAGTCTATAAGTATGGATCCTTGGCTTTAATTTCCCATTGGTGCAAATGAGTGACAAACAAATGTTATAGAAAAATTCTCAAATACAATTGAGAAATCGGACTTACATAGTCTATAAGTATGGATCCTTGGCTTTAATTTCCCATTGGTCCAAATGACTGACAAACAAATGTTATAGAAAAATTCTCAAATACAATTGAGAAATCGGACTTACATAGTCTATAAGTATGGATCCTTGGCTTTAATTTCCCATTGGTGCAAATGAGTGACAAACAAATGTTATAGAAAAATTCTCAAATACAATTGAGAAATCGGACTTACATAGTCTATAAGTATGGATCCTTGGCTTTAATTTTCCATTGGTCCAAATGACTGACAAACAAATGTTATAGAAAAATTCTCAAATACAATTGAGAAATCGGACTTACATAGTCTATAAGTATGGATCCTTGGCTTTAATTTCCCATTGGTCCAAATGAGTGACAAACAAATGTTATAGAAAAATTCTCAAATACAATTGAGAAATCGGACTAACATAGTCTATAAGTATGGATCCTTGGCTTTAATTTCCCATTGGTCCAAATGAGTGACAAACAAATGTTATAGAAAAATTCTCAAATACAATTGAGAAATCGGACTTACATAGTCTATAAGTATGGATCCTTGGCTTTAATTTCCCATTGGTCCAAATGAGTGACAAACAAATGTTATAGAAAAATTCTCAAATACAATTGAGAAATTGGACTTACATAGTCTATAAGTATGGATCCTTGGCTTTAATTTCCCATTGGTCCAAATGAGTGACAAACATAAATGTGCCCACAAATAGCCAAATTCACGTAGAGCTGAACAAAATTTACACAATTTTAATCATTAAAATTTTATAGAAAAATTCTCAAATACAATTGAGAAATCGTACTTACATAGTCTATAAGTATGGATCCTTGGCTTTAATTTCCCATTGGTCCAAATGAGTGACAAACAAATGTTATAGAAAAATTCTCAAATACAATTGAGAAATCGGACTTACATAGTCTATAAGTATGGATCCTTGGCTTTAATTTCCCATTGGTCCAAATGAGTGACAAACAAATGTTATAGAAAAATTCTCAAATACAATTGAGAAATCGGACTTACATAGTCTATAAGTATGGATCCTTGGCTTTAATTTCCCATTGGTCCAAATGACTGACAAACAAATGTTATAGAAAAATTCTCAAATACAATTGAGAAATCGGACTTACAAAGTCTATAAGTATGGATCCTTGGCTTTAATTTTCCATTGGTCCAAATGACTGACAAACAAATGTTATAGAAAAATTCTCAAATACAATTGAGAAATCGGACTTACATAGTCTATAAGTATGGATCATTGGCTTTAATTTCCCATTGGTCCAAATGAGTGACAAACAAATGTTATAGAAAAATTCTCAAATACAATTGAGAAATCGGACTTACATAGTCTATAAGTATGGATCCTTGGCTTTAATTTCCCATTGGTCCAAATGAGTGACAAACAAATGTTATAGAAAAATTCTCAAATACAATTGAGAAATCGGACTTACATAGTCTATAAGTATGGATCCTTGGCTTTAATTTCCCATTGGTCCAAATGAGTGACAAACATAAATGTGCCCACAAATAGCCAAATTCACGTAGAGCTGAACAAAATTTACACAATTTTAATCATTAAAATTTTATAGAAAAATTCTCAAATACAATTGAGAAATCGTACTTACATAGTCTATAAGTATGGATCCTTGGCTTTAATTTCCCATTGGTCCAAATGAGTGACAAACAAATGTTATAGAAAAATTCTCAAATACAATTGAGAAATCGGACTTACATAGTCTATAAGTATGGATCCTTGGCTTTAATTTCCCATTGGTCCAAATGAGTGACAAACATAAATGTGCCCACAAATAGCCAAATTCACGTAGAGCTAAACAAAATTTACACAATTTTAATCTTTAAAATTTTATAGAAAAATTCTCAAATATAATTGAGAAATCGGACTTACATAGTCTATAAGTATGGATCCTTGGCTTTAATTTCCCATTGGCTTTAATTTCCCATTGGTCCAAATGAGTGACAAACATAAATGTGCCCACAAATAGCCAAATTCACGTAGAGCTGAACAAAATTTACACAATTTTAATCTTTAAAATTTTATAGAAAAATTCTCAAATACAATTGAGAAATCGGACTTAGATAGTCTATAAGTATGGATCCTTGGCTTTAATTTCCCATTGGTCCAAATGAGTGACAAACAAATGTTATAGAAAAATTCTCAAATACAATTGAGAAATCGGACTTACATAGTCTATAAGTATGGATCCTTGGCTTTAATTTCCCATTGGTCCAAATGAGTGACAAACAAATGTTATAGAAAAATTCTCAAATACAATTGAGAAATCGGACTTACATAATCTATAAGTATGGATCCTTGGCTTTAATTTCCCATTGGTCCAAATGAGTGACAAACATAAATGTGCCCACAAATAGCCACATTCACGTAGAGCTGAACAAAATTTACACAATTTTAATCTTTAAAATTTTATAGAAAAATTCTCAAATACAATTGAGAAATCGGACTTACATAGTCGTATAAGTATGGATCCTTGGCTTTAATTTCCCATTGGTCCAAATGAGTGACAAACAAATGTTATAGAAAAATTCTCAAATACAATTGAGAAATCGGACTTAGATAGTCTATAAGTATGGATCCTTGGCTTTAATTTCTCATTGGTCCAAATGAGTGACAAACAAATGTTATAGAAAAATTCTCAAATACAATTGAGAAATCGGACTTACATAGTCTATAAGTATGGATCCTTGGCTTTAATTTCCCATTGGTCCAAATGAGTGACAAACATAAATGTGCCCACAAATAGCCACATTCACGTAGAGCTGAACAAAATTTACACAATTTTAATCTTTAAAATTTTATAGAAAAATTCTCAAATACAATTGAGAAATCGGACTTACATAGTCTATAAGTATGGATCCTTGGCTTTAATTTCCCATTGGTCCAAATGAGTGACAAACAAATTTTATAGAAAAATTTTCAAATACAATTGAGAAATCGGACTTAGATAGTCTATAAGTATGGATCCTTGGCTTTAATTTCTCATTGGTCCAAATGAGTGACAAACAAATGTTATAGAAAAATTCTCAAATACAATTGAGAAATCGGACTTACATAGTCTATAAGTATGGATCCTTGGCTTTAATTTCCCATTGGTCCAAATGAGTGACAAACATAAATGTGCCCACAAATAGCCACATTCACGTAGAGCTGAACAAAATTTACACAATTTTAATCTTTAAAATTTTATAGAAAAATTCTCAAATACAATTGAGAAATCGGACTTACATAGTCTATAAGTATGGATCCTTGGCTTTAATTTCCCATTGGTCCAAATGAGTGACAAACATAAATGTGCCCACAAATAGCCAAATTCACGTAGAGCTGAACAAAATTTACACAATTTTAATCTTTAAAATTTTATAGAAAAATTCTCAAATACAACTGAGAAATCGGACTTACATAGTCGTATAAGTATGGATCCTTGGCTTTAATTTCCCATTGGTCCAAATGAGTGACAAACAAATGTTATAGAAAAATTCTCAAATACAATTGAGAAATCGGACTTACATAGTCTATAAGTATGGATCCTTGGCTTTAATTTCCCATTGGTCCAAATGAGTGACAAACAAATGTTATAGAAAAATTCTCAAATACAATTGAGAAATCGGACTTGAATAGTCTATAAGTATGGATCCTTGGCTTTAATTTCCCATTGGTCCAAATGAGTGACAAACAAATGTTATAGAAAAATTCTCAAATACAATTGAGAAATCGGACTTACATAGTCTATAAGTATAGATCCTTGGCTTTAATTTCCTATTGGTCCAAATGAGTGACAAACATAAATGTGCCCACAAATAGCCAAATTCACGTAGAGCTGAACAAAATTTACACAATTTTAATCTTTAAAATTTTATAGAAAAATTCTCAAATACAATTGAGAAATCGGACTTACATAGTCTATAAGTATGGATCCTTGGCTTTAATTTCCCATTGGTCCAAATGAGTGACAAACAAATGTTATAGAAAAATTCTCAAATACAATTGAGAAATCGGACTTACATAGTCTATAAGTATGGATCCTTGGCTTTAATTTCCCATTGGTCCAAATGAGTGACAAACAAATGTTATAGAAAAATTCTCAAATACAATTGAGAAATCGGACTTACATAGTCTATAAGTATGGATCCTTGGCTTTAATTTCCTATTGGTCCAAATGAGTGACAAACATAAATGTGCCCACAAATAGCCAAATTCACGTAGAGCTGAACAAAATTTACACAATTTTAATCTTTAAAATTTTATAGAAAAATTCTCAAATACAATTGAGAAATCGGACTTGAATAGTCTATAAGTATGGATCCTTGGCTTTAATTTCCCATTGGTCCAAATGAGTGACAAACAAATGTTATAGAAAAATTCTCAAATACAATTGAGAAATCGGACTTACATAGTCTATAAGTATGGATCCTTGGCTTTAATTTCCCATTGGTCCAAATGAGTGACAAACAAATGTTATAGAAAAATTCTCAAATACAATTGAGAAATCGGACTTACATAGTCTATAAGTATGGATCCTTGGCTTTAATTTCCCATTGGTCCAAATGAGTGACAAACAAATGTTATAGAAAAATTCTCAAATACAATTGAGAAATCGGACTTAGATAGTCTATAAGTATAGATCCTTGGCTTTAATTTCCCATTGGTCCAAATGAGTGACAAACATAAATGTACCCACAAACAGCCAAATTCACGTAGAGCTGAACAAAATTTACACAATTTTAATCTTTAAAATTTTATAGAAAAATTCTCAAATACAATTGAGAAATCGGACTTACATAGTCTATAAGTATGGATCCTTGGCTTTAATTTCCCATTGGTCCAAATGAGTGACAAGCAAATGTTATAGAAAAATTCTCAAATACAATTGAGAAATCGGACTTACATAGTCTATAAGTATGGATCCTTGGCTTTAATTTCCCATTGGTCCAAATGAGTGACAAACAAATGTTATAGAAAAATTCTCAAATACAATTGAGAAATCGGACTTACATAGTCTATAAGTATGGATCCTTGGCTTTAATTTCCCATTGGTCCAAATGAGTGACAAACAAATGTTATAGAAAAATTCTCAAATACAATTGAGAAATCGGACTTACATAGTCTATAAGTATGGATCCTTGGCTTTAATTTCCCATTGGTCCAAATGAGTGACAAGCAAATGTTATAGAAAAATTCTCAAATACAATTGAGAAATCGGACTTACATAGTCTATAAGTATGGATCCTTGGCTTTAATTTCCCATTGGTCCAAATGAGTGACAAACAAATGTTATAGAAAAATTCTCAAATACAATTGAGAAATCGGACTTACATAGTCTATAAGTATGGATCCTTGGCTTTAATTTCCCATTGGTCCAAATGAGTGACAAACAAATGTTATAGAAAAATTCTCAAATACAATTGAGAAATCGGACTTACATAGTCTATAAGTATGGATCCTTGGCTTTAATTTCCTATTGGTCCAAATGAGTGACAAACATAAATGTACCCACAAACAGCCAAATTCACGTAGAGCTGAACAAAATTTACACAATTTTAATCTTTAAAATTTTATAGAAAAATTCTCAAATACAATTGAGAAATCGGACTTACATAGTCTATAAGTATGGATCCTTGGCTTTAATTTCCCATTGGTCCAAATGAGTGACAAGCAAATGTTATAGAAAAATTCTCAAATACAATTGAGAAATCGGACTTACATAGTCTATAAGTATGGATCCTTGGCTTTAATTTCCCATTGGTCCAAATGAGTGACAAACAAATGTTATAGAAAAATTCTCAAATACAATTGAGAAATCGGACTTACATAGTCTATAAGTATGGATCCTTGGCTTTAATTTCCCATTGGTCCAAATGAGTGACAAACAAATGTTATAGAAAAATTCTCAAATACAATTGAGAAATCGGACTTACATAGTCTATAAGTATGGATCCTTGGCTTTAATTTCCCATTGGTCCAAATGAGTGACAAGCAAATGTTATAGAAAAATTCTCAAATACAATTGAGAAATCGGACTTACATAGTCTATAAGTATGGATCCTTGGCTTTAATTTCCCATTGGTCCAAATGAGTGACAAACAAATGTTATAGAAAAATTCTCAAATACAATTGAGAAATCGGACTTACATAGTCTATAAGTATGGATCCTTGGCTTTAATTTCCCATTGGTCCAAATGAGTGACAAACAAATGTTATAGAAAAATTCTCAAATACAATTGAGAAATCGGACTTACATAGTCTATAAGTATGGATCCTTGGCTTTAATTTCCCATTGGTCCAAATGAGTGACAAACAAATGTTATAGAAAAATTCTCAAATACAATTGAGAAATCGGACTTACATAGTCTATAAGTATGGATCCTTGGCTTTAATTTCCCATTGGTCCAAATGAGTGACAAACAAATGTTATAGAAAAATTCTCAAATACAATTGAGAAATCGGACTTACATAGTCTATAAGTATGGATCCTTGGCTTTAATTTCCTATTGGTCCAAATGAGTGACAAACATAAATGTACCCACAAACAGCCAAATTCACGTAGAGCTGAACAAAATTTACACAATTTTAATCTTTAAAATTTTATAGAAAAATTCTCAAATACAATTGAGAAATCGGACTTGAATAGTCTATAAGTATGGATCCTTGGCTTTAATTTCCCATTGGTCCAAATGAGTGACAAACAAATGTTATAGAAAAATTCTCAAATACAATTGAGAAATCGGACTTACATAGTCTATAAGTATGGATCCTTGGCTTTAATTTCCCATTGGTCCAAATGAGTGACAAACAAATGTTATAGAAAAATTCTCAAATACAATTGAGAAATCGGACTTACATAGTCTATAAGTATGGATCCTTGGCTTTAATTTCCCATTGGTCCAAATGAGTGACAAACAAATGTTATAGAAAAATTCTCAAATACAATTGAGAAATCGGACTTACATAGTCTATAAGTATGGATCCTTGGCTTTAATTTCCCATTGGTCCAAATGAGTGACAAACAAATGTTATAGAAAAATTCTCAAATACAATTGAGAAATCGGACTTACATAGTCTATAAGTATGGATCCTTGGCTTTAATTTCCCATTGGTCCAAATGAGTGACAAACAAATGTTATAGAAAAATTCTCAAATACAATTGAGAAATCGGACTTACATA